>OX578138.1:39439829-40039829 GCA_951213105.1 Amaurobius ferox
CTATTTATGGATAGAGGATGAAAGGTAATTTTTTGCCATTTATGGATAGAGGATGCTAGGTAATCCTTTGCAGTTTATGGATAGAGGATGGGAGGTAATGTTTTGCAACTTTATGTCGTTTTATGATGGGATTTTCCTTCTAGTTATGTAGGAAAAATCATATGTTTGTATCTATTTATAACGAAGTAACAATAAACAACATTACGTCTGCAAATTCCGCTCAATATTCCGCAACAAAATTCCACTCAATATTAAGAGAAAAATCTACATTAAAAGTTACTTTTTATAAGGAGCTATGTCACGGGTCGTTACTAATGCAGTATAAATCGTTGTTTACACGTCTTTATCGTTTATTTGTTGTTCACCCATTGAACAATGGGTGAACAACAAATAATTTTATCCGGCTATACGCTTTGCCACATTTTTTAAACACTGAGCGATTTTTGTATTGTTATCTCATTGAGAACTGTAATCCCATTCTTCGTTTCAAGTGAAACGATAAATGAATCCAGTTTATTTTAAAAGGTAACAATAATGTTTGCAGCTCTACTGTAATAGAACAATCATTACGGAATTCATTTAATAGCTAGGCAATCTAAAAATACATTTCATCGGTAGAAGGCTTAGCATTTCAAAATGGAGTTCGGATTGAAAGTTGTTCTTAATATAATTTATTTTATTGTGTAATAGAAAGAAATTTTATCCGAGTAACTTGATTGTTGCATTGATAAAAGGTGGATGAAAGTCACTGAAAAGAAAATCCGTGCTATATTAGTTTCATTATAATATTGTATAGTATTCATATGGGCATACTCTTTATTTTCTAGTTAAAGAACAAAAATACTTTTATATCAAATGGAACTTCTAGACGTTTTCAAGAGTGCTGTTTGCACAAAATCACTTTTCACCATTCTATTCATCTGCAAGTATATGCGTCTGTGTGCAGAATCGATAAAAACTATTTGACGGATTGAAACCACATTTGGCGCAAATGTCAAATGACATGCAAAGATGGAAACAACGTCACAACTGTTTTGTGGCGTTGCTTGCAAAAGTGAAAAAACGTCATAACTGTTTTGAAAACTTATGCGTGTCCTTCGCAGTACGCGCATGCGCAGTTTTCGTTTGATTGCTATATCTACGAAGCAACTTAAAAACCAATTGAAATCAAATCGAGTACAATTGTAGAATTTTACTACCACTTAAATATGAAAAAA
Source organism: Amaurobius ferox (assembly GCA_951213105.1). NCBI lineage: Eukaryota > Metazoa > Arthropoda > Arachnida > Araneae > Amaurobiidae > Amaurobius > Amaurobius ferox. The sequence goes on from OX578138.1 coordinate 39,441,047, forward strand.
AGGTCGAGTTTATTTTAAATTTTTAAGTGTAATCTGCAGTAAACGCATGCGCATTTTTTAGTGCTCTGTAATAACTCCGAATCTACTCAATTAATTGGAAATTATATGAAAAAGCCGAGTGAAACCTCACGCGATATCTTTTATTTAGGGGACATTAAAATTTAATTTTTAGCTTATTATGATTTTTATGTCATTTTTTAATTTTACAATATATTTTTCCTGGTTACAATATGGTGTCGATTTAATCCAGAAATCGATCCATTGCTGAATGTCATGTTTTCTGGATTTTGAGTATTTCAAAATCTATCATTTTTCGAATGATCGTACGTACTAAGCACAACAAAAAAAGGATCGGCAGTGGCTCTAGTTCGATGGAGCTGAAATGGTTTTTGCGTAAATGACGTCTTTCTTTGAGGGCGGGTTGTCACACTTTTGACATTTTCAAAACAGTTCAAAATATTAAAATGTTGAAATTAGAACCACATTTTCAAAATATTAAGATATTGATTTTATGACTATATTTCGAAAACTGAGCACCTAATAAAAAATCCAATAATACATGCTTGTAAAAAATTTAAAGGGCTACAAATTACTTATCAAATTATTTTACTAATTTGTATGGCAGCATGTAAACTAAACTTGTACAATATCTGTAATGAGCCAGAAAATTCAAGTGAATCTATTAACTTAACTGGCGGCACATATAATGTACTTGAATTTCATACTTCCATTCATTCACTTCAAACCTCATCAACATTTTTAAACATCTTTAGAATTTCCAAGTTCACTTCACTTCGTAATTTTTTTTTAAAACGAAACATTATATGCTTGTACATCAATATTTGACCAAGAAGAAAACATATTGAACTACAGCACGTGTGTCATTTTAAATGTTACAGTTTTTCCTCACGCATTTGAAAAATTTAACAGGTTAAAATGTCAGAATTTAATCTCCTATATTTCAAAAATTAAGAAATCAATCTAAAATTTAATTATATACACTTATAAAGCTTTTAAAGAGCTGCAAATTCTTGCGTATTTTATAACTAGTGTTTTTATTTTTTTGAAATATAATCATTACAAACTTCAAAAACGGAAAATTTTCAACCTTGTTCAAATAAGACGATTCCTCGAAAACTATAAGAGCTTTGAACTATAAGAAACTGGATTTTCTACCGAACATTTTTGTCCCTTACCGTTTATGTCTATATTTTATAATTTAAAGGATATTTCGAGTGAAAATAATCAAAGTGAATCAAAAACGTTTTAGGCTTTTCGAAAACAAAAAGCACAAAATACTAAAATAAATATTGAAATTATTATATATTCATAACTGGTAACCTTATTTCCGACAAAACATGCAAAAATTGCTTACATTTTCATCTATAATGTTTTAAGATATAATCGTCCAAAGTGTTTACATTATTCGTAACGCTGCTATTTCAGCCAGAAATACAACATTCCGTAAAACATTCTTGTAACGTTTGCTCATTTTTTTCAGCTACTTTGTTGATAATTTCGGCAAACTGATAAGAAAAGCTACAATTACAGACGTTCATGAAAATTCCAGCTACATTTCTGAAATATTCAGCTAATTATCGACTGTCAAAGAGTTATTTTTGTGCATGTATATATATATATATATATATATATATATATATATATACATATAAAATTTTTTTACCATAATTATCAGGAACCTTACTCCCCATTACTGGCAGCTGATTCCACTGAAACTTTCATTAAAATGCTTGCAAATGATTTACAGTGTATATGTTATTCACACCAAAAATTATGCCCCTCTGTTTACCTAAAAGTCTACTATAGGGTATGGGCACATCCGGAACAAAGGCAGGTATCGCTATGAAATTTTATGTGTAGATATATTATATAAAATCTAATGTGAACAACACATGACTTTCCTTATATAATGCAATGAATTTACTGCTTTTACAGTTAAAAAATGTTATTCTTATAGTATATACTTATATTTTTTCCAAGATATTGAATTTTCTTAAATTAGTCTTTATTTTCATTGATTTAGCGTCATTTTTCTCCATTTGGAGAGATTTTTGTTAATTTGGCAACAATTTAAAATATCGCCAAGTTGGCGACATTCCGCCAAATTCGTCGCCAAAATTTCGCCAAGCGTTATGGACGGAGAAATAAGTTATTCTTACTGCAGATAAATGACTATTGGCGCTCAAATACAAAAGTATTACTCAAAGTATCTTTTTTCATGAATGGAACGAGCTAGATCCACGAGAATGATGTCATCAAATTTATCGCATGGTATTACATATAAAAAGTGAACATGTTTCTCAATAGGAAATATTTTTTTTTATTTTATATGATTTTCTGATAATTTTTTTGAAAAATGTGCAATATCTGAAGAACGGTTCATGTTAGCGTTCTAAAATTTATGTCAATCGTTTTCTAATGAAAAATTACATAAGAAATGTCTATTTGCGTAACTTTATTAGCGGTTTTTGATTTTTTGACGATTTTTTCAAAATTTCACTCGAAAATTTAGGGAGGGGGTTCTGACCATTCGATTGCGTATAAAAACAATAGGCTTCCAGTGTTTACGGATTGTGATTTTAGTTCCAAATTTTGTTCAAATCGGTCCATTCGTTCGTCAGTTATCGTCTCCACAGACTCACGGATACACACACACACACTCACACACACACACACACACACACACACACACACACACACACACACACACACACACACACACACACACAGACATCACTTCAAAAATATTTGCTTCGTGATTAGGAATGCTTGAAACGTGCTCTCCCGTCGAAAACTCGAATTCGAATTTTCGACCCCGTCACAATACTTTCCTTATACATTATTTTATTTTATTTATTTTATTTTATTTTATTCAATTTACGTGGCAACTACAGATGAAATCCAGTTACAGTAGCCGCACAAGAAATTAAAAAGTACAGAACATGGGATACAAGAATACTAAATAGTAAACATGTCAAGCGCATTGAAACAGGCTTTTTACTTTCCTTATATACATAATGTATAAGGAAAGTATTGTGACGGGGTCGAAAATTCGAAATCGAGTTTTCGACGGGAGAGCACGTTTCAAGCATCCCTGATCACGAATCAAACATTTTTGAAGTGATGTCTGTGTGTGTGTGTGAAAGTATGTGTGTGTGTGTGTGTCAGTGAGTCTGTGGAGACGATAACTGACGAACGAATGGACCGATTCGAACCAAATTTGATACAAAAATCACAATCCGTAAACACTGGAAGCCTATTGTTTTCATACGTAATCGAATGTTCAGAACCCCCTAAATTTTCGAATAAAATTTTGACAAAATCGTCAAAAAATCAAAACCACTAATAAAGTTACGCAAATAGATATTTCTTATGTAATTTTTCCTTAGAAAACGATTGACATGAATTTTAGAATGTTACATGAACCGTTCTTGAGATATTGCACATTTTTCAAAAAAATTATTAAAAGGTCATATAAAATGAAAAAAAAAATATTTCCTATTGCGAAACATGTTCACTCTTCATATGTAATACCATGGGATAAATTGGGTGACATCATTCGTGGATCTAGATCGTTCCATTCATGAAAAAAGATACTTTGAGTAATACTTTTGTATTTGAACGCCAATAGTCATTTTTCTGCTGTAAGAACAACTTATTTCTTCGTCCATAACGCTTGGCGAGATTTTGGCGACGAATTTAGCGGAATATCGCCAACTTAGCGACTTTTTGAAATGTTGCCAAATTAACGAAAATCTGGCCAAATAGATAAAAATGGCGCTAAATCAATGAAAATGACGACTAATTGTCGAAAATTCAATATTTCGGAAAGAATATTAGTATCTACTATAAGAAAAACCTATTTTTTTACTGTAAAAGTAGTAAATTCATTACATTATATAAGGAAAGTCATGTGTTGTCCACATCAGATTTTTTAAAACAGGCAGGAGTCAAGTTAAATATATCAATATCAGCACAATAGGTATTATATAGAATCTATATTATAGATCAACAAATTTATAGATAGAATAGCATTTAATGTAGTTGTGTCTAACGGTAGTATTGTGAAAAAGAATTTTTTTCCTGGTATTATTGACAGGTATGTGAAATTCCAGGCAAGAAAATAAAATAGGGCAATCAATAGTATTATTTAAAACCTTATAATAAAACAAGAGGCAGGACCAGCTTCTTCTTTTTTTAAGAGACATTAAACTATATTTCTATCTGAGTTCCCTTGTATGCATATCATAAGGATAATAGCCAGTCAATCTGTAATCAATAGTACGTAATAGTTTATTTTGCACGATTTCTATCCGTTGAGAATGCAGATTGTAAACAGGGTCCCAAATCATTGCACAATATTCCAAAATTGGTTTAACAAGGGTATTATAAATACAAATAATCGTATCAGAACTGGCAAAAACACGAGATCGTCTTAAGGTGAAACCAAGTCTTTGATAGGCTCTTTTAATAATATTATCGACATGTCTCTGAAAACTAAAAGTATAATCGAAAGTGACATCTAAATCAATAATATGAGTACATCGAGATAGAGATGAATTATTTAAAATATAATTGTAATTAAGAATATTAAGGATCCTAGCAATGCTCATAACATAGCATTTAGAAATATTTAAATGGAGTTTATTATATATGGATATATTATGTATATAAGGATATATTATATATATATATATATATATATATTATGTATATAAGGAAAGTAAAATAAGACAGCAAAGACTAAAACTCAGCAAAATAAGACAACTTTGTCTCGTTAAGAATTTATAAAATAAAAGAAACTTGGAGTAAGCTTCCATTACAATTAACGGCCTTTTTACTTTCCTTATATACATAATGTATAAGGAAAGTATTGTGACGGGGGTCGAAAATTCGAATTCGAGTTTTCGACGGGAGAGCACGTTTCAAGCATCCCTGATCACGAATCAAACATTTTTGAAGTGATGTCTGTGTGTGTGTGAAAGTATGTGTGTGTGTGTGTCAGTGAGTCTGGTGGAGACGATAACTGACAAATGAATGGACCGATTCGAATGAAAATTGGTACAAAAATCACAATCTGTAAACACTGGAAGCCTATTGTTTTATACGCAATCGAATGTTCAGAACCCCCCTAAATTTTCGTGTGAAATTTTGAAAAAATCGTCAAAAAATCAAAACCTCTAATAAAGTTACGTAAATAGACATTTCTTATGTAATTTTTCATTAGAAAACGATTGACATAAATTTTAGAACGCTGACACGAACCGTTCTCGAGATATTGCACATTTTTCAAAAAAATTATCAAAAAGTTATATAAAATGAAAGAAAATATTTCCTATTGAGAAACATGTTCACTTTTCATATGTAATACTATGCGATAAATTGGGTGACATCATTCTCGTGGATCTAGCTCGTTTCATTCAAGAAAAAAGATATTTTGAGTAATACTTTTGTATTTGAACGCTAATAGTCATTTTTCTGTTGTAAGAATAACTTATTTCACCGTCCATAACGCTTGGCGAGATTTTGGCGACAAATTTGGCGGAATATCGCCAACTTTTCGACATTTTTAATTGTTGCCAAATTAACAACAGTCTCGCCAAATTGATAAAAATGACGCTAAATCAATGAAAATGACGACTAATTGAAGAAAATTCAATATCTTGGAAAGAATATAAGTATCTACTATAAGAATAACATTTTTTTAAACTGTAAAAGTAGTAAATTCATTGCATTATATAAGGAAATTTATGTGTTGCCCGCATCAGATTATTGTAATTATTGTGCGCTCGTCAGTATGGAATAGTCAATATCTACAGTTCTAAATTCGCTCCTTATAGGCGGGTTCTGGTGATTATATGAAGTTAGGTGAATATATATGTATTAAAATGAAGGTGCACTGATACAGCGGAAAAAATATTTCTGTAACGTTTTTAGTACCGTTGCCACAAACAGTTAAACACAACCATAAATATGTGAATTTGAAAAGTTTTTACCAAAATAAAATAGATGGCTGAAGAAATTTAAAATGCAAAAATGTTTGCCCGTAGCAGTTACTCACAGAAACAATTCAAAATAGAATGCCGTCTACTTATTAAATTTTCATTTGCTTTATTATCAATTTCGTTATTATTTAGATCTGATAAAAAAATTAAAATCGTCTGCTTTATCAACACATTTGACTATCGTAAAAACGGAACTATATTATTTTTACAATAAAAATAATATAATTCCGTGGCTAAGCTTGCTTTATCAATACATTTAACTACAGTAAAAAATTAAATTATATTTTTTTCCCATTAAAAATAATATAATTCCGTGGCTAAGTAATACGGCATTATTTTCTTCAAATAAAGTTTTAGAAAAATTTGCATGCTGGATGCTATTTTCATGGAAGGTTTAATTTGTGTATTTTATTGATATCTTTATAAAATAAAATATCGAAACTCAAAACCTGAACCCGGTAAAATAAAGAATAACTATAACAAATTTGAAAAAAAAAATTTAATCTGTCAAAATCTGTGGATTGTAGAATATTCAAATGTAATAAATATTATTACTTAAAAAAATTTAAAAAGGAGATTAAAATATATCAGGCGATGAATTTGTTAAAAAACATTCAGTCGAATAATTTACCAAAAAAGAATATAAACAGAAATTAAACATTCAGAATTTTATCATTAGTTTATGCCTATTACTTTTTTTTTTACTTGGTGATCTGAAATATAATTAGAATATAAACTAAAGTACTGTGTTTAAGAATATAAAAATTTCAAAAAATGAGATATTTAACAGTTGAAATTGAAAATATTTACAAATAAGACGATAATCCGACATATAATCAGAAATTCTTTGCACTTAGTACTCACCAGGTACTGACTTCTACTTTTACTTGAGCACGGAGAAATACTTCAGATATTGTTTCAAAACCGCTTGTTCTGAAAACTTGCTTTTCTAAGCCAACGTTTGAGACGAAGGTTTATAAAGAGGCTGAAGCATTCGTCGAGATTTTCCGTGACGTCACGGTGACGTATTTCTTATTTCTGAATGGGCGAATAATCCGATTGGTCCATGCAAGCTCTCAGTTACCCAAGCTTAATATTTCTAATCTATTTCAATAATTGCGCGACAGTTCATTTGTTAAATGTCAATCATTCAGTTGATCAGTTTTCTCCGTCTAATGGCTATCTGTCAGAGAGCAAAGAATAGCTATAATTTGATACAGAACAGATGCAGAGTATATGTAATAACGATGCTGTGGGTAATAAATATCATGGAATGATTGATTGAATGATGGAATTTTATTGATTTATTTAATTATATATAATAGGATTAGAGTAAGAAAATTAAGAATATTCAGTTTGAATAAATGAAAACTGCTTTAGTTTCATTTCATTTATGCATCCCTCTCGCCAAAGCGTATTTACTTTATAATTAATCAATCTAATACAATAAAAGTGATACAATGAAGTGATTATAATTAATACAATGAAAGTTACTAAAAATCACCACAGCCATAAAATATTCAGAGACATTGTGTTAACATTGAAGTTTTATATTTTTACTTTCTTCCCAATAGATAGTATTTGCAAAGAGAAAAGTATTGTCATGAGGTCAAAAATACTATAATCAGATTTTACACCTCTTAAGTATCCCTGAATGCGAATAAGCCATTTTACTTTATCCTATTAATGTATACAGAAAGTCCCACAATATTTCATATTTGTGATTTGTACGTTTTAAGACTTTCTGAGCACATTTAGCACACTATTGGGAAAATGTCCGTCTGTGCGACTGTATGTGGAAGCAGAACTCAAGAACGAATGCACATACCGTAATAAAATGTTATGTGTGGATACATTATGTAAATAATCTGATGTGGGCTGCATCTGACTTTCTCTATATAATGCAATGAATTTACATCTTTTACAGTGAAAAAATGATGTATAAGGTCCATGGCATAATGTTTTTAACGTTGAATTGTACATTTGGCGTTTTTTCGGATGACAGCATGTAAAATTATTTCGAACTATCCAATTAATTTATAATAATTTATTAACTTTGCGCAACTCTAAATACACAATAATTTATTAACTTTGCGCAACTCTAAATACACAATAATTTATTAACTTTGCGCAACTCTAAATACACAATAATTTATTAACTTTGCGCAACTCTAAATACACAATAATTTATTAACTTTGCGCAACTCTAAATACACAATAATTTATTAACTTTGCGCAACTCCAAATACACAATAATTTATTAACTTTGCGCAACTCTAAATGCACAATAATTTATTAACTTTGCGCAACTCTAAATACACAATAATTTATTAACTTTGCGCAACTCTAAATACACAATAATTTATTAACTTTGCGCAACTCTAAATACACAATAATTTATTAACTTTGCGCAACTCTAAATACACAATAATTTATTAACTTTGCGCAACTCTAAATACACAATAATTTATTAACTTTGCGCAACTCTAAATACACAATAATTTATTAACTTTGCGCAACTCTAAATACACAATTATCGATATTGATAGCATCCACAATAAACAATATACTAAAGTCTATTAATTAATTGATCAATACTATTAATTAATTCATCAATTTGGCGTCAATTTCAGGATCAGTTTTGCAATTTTGTCGACATTTTCGTCAATCTGAGACGACATATTGCCAAATTGACGATAATTTACTAAATTAGTCGACACATTCGCTAACTTAATTGCCAAAAGTTACAGGCAAACGGAAAGAAACGGTTTTCTTATATATAAATGAGCATTGGCGAATTGCTAGGCGTCAAAATACAAAACTGTTACCTGAAGTATCTTCTCTCTTGAACGGAATGAACTCTATCCATGAGAATGATGTTAACAAATTTATCGCATAATATTACATATGAAAGTGAACATACTTTACAATAGTTAATTCTTTTTTAATTTTATGTGATTTTTTTTTATGAATTTATTTGAAAATGTGCAATATCTCAAAAACTGTTCATGCTAGTGTTCTAAAGTTTTTGGCATTCATTTTCCAATGAAATAAAAATACATAATAAAAATGAACATTTACTTAATATTAGTAAAGGTTCTAAATGATTTTTATGATTTTTTTAATGATTCTTCAAAATTTTAATCAAAAATTTATGGGTCTTTCGAATATTTAATTACGTTTAAAATCAATAAGGTTCCAGTATTCACTGATTGTAATATATGCACCAAATTTCATTCAAAACCCTCCAATCGTTCGTGAGATATCGCATCCACAGACTCACGACCTCCCCCCCCCCCTCACACACACAAAGATCACCTCAAAAACGTTCGATTCTTATTTGGGGGTGTTTGAAACGTGTGCTTCATCGAAAACTCGAATTCTAATTCTCGACCTCGTCACCATACTGCCTACACCCCCATACGTTAGCATATGAATAGGAGTATAAATAGGAATGAAAATAAACATTTTCTAAGCATGCCAACTAAATTTATCGCGGTCTGTACGAAAATGGCACAGTGTGATGGCATTAAATTGATGATTAGATTTAACACGTGCTATTTGAAAATTAAATGTGTAAATATATCTTATATTTCTTATACTCTCTCTCTTTACACTATAATGAGAATTTTTGATTTTCAAATAACTTTTCAATCCGAAATTGTGTCAGAAATATATATTTAGGACCTTTTGAACACATTTCACATGTTTTTGAATTATTTGTGACTAAGTGTGTGTATGACTGTCAGTGACATGTGGGTATGTCTGACTGTGAGTATGTGTGACAGTAAGTAAGTATGTACAGACAGTATGCATGTATGTATGGTAGTGGTAGTGAGGTGTGAATTCGAGAATTCAAGAAAAAAAATGTACGTATAATTGTGGATTTTTACATTTAGATACATTGTGTAAAGTACTAGCACATATAAACATTATAGTTCTCTATATTCACAAAAATCTACTAAAGGAGCTTCTTCGAAAGTTAGGATCGGGTCTCTGTGGTGAAAAGTTGATATAAAACTAAAATAACTTCACACAAGAAATGAAAGAAAGACACATGAGAAATATTTTTGTATTGTATACTGTTTTTAACGAAGCTATTTTAGTTTTAGTACTTTAGCAGCAGTTTGAGCTGTACATAAGGATGATGTAGTTTGAGATGTACGTAAGGATGATCTAGTTTGAGATTACTTGTACAAATAAAATTTGAGAAAAGAAAAAGTTTTTGGCAATGTCTTCCCCTACATAACAGTGTAGCACGAAAAAGTAGAAAATAAATTATAATCACAGATAAAATTGAACCAAATGGAGGGTATTTAGGCAGATTCAGACATATTAATACATTAGGCAGACATAGGAATAGGAGTATAAATAGGAATGAAAATAAACATTTTCTAAGCATACCAAATAAATGTATCGCCGTCTATACGAAAATGGTACAGTGTGATGGCATTAAATTGATGATTAGATTTAACACGTGTTATTTGAAAATTAAATGTGTAAATATATCTTATATTTTTTATACTCTCTCTCTCTACACTATAATGAGAATTTTTGATTTTGAAATAACTTTTCAACCCGAAATTGTGTTAGAAATATACATTTAGGACCTTCTGAATACATTCCACATGTTTTTGAATGATTTGTAACTATGTGTGTGTGACTGTCAGTTACATGTGGGTATGTCTGACTGTGAGTATGTGTGACAGTAAGTAAGTATGTATAACAGTGTACATGTATGTATGGCAGTGAGGTGTGAATTCGAGAATTCAAGAAAAAAATGTACGTATAATTATGGATTTTTACATTTAGATACATTGTGTAAAGTACTAGCACATATAAACATTATAGTTCACTATATTCACAAAACTCTACTAAAGGAGCTTCTTCGAAAGTTAGGATCGGATGGGTCTCTGTGGTGAAAAGTTGATATAAAGCTAAAATAACTTCACACAAGAAATGAAAGAAAGACACATGAGAAATATTTTTGTATTGTATACTGTTTTTAACGAAGCTATTTTAGTTTTAGTACTTTAGCAGCAGTTTGAGCTGTACATAAGGATGATCTAGTTTGAGTTGTACGTAAGGATGATCTAGTTTGAGATTACTTGTACAAATAAATTTTGAGAAAAGAAAAATTTTTTGTCAATGTCTTCCCCTACATAACAGTGGCGCACGAAAAAGTAGAAAATAAATTATAATCACAGACAAAATTGAACCGAATGCAGGGTATGTAGGCAGATTCAATTTAAAACAGTAATATGTAAATATTATCATTATCCAAAATTGATATTATGCAAAATTGTCATAGGGAAATGACGTTGTAGCCAGATGAAAAAAATTTCCATAATTTTGCATAATATAAATTTTAGATGAGATTTATATATTACACTAGTGTTTTAGATTGAATCCGTCTACGCCCTCATTTTCCGTCTACAATTTTGCATAATATTAATTTTGGATAATGATAACATTTATATATTATTATTTTGAATTGAATCTACCCACACCCTCATTTCCCGTAGACAATTTTGCATAATATCAATTTTGGATAATGATAACATTTATATATTATCCTTTTTAATTGAATCTGCCTACACCCCCATTTCCCGTCGACAATTTTTCATAATATCAAGTTTAGATAATGATAACATTTATATATTATTCTTTTTAATTGAATCTGCCTGCACCCCCATTTCCCGTCGACAATTTTGGATAATCATAAGATTTATACATTATTATTTTGAATTGAATCTGTCTACACCATCAATTTCGTGTGTGATTAAAATTTATTTTCTACTTTTAAGTGCTCCAATAGTGTGTAGGGTGGACACTGACAAACTTGTTTTTCGTTCGTTATAACTTAGTTTCTACTTTTTAATTCTCATTTTTTCTGCATAATTTACTCTCAAACCTATGTAGTATTATAACATGGATCAACTTGTTAAAACCAGGAGAACATTTCATTTGAAGTCCACCAAACCGTAATTCGCAAAGAAACTGCATGAAAAGGGCAAAACATAGTCATGACGTACGTAAATGACGTACCGGCGTAACGTTATGACGTAAACATTTGAAAATATATCGCAAGATAAAACTGTATGCCAAGTTTTAGCTCTCAACGTGTTCTGAGAGCAGAGAACGAACCGATCAAAGATGTTGAAAGAATAGGCCAAGAGTTACAGACAGACGGAAAGAAGAAAATTTCTTATATGTAATTACTTGTTTGCGAATTGTTAGGCGTCAAAATACAGAACTAATACAAGAAGTATATTCTCTCGTAACTGGATCTACGAGAATGATATTAACAAATTTACCCCATAATATTACATATGAAAAGTGAACATATTTCACAAAAGTTAATATTTTTTAATTTTTTGTGATTTTCTATTTTTATAGATGTGCAATATTTCGAGAACGTTATAAACGTCATTTAACGTTATAAAGTTTGTGTTTGCTTGATATATTTGATGAAGTAGCCCACATAGCTTCAGACACCGGTTGTCTCATTGATTTTTTTTTGTTGTTATATCCTTCTTTATTCCGAAATCTTGTTTCTGCAATGGTATTTCGAATTAGTTTGATCGAATATTTTTTGTATTCAGCTGATGATGTAGCTTTTTGAAATCCGTTTTTCAACTATTTTTTTTGTTATTTAATTTTCCTAGTATAGTAATAAACTGGTATTTTTTAACATTAATTTGAACGACTGGTTAAGTTATTTGATGAGAATTCTGCTGATTCATTGTTTTATGGTGGTTTAACGAATATTTTACATTTCAGCTACAATCAAGTGTTGCCACAGGCAGAAACGAATTTTAAAATCATTTTAAAATTAATTACATAGGAGCAAGCATTGCGTAGTATTAAAATAAATCAAGCTATTACTATACCAATATCACTGAGGTATGAATATTTAAAGTAAGTTATCACTACGTATATTGGTGGTGTCTAAAGGAATATAAAGTTTCACCCCCCCCCCCTACGGTGACGGTGTAATAAATGACATTTGAAAGTCAACCAACTCAGCAAATATTGAGTCCGTTATTATCCTCCTGTATATGCCATTATACTACTTGTCGAAATCAATAATTTTCACTAGAACCTCTTACATGCATCAGTGACCATGTAATGATATTTGAAAGTCAACCAATGTAGCAAATATTGATCGCGTTTTTAGCCTTCATATGGCTGAATATCTGATACTTTTCAATTTTGTGTCACTTGAGATTAAAATTTAACTGGTGGAGTGTGGCTCAAAACTCGACTTTCTCATATCAAAATTCAATTTTTTTTTTCAACTTTTACAAAAAAAAAAAAAAAAAAAAAAAATCCGTGAAAAACTGGTATAGTGGTTCCAAATGATTACAACTATAACGTGTTACCCTTTTGCTTACGGGTGGGATAGCGTCGAACCAAACGAAGAACCTCTCAAAAAGACAGGTATTTGACATACCCTATCCCAAACAATTCGATCCCTCTTTGTAGGCATTGGCGTCCTAGGTTAACATAAAATGTTTCCGTAGGGGGGCAGCAAAATTATCACACAAAAATTATCTAGAGCAAAATAAACCAAATTAGCAACATCTTGTTTCATTACATCTACCTGTCAGATAATTTAAAACAAGAAAGATCAATCATGCATAAAACATTGATTATGAAACACTTTCCAACTGCAATGCAATTTTATTTAAACATCTTTAATTTTAAAATATTTTTAAAATTATTACAATACTATAATAATTTATTATATTTGAAAACTTAAAACTTCATCGAAAAAAATGAACTGTATTCAAATGACATCATTGAAATATAAATCGCCTGGCTTTCTATGTAAAAGCAGTAAATATTTCATTCATACACTTTTATCTCATTTCTTTCATTCATCACAATACTACAATAATTTATTTTACTTAAAAACTTAAAACCATGGAGGTAATAGCAATTTAACTCTAAGCTTAAAACTTCATCGAAAAGGTCTGCTATAAAATCGTCTGCTTCTCTACGTAAAATTAATGAATGTTTCATTCATATCAGCTATATTGCAGACTCCAGAGCTAAATAATTTTGCGTTAAAGAAATTCAACAATTCTTTTACAACGCATCTTACAGCTTGACGTCTTTACATTCTCCATAAGTGAAAATTAGGCTTCGTTGTAGAAATAATCAAAGTTTGGTAATCATTTAAATTCAAATATATTGTAATTGCGTTGTTTCAGAATATAGATGCAGAGAAATTAAGCAAAAATAAAGCGGTTTTAGGACGGATACAATAAATATAAATTAAAAATGACTTTAAAAATCACGATTTTGACACAAGATGGATGCCATATTTTATTTTGAAGTGGGTCACATGATCTCTTCATATAATTTGGGTGTAGTTATAATTTTCATTTTCATATAAAAAACTACCGAATATATTTTGCTGAAATTTTTTTCATATTTTTTATGAGATAATTTGAATACTTTCTAAAACTTTCGAAACAATTTATGAATTTTAAATTCGCTTAAAAAATGTTTGAAAAATTGATCCCATAGGGGTCAATGTATTTCATTTTATCAACACGGGTTCAATCCAAAACTAATAGGGTGATATTACTCATTTGTATTCCCATAGGTCCCACACAGACTGTAAAAAACAACATACTGAAATTTCATTTTGATAAAGTCTTTTTTATGGTAGTTATCGTGCGAACGGACAGACAGACAGACAGCATGAACAAAGTCATAAACACTTTTCAATTATGTTGTAAAGTGTTAAAAACATTCCACTCCATTAAGTTTCTGATATGGGGGTGGGGTGAAAATTTCACTTGATGACTCGTAAAAAAGGTATCCATCAGGGCCTTCAACAATGTACGTTAAATTCTTTAACAGAACTTGGCTGGTGCACAGTCCAACTGTATACACTTTAATTAGAAATGTTTTTTGATGAGTTATGTTTTTTTCTTGAATATTTCGTTTCTATTAATTCATGTATTGAAAATTATTTCGATATTTATACTTGTGTCTTCGATTGATCCACAAAACATAAAAATCAGCTAAATGCACCTAATCCCCTAGTTTAACTACCGTCAAATTATATGATTTTAAGGGATTAATATAATATTTAGCAAGAAAGATCAATCATGCATAAAGCATTGATTGTGAAACACTTTCCAACTGAAATGCAATTTTATTTAAACATCTCTAAAATGCGATACATTCAGCGCTGATATTTTTTAAATTATCACAGTACTATAGTAATTTATTACACTTAAAAACTTAAAACTTCATCGAAAAATACAATTCTATTTATACAAAATGAATTTTATTCAAATGACGTCATCGAAATATGAATCGTCTGCCCCTCTATGTCAAACCAATGCATATTTCATTAATATAACTTATATTCCAGACTCCAGAGTAAATAATTTTGCGTGAAAAATTATTCAGCAATCTTATACAACTCACTTTACAATCGCTGGATTTGCTTATATTCTGCATGTTATATTGTAGTATTAAATTTAGACTTTGTTATAGGAATAATCAAAGTTTATTAAGGAATAATCAAAGTCATTTAAAATAAAAAGTATTGTAATTACGTTGGTACAGAATTTAGATACACAGATAATTTCAATAAGATTTTAACTTCGGTTAAAAAATCTTTGAAAATATAAGTCCCATATGGTTCAATGTACATTTCATTTCTTCATTCTCATATATCCCACAAACCGCCTCAATAACATTCTAAAATTTCATTTTAATAAAGTCATTTTTACGATAGTTATCGTGCGAACGGACAGACAGACAGAATGGCCAAAGACATAAACACTTTTTAATTATATTAGAAAGTGTTAAAAATAACGACTTATAAACGAAATCTCATAAAAATATATGTTTTTCCATTCTAATACTAATTAGGATACGAATAGACCTAAATAATATATGGAGAATGAATGTATGAGAAAGTAGAGTGGAGACTCGCAGTCCTGATATTTTATTTATGCATCCAAATTTAACCGTGGTACAGGAGTATATTTCTACCTTGCTTGCAATAAACTAAGCTATAAAAAACTGTCTACCAACTAGAGTGGTGAAAATAAGCGATGTAGTACAAACTTAAGTCATTCGGTGACACTAAAACTTTCAAAGTGGACATACAAAACAAGAGTAAGAGATAAAATTCAAGAAGTTAATTTTTAAAACGTAAAATAAAAGAATAATAAAAAAGTGATCGAGTTTCTACCGTTCAAAAAAAATATCTTTCTTTGTTTTAAATAAAAGTTTGTGAATGCTTAAGTAAAATAATTGCATTTGTAAAGAACTTATTTTATTAATGATGGAAAATGAATTAATTGAGGTTTCTTAATGTAGAATTAATTGAGGTTTCTTAACGTAGAATTTATTGGTAACGGGGCGGTTAGGCGTTAAAATATAAAGCAGTTTAGCGTTCTCAAATACATATAAATGAGATGAAATCTTGCCAATATTTCGCGTGAATGCTGAAAAAGTACATGATTAGTCATAAATCAAAGGGACCTGAAATTAAGATGAAAACGGAGTTGGGAGTCTCCACCCGACTTTCTCATACAAAAGAGAAAAGAGAGAAGCAAAAAGAGAACATAGAACGAAAAAAGATAAAAAAAATGATAGTGTTGAAGGGCCTAATTGGTTTGGCGATTGTACTTGATATGGTCGGTTGGCGCTCGTCAGAAACCGAGCAAATGTTGCAACCCTTTTGTAGCCAGCAGTTGTGAAATATCTTTTGACGCCTTTGGGCCAGCGGGAGTTCTCTCCCCAATAAATTGTATACCATATGGTTGGGATGGATATAAATCATTATTACAGTCCACTTTGAGCAATTAATTTTGAGCTAATCCCCATGTTAGTGGTCCAGTGCCGTCGGAGTCCCAGTTGCGAAAGATGGAAACGATGTCTTAACAGACAACGAGGTGCTCTAAAGAGCAAAATATCAAAATTGGAACTCTTTCAGAAAGAGTTCAGTGAATTATCCGTGTTATTTTGTGCAATTAAACTAAAATTAATGAATTGCGAAAAAATGAAAGCGAAAAAAAAATTCGAGTCTGTTGCGAAAGTCATGTGCTGCCCAACTTAAAATTTTTACTTTCCCTAAAATTGTATAAGGAAAGTACTGGAACGTGTCGAAAATCGGAATTCGAGTTTTCGACGGATCTTCACGTTTCGAGCACTCTAGAGCACGATTTTTTTTTTAATGCGACGTCTGCTTATGTGTCTGTCTCTCTCTGTATGTGTGTCTCCATGCGTGTGTGTGTCTGTATAATCTATGTATCCACTCTAGTTCAAAAACTAATAGACCAAACTTCGCAGAATTTTGTAGGCAAATTTTTGCTACAATTCGAAAAAAAGGTATCTCCCATTTTTTTTTCTTTTTTTTTTTACCAAATGGCCGCAAAAAAAAAAAAAAAAAAAATCGTCGAAAACTGAAGTAAAAGATTAAATATGCTTAAGTGTATCAATTAATTACTTGTTCTACAAGTAAGTTTTGATGAGGAAAATAATAAAACCAACCCCATTAAGATTAATCAATCTCAAGATATTGTACTTTTTGTGCATTTTTACAACGCCGTCTTTAAAAATGCTTCCAGTCACCAAATGAAAATTTAAGTAACACTGTAAATTCAGTATAACTTCAAATAATTATCAGTTTTAATTTGTGCAATTAAACTCAATTTAATGAATTGTAAAAAAAGAAAAGAAATGCAGTCTGTCGGGAAAGTCATGTGCTGCCCATATCAGATTTTTTATTTGGCAATGGAGCAATTGCTCCTGTTAGTTACTCCATCATATAAGATATTTTTCTGATCTTCGAAAATGAAAATTTCATTATAAAGAAATATATGCAATTTTAAAACACCCTTTTGTTATGTAATTTAATGATTTTAAATCTCAGAAGAAATAATTTAAAGATAGATATATAAAGAATGTTTTTATTTGAAATTCTGATTTTTCTTTTTAAATTCCCGTTGCTATTTAACGCAAACATATTTTTCTCAATTTGAGAAATCCACAGGGCAATCTCTTGTGTATGTCTGTTGAACAAATTTTTGTCTCTACAGATGACTCTCAGAATTTATTCAAACAAAATTCCAGTTAGAGTTCTTAACAGTGTTCTTCAATGCTCGATAAGGATGATTGTTAAGAATTTCGAGTTTTTGAGTATCAAGGGCACATTCTCTGAAAAACAAGGATTATGAATTTAAAGAAGGGATTA
Organism: Amaurobius ferox; assembly: GCA_951213105.1. Lineage (NCBI taxonomy): Eukaryota > Metazoa > Arthropoda > Arachnida > Araneae > Amaurobiidae > Amaurobius > Amaurobius ferox. The sequence continues at coordinate 39,459,308 of OX578138.1, forward strand.
ATTTTATGTCTTATGATTTGAAAACGAATTTCTACAAAATCGATATTTGTTACTGGAAAATTTAATGAATTAAAGAAATAATTTTTGTGCAAAATCAATTTAAAAAAAAAATTGCGTTCGCCACATGACTTCCCTACAGATAAACAAATGTAGATATTGTGGGGAAACAACACTGCGAATATGCAAATTCTTATAGCCCAAACTTACTTTTTTTTTTCCCAAATGGCCAAGCACTTTGACCTTCGTCATTCGCCTTTATTACAGCGACCAGAGTGTGAACCATTTAGCCGTCCATTGACGTTGCTCCAGGCGCACCAGAGGGGGGGGGGGGGGGGCGGATCACATTGCGCCCACAACACAAGCATCCATGACTTACGTGGGGCTCGAACCCACAACGTGGCGGTCGAGCGATTGCTACGGAAACGCTTGCCTTGACCACTCGACAACCACGTCGACTAGCCCAAACTTACTGAAAATCAATAAGCTTTTTTGCGATTTCCAACTAAATGTATATTTAAAAATGATATTTCTTTTTGTGCACTTACCAATTAGTCGCATTCAGAAACTCTTAAATATAAAGTTCAATGTTTTTGTGATAGAAACTGTTTTGACAATTGGCAAAAATTGTGTAAATACTCGAGTAATTAATTTAACCAAATAGATTTTTAGCCATAAATAGACGAAAAATGTACGTTTTGAAATAGTTTAAACTTCGAACGTTGTAGTTTAATCGCCTTTAAAGAAAATGGTGAGATGCTTCTTCTTGTTACTTGTTCTTTTTAATTAAAAAAATTTAAATTTGAGTTGGGAAAATAAAGAGAATTGTAGCACACCAATATTTTTCCAGAATTCTAATTTAAATCTAAATGTAATTTAACTGTAAGTTTTTGAAATAAAAATTTTAAAATGTCTTCTAAGTCGAATTAAACAGCCCAAGGGTTTCCTCAAGAAGTTATTAGTTATATTTTAATATAAATTCCTCTATTGAAATCATTTTTTGCGTATCCAGAATAAATGGTATGATAAAAAAAAAATTCTATAAATAGTTTTTTTCATTTGAAAATTAAATTAATATTAAGTCCTGGAAATAAATCTTATTGTAGCATATAACTTTTTTTTTTTATTTTACATATTTTCAAACCCCTAAGTAAAATATTTCACTTAGTTCAAGTTTAAAAATATAAATTTTTAGATTTTTAAAAATAAAAGAAAAAATTAAAATCCTTACGTATTGTATTCAACAGAATTTTATATTTTAGAAATACGAAGATTAAGATTCTGCAGTAAAATTGATTTGCTATAGTTTATTTTTCTTTCCTAACTCTCATTTTTAATTTTTTATCAAAACTAAAAAATCGAATTAGAAAATTTGACATTGCATTGTATTTAATCATTTCACTACACATTTTAAACAAATGGCTTCATTTGCACAATTTTCATCAAGATATAGCTTATAATCTCTCTTGACAAATTAATATTACAGATTTTTTTATAATAATGGAAAATTCAAACTTCTGTTCTTAACTGCCAAAAACATCTATCACTCACACACAAACTTTATATTTCATGGGGTTTTTTTCATGCGTCAGTCTGGTGCACAAAAATACCATGTTTAATTAGAGCTTGTTTCATGTTTTGTTCCAATATTGATGATGGGATGGAGTGAAAAGTGTCAACTATAGCATAAAGCAATGGTTTGAAACCTCTTTTGATAAATTAATATTAGAGGTTTTTCTTTTACGCTGCCTTCCAAAACGCGATACAAATTCTCAAATAGCGAACTCATTCGTAGATATTTTTTTTTTGTGGGGGGAAGGGGGGAAACTCACTGTTGTTGTTAGCGAGAATATGTAAATATCAAATAAGGTGTCCAATAGTGCTTTGCTCTTCGAGCAATAAGAAATATTAAGCGTGGGGTTCAAACGACTCCTTTGCGTCTAAGGGTTTCAGTGCTGAAAGAAATTTTTCGATAAAGTGTTAGGGTTGATATTGGTTTCGACTAGCCTTGTCATGACACAATGATTACGTTAGAGAGATTCAGTGGTGTAGTCGTAAAAAAAAAAGTGGGGGGACGCTCTTTTTTTTGAAGAAATTTAGCCAATACTGTATAATTTCTGTGATTGACATAGGGCTGGGCAGTATCGCGATACAAGTATCACGATACAAGTATCACCCATACAAAATGTCTTGATAACAACCCTAGTCTCTGAATGAATCGTGGATTTTGTATTGAGATACTTTTTCATTTGTATCCAGTTTTTTTTTCTTTTTTTACTTTCCAACTCGAACTCTTAACATGCTGATAAAATCAAAAGAATAATAATTATTTTAATTTTATTTAGTTATTTATTAAATACCAAAAATTGTGCTCTAAAGCATATGATTCTCAGCTCAAGAAAGAAAAATCAATTAAGATTCTTGCATTTTGAAATGAAATTATCTCAAAGAACTTTCCATAGAGATACTTTTTCATTGATTACATTGATTACTCATTGAATACATTGATTCATTGATTACATTGATACTTGTCATTGATTTCTCCAATGATTTTTTTAAAGCTTTTTAGCTTTGGAAAATTTCTAAAATCCGAATGTAAATAAAATGTAAATAACATTTTTTTGTCTACAAACGTTTTTTTTTCTAAAAAAAACCGAAAACCGGTTATTTTTGTAATAACCGCCATCCCTATCCATATGTTTTTTCAGAGGAAGAGTGACCAAAGAATAATAATCTGAGGACATCGGCCAAACATTCCATCTATGCCAAGCTGCAGAGGGGTTATATATGTATATATAAATTAAAAAAAAAAAGTGCGTCCCCTTACAAAATAAAAAGTGGGGGTACGCTTGAGATCAGGAGAAAAGGTGGGGGGTCTGCGTCCGCCCGCGTCCCCCCTCGACTACACCCCTGGAGAGATTCTCAATGCTGGCCTGCTGTTGGGAGCCTGAGGTAAGACAGTCTGTTAAGGAAGTCGTCATTTGTTTCTGCAGGCCATTCTGTCATTTTCATTTATGTAAACACAATTACAAGAACCATATACAAAATATGTCAGTTTTTGCTTGAAAATACATTGGGTCGCCAAGTGGTGACGAAAACAACTGCAAATTTGGTGCCATTTTGAATTAGTGTGTGTTTTACTTTATGCAATTAAATTGTATTCAATGTATTATGAAATAAAGAAAGATGCCATAAATCTGAGTCTGTAGAAAAAGTCATGTGCTGGTCACATCAGAGATTCTTTATTATTATTATTCTTATTATTATTATATTGTCAATGTCTAATAGTTCATTTTTTACTTTCCCTGCAATACATGGTAATGTATAGGGAAAGTATTGGAATCATGCCGAAAATCGCAACTCGAGTTTTCGACGGATCTACACGTTTCGAGACCTTCAGAATACGAAAAAGCCATTTTTAGCGTGACGTCTGTGTGTGTGTCTGTGTGTCTGTGTGTCTGTCTGTCTGTCTGTCTGTGCAGATTTTGTATCCACTCTAACTAAAAAACTAATGGACCGAATTTCACAAAATTTTGTAGGTAAGTCACTTGTGGGCGAGGCTGGTGCTGATTAGTTTGGGGCACGATTCGGAATAAAAGAACCCGCCTTTTTTTGCGAAATGGCCCGCAAAAGCTTGTATCCACTCTAGCTGAAAAACTAATGGACCGAATTTCACAAAATTCGGTAGATGAGTCACGTATAGGTCACCCTTGTGTTGATTAGATTTTGGTATGATTCAGAAAAAAATAACCTGCTTTTTTTTTTGCAGAATGGCTCGCAAAAATTGTCAAAATCTAAACTAAAAAGCTACGTATGCTCAAATATATCCATTAAATGCTTGTTTAATGCGTAATTTTTAACGAAGAAAAGAATAAGACCAACCCCATTACACTAGGACTAGCCGTTCTCGAGATATATTAGTTTTTTTCGTATTTTTCCACGCCACCTTTGAAAATAAGTCCAGTTATCAAATGAGAACGAAAATTGAATTAAAAGTGAATTAAATTTAATTGAAATAAATAGAACGTGGATATAAGTTTGCAGGGAAAGTCATGTGCTGCCCACATCAGATTTTTTTATTTTATTCAACCATTTTACATATAAATAATAAATATCATTAATAAATTTTCCCAAAACAAAATAAGTTACTAAAAAACAATATATTTAGATTGGAAGAAACGGAGGACGTGTTTATCTAAATTTCATATTTTACTGAATCCCTATTTTAAATTAAGAAACAATTTCCCTAATTCGAGCAGGGTATTAGAAAATCTCCGCAGAACAAATTTTTGCCCCTAAAGTAGAAGACAAGATTTATCCAAAAATAAAGTTCCATATCTGGTGGAGAGTCTCAGGGATGATTCAGAGCCCTTCTTAACAATGCCTTTTACTGCTCGATAAAAATGGGGAGGGTGGGGGGTGGGGGGTGATTCTTCAGTACCAAGAATTGTTTTCCCCTCTAAACAACGAGGATTATGAATTTAAAGGGGGATTTAATTTTTATACTTCATGATGTGAATGATATTCCCTACAAAATAAATACTTGTTTAAAGCTTAAGAAATCTTATCTTTAATTTATTATTTAATGTAAAAAATAGTTATATAAAGCAATGAAGAATATCCTTATGATCTCGATGCTGGTTAAATTGAATTGTTAACCCAGTATGTTTTCCAACGAAATCATCGATGTGTTTATATTTATAATTAGAACGAATTACCCGGCGTTGCTCGAGTCAATTAAGCGATCGCTACTTAAGTAATAGATACGCCTTTAGCACGCCCTAAATAAGTTCTTTTGATACGCGCTAATTAAGCTACGCATGCACATAAAGATCTGGCTTGCCGATCGTATGTGTCTTATGCTATATCTTTTAAATTCGTAAAGTTAGAAAACCAATATTCAAGAAGTTAGACTTTTCGTTTGCTTAAAACAAACTCTAATAAAAGAAAATACTTAAAGTCGTGAAAAAAAAAGTTCCTTTATTTCAGAAGAAAAATTCGCAGAATTAATTGGTATTTTAGCGATTTTTCATCCAATGTAAATCAGAATTTCAAAGCACGCTTATAATTCTAAAATAATCCTATGCTCCAAAATTTGAAAATTTATCCTTTAAACGCTCAAGTTTGACAATTAAAAAAAAATTATTGCAGCCCATATCTGAACATGAAGTCTGACATATCATTCGCAAATCACCTACGTCTGGAACGCGAGGACGAGAAAGATCATCTGCAGCAGCTGTGATAGATAAAGAGTTGAAGAAATCACAGAAAATGGGTGTTTTTGGCTTTAAAACTTCGCAAATTTTCAACTAATTCAAATAAAAATGCCCCCATGATGGTCTATCTGTCATATCGGGAGTTTAGCTAACCCTGTACCGAATTTTGTGGCTGTCCGAAGCTTAGATTTTCCTCTACAAAAGGCACACACAGGCGGACAGACAGGCAGAGATAATGTATAAGATGTGGAATTTTGGTACTGTAATTAAATAGACATAAAAACCGCCTGTCTCTAAGGGCATTCGCAAAATTTTGGAATAAACTCCCATTACATACAAAAGCATCCTTGTGCCGGTGTCATGCTTATTATGTGCTAGTCAACATGGAATAGCCGATATCTGCATTGGCATTAAGAAACTTACGATATGCCACAATTTTGTCAACCGCTATGAGTTGACAAATTGAGTCTTTCTAAGTAGCCAGAAGGGCTACATTTTGGCAAAATTTGAAGCCGAAAATATCTAACCGAATCTCCAATTGCTATTTAAGACAAATGCATTTTCTAGAGCTTTACAAAAATATCCTATAAACACAGTGGAATAAATTTGTGCCTCCACTTGCAAGGTTTATATAAAAAAAGTTATGGTTTCAATAAAGTATCGCAAAATTTCAGTTTTTAGATAGATATATTGTCTAAGAAATGGGAATTATGAATTCAAAAAGTAAATTTATAATCCATTTTTAGTTTGAATTTTTTGAAAAATTCTCTTTTAATTTGCAGGCATCACATTCCTTCTACTTTTTTCTCACCTTTACTTAAGTATAAGGAAATTACTACTTTTCAGCGAAGTCCCCTACTTTTCTATTTCTAGAAAGAAAAAGCAACTTTTTATGTCTCTGTATATTAAAATAAAGTATAAAGTAGCTGACGCTCCCACTGTTTGACAAATTTCTCGTTCCTCGAGTTTCTATGCTTCGCACCGCAAAAATATAGCATACAAAAATAAAAAATTTGGTACGCTTGTAGAGAAATATTTGGGTTTTAGCACAAATTTAACGATATTAGCACAAATTTTAACGACATTAGTCCCCACAACCAGTCCCCCCAAAACCTGATTCCATGAACCACCTTGCCTTGCTCCTACACATCTGCAACTCTTCCTGCATAACTTGTCCCTGACGCAACTACTTGTCTGAATCACACTCATTCATCTGATTTGCCCACAACCCCATCCAACTTATCCACAAGTGCCAAATCCACTTCTGCCACCTGCAATAACCTACTGCACCTACTCCAAGCCATATCCAGCATCCTACTCCATCACTTCTGACTGCACTCTGTCTAACTGCCACAACTAATTACCACTTTTGCTTCCTCTCTGTTTCCTTTCACCAGCCATTCACTTACTACATCTAATTCAAACCGCTACTAGCATCACAACTAACCTACGACACCACCTTCTGCTCCACCACTTCTGCTTGCGTTCTGTCTACCAGCACTACCACAACCTACGACTGTACTTGTATCGCCACCAACCTGAGACTCTACCTCGACTCTACCACAGCTGACTGGATCGTCCACTACATTTAAAACTCTTTAAGCACTACACCCTCAAGACGAACATGATAAACATACAAGTCGTCACTCCCTTAGTTTATCATTCTGCTGGGTATTAAACCTAAAAGCAAACATGCGAGCCAGCGACCCGGTAGAAGCAACAAATAAAACAATATAAGGGTGTTTTAGAGGACTTAAAGTATATGTCCGAAAAATATGGAATCAAAAATTTTCTAAGGATGGCGATACTTTCACAATACGTAAAAAGATTAAGTTTCATATTAATTTTAGCTCAATAAACTCTAAACGTTTTTAATACTTAAGTCTAAATGTTTTTGAACTTTTCGCGACAGTATTACATGAACTTAATACTCATAGTCGGTCAGCAGACTCAGTCTTGTATATAAATCTTTGGAAAACTAGTCTGTCTCCTACCGGATGACCTCCTGATTCATCCGAATAAAATTTCAGCAGGAATAGCTCGACTTAAGAGGTTTTAGACTGAGCTTCTGGTAACAATGCCTCCCATCGTTCGATAAAAGGGAAGGGAGAGGGAGTGGCGGATTTTTTAATAAAACTTCTGTGCTCTCAAGTATAACTTTTTTTGTTGGAAACTGAAGATTATGCATTAAAAAATCCTTTCTCTTTATTTATACAATTAGGGTAAAATAATTACCTCAAAGAAAAAATATTTAGTTTGAAGTGTTAGAAGTTCATTTAACTTTTAATTAATCCTTTTTAAGGATCGCGCTCCCATTTCAGATAACGGTATTCAAAGACCAGTTTCGCGCTTATTATGCACTCGTCAGCATGAAATCGTTGATACCCTCAACTTGCTATGTGCTGAAATTTTATGAACATATTCAATCCTATAAAAGTATCTGACTTCTAATTTTTTCGAAATAAGTGGGTATACGGTACACTGCTGTTCTCATGACTTCTATCATATTTTGACATTTGTATAGATAGAAATTCTAGTTTTAAATGTGCAAATTAAGCATACCTTTCAGAATCCATTATTGAATGGCTCATATCAAGTTCTTTGAATACGCTTAATTTGGTTCGAATTGTAAAAAAGAAAGAAAAAATAGGAAACAACAAGAAAGGTCAATCATGCATAAAGTATTGATTATGAAACACTTTCCAACTGAAATGCAATTTTATTTAAACATCTCTAAAATGCGATACATTTAGCGGTGATGTATTTTAAATTATCACAGTACTACAATAATTTATTATATTTGAAAACTTAAGACTTCGTCGAAAAAAATGAACTTTATTCAAATGACGTCATCGAAATATAAACTGTCTGACTCTCATGTAAAAGCAATGAATATTTCATTCATATCACTTTTATTCCAGACTCCAAAGTTAAATAATTTTGCTTGAAAAATATTCAGCAATTCTTATACAACTCACCTTACAGTCACTTGTTTACATTCTGAATCCATTAAAATTACGCTTCGTTGTAGAATAATAAGTTTGATGATCATTTAAACTCAAAAATATTATAATCGCGTTTGCGCAGAATATAGATGCACAGAAAATACGCAAAAATAAAGCGGTTTTAAGACGGATGCAACACTAAATATAAATTTAAAAGAACTTTAAAAATCACGATTTTTACACTGGGAAAAAAAAGATGGATGCATTATTTTACTTTGAAGTGAATCACATGATCTCTTCATATAATGTGGGTGTAATTATTATTTTCCTGAAAATGTTTTTATATATTTTATGGGATAATTTGAATACTTCTTAAAATTTTCGAAGTAATTTGTGAATTTTAACTTCGCTTAAAAAATGTTTGAAAAATTAGGTCCCATAGGGTTCAATGTATTTCACTTTTCAACCCGGGTTCAATCACAAACTAATTGGGTGATATTATTCATTTATATTCCCATAGGTCCTACGGACACTCTAAACAACATACTAAAATTTCATTTTGATTAAGTCATTTTTACGGCAGTTCTCGTGCTAACGGACAGACAGACAGACAGAATGAACAAAGTCATAAACACTTTTTAATTGTGTCAGAAAGTGTTAACAAAGAGAATAATTGTGTTTTCGAACATGATCTTGCGAAGCAAAGCACCCTATCAGAAATCTTTGAAGTTACCTCTGTACAAAATTTGGTTTTAGTCGAATGAGTACTTTCAAAGATAAACCGTTACCAAATTTCGTAGTACAAAATCTGCATGCGCATAATGCACACAACACAGAGCTTTATAGTAAAATATCAAAATAGTTTTTACGTACGTATAACAGGCTACAATTGTACAATTTGTGCATTTTCTATCGCCCTACCGAACAGTGAAAAGGAAATAACGAATCCACCGAAGTCACGTTCACGGACACTGGAGGACCTCTGATGATTTTAGAGAATAACTATATCGCTCTACTGAAGAAATACTATTTTAACTGGGTAAAATCTCTTGAAGATAATCTTATGACTTATCAAATAGTTTGTGGAAATATTGTAAGCTACTGAGAGTTTCTAATGATACTCCTAATGATATGACTTATAATGAGACATTTTAAACGCATTTTCAATATACATGAGAGAGTTGCTCATTATTTCCGTTCGGTTTATAAAAACAATTTATGATAGTTGTTATTTTTCAAACATCTCAAATTTGCTGATAACTTTTATTTTTGCTCTTAAAACTTTATACTCTTATTACTCTCTTTATACTTTAAATGAAACACTTGAGGCCATCAAGGACTTGAAAGGAAATAGATCATATATCTGTCGTATTTCATAATTAAAGGGGGGTGATTATCTTCCCTATTTCATTATTAAAGGGGATAATTATCTGCCATATTTTATTATTAAAGGGTATGATTATCTGCCATATTTCATCATTAATGAGGGGGATTTTATGTTATATTTCATTATTAGGGATCTATTTGGCACCCCCAATTCCTAAACTAATCTTGTCGATATATAGTAGAACTTTTCCAAATTGGTTCCAAAATGAAATATAAAGTGTGTCACACACATGTCGAACTCGTTTTAATACTGTCGGAGAATGTGAGCGTCAGTATGCAAATACATAGCCTTCAATGACGCCTGCAAATGTTCATTAAACTTGTCTATAAAGATATTTCAACTTAAAAGGCAGTATGTTTTGAGTGTAATAGTCATATTCGAACAGTTTTATAACAGACCTTAAAAAAAATATTTCATCTCCAAAGGGATAAGCCTCCTGATTTATCCGAATAAAGTTTCGATATGGAGAGGTCGGCTTAAGAAGCTTTAGAGTTTCTTTTAACAATGCTTTTCATTGTTTGGAAAAGGAAGAGGGAAGGAATTTCAGAATAAAAAAAGTCTTTATTTTCAAAAATGACTTTTTTAAACAAATGAATATTATGCATTAAAAAATAAGTGAGGTTTTTTTTTTATCACCTTTTATAGAATGGGGGGAAAATAATTTCACTAACGAAGAAATATTCAGTTTGTTGTGTGGAAAGTGCTTATTTTTTAACATTTTACAACATAGTTGAAAAGTGTTTATGACTTTGTTATTAATTATTACATTCCTTATATACATAATGTATAAGGAAAGTATTGTGACGGGGTCGAAAATTTGAATTCGAGTTTTCGATGGGAGAGCACTTTTCAAGTATCCCTGATTATGAATCAAGCATTTTAGAAGTGATGTCTGTGTGTGTGTGTGTGTGAAAGTATGTGTGTGTGTGTGTGTGTGTGTGTGTGTGTGTGTGTGTGTGTGTGTGTGTGTGTGTGTGTGTGTGTGTGTGTGTCAGTGAGTCTGTGGAGACGATAACTGACGAACGAATGGACCGATTCGAACGAAATTTGATACAAAAATCACAATCCGTAAACACTGGAAGCTTATTGGTTTTATACGCAGTCGAATGATCAGAACCCCCAAAATTTTCGAGTAGAATTTTGAAAAAATCGTCAAAAATCAAAACCGCTAATAAAGTTGCGCAAATAGACATTTCTTATGTAATTTTTCATTAGAAAACGATTGACATACATTTTAGAACGCTAACATGAACCGTTCTCGAGATATTGCACATTTTTCAAAAACATTATCAAAAAGTCATATAAAATAAAATAAAAATATTTCCTATTGAGAAACATGTTCACTTTTCATATGTAATACCATGCGATAAATTGGGTGACATCATTCTCGTGGATCTAGCTCGTTCCATTCATGAAAAAAGATACTTTGAGTAATACTTTTGTATTTGAACGCCAATAGTCATTTATCTGCTGTAAGAATAACTTATTTCTTCATCCATAACGCTTGGCGAGATTTTGGCGACGAATTTGGTGGAATGTCGCCAACTTGGCAACTTTTTTAAATGTTGCTAAATTAACGAAAAACTCGCCAAATGGATAAAAATGACGCTAAATCAATGACGACTCATTGATGATGACGACAAGGAAAATGACGACTCATTGACGAAAATTCAATATCTTGGAAAGAATATAAATAACTACTATAAAAATAATCTATTTTTTTTTACTGTAAAAGTAGTAAATTCATTGCATTATATAAGGAAAGTCATGTGCTGCCCAGATCAGATTTTTTTACATTCTAGATATGAGAGGGATGTAATTTTTGAATTTTCGCACACTGGATTTAAATGTAATGTGCTGTGCTTGTAAGACAATTCAATGTTCACCCAAATGGCGTAGAGCAGTTACAAGGGACGGCCGGAAAAAATACATAAACAAGAGAATACTCATAAACAAGATATACAGGGCCGGGAAAAATACATAAACAAGAGAATAAATAAATAATAATTTTGCTATTTATTGGTACAAAAGTGTCTACACTGTGTAGAAATAATAACTTTACACAAAGATTACAAATCTTGTTGAAAATGTTTTCCATCCATGACAAAGATCCATTAAGATAAGAGGCAGATATTATTTACCTGTGATGCATTTCTGCGTTGCGTCATTTGCACTCTTGCTGTAAACATTTACATTTTAATGTGTGATTAATCCCTCACCAACTTTGTTTAAACATATCTCTGGGACTTTTAATGATAAAATGCTGAAAATTTGTACATCAACTTATTAGTGTATGGGCGTGTTTTACTCATTGGAAATGTTTTTGCACGACGGCCGTATGCAAATTTAAATTTTGTATTTCTTCAAATTTAATTTGAAAAGTTTTATCGATTTCAAAAAATTCTGTACCTTTTTCTACGCAACTTTGTAATTAATTATATATGTCTAAGATCAATATTTAAGGAATAAAAGCCGAGGTCAACGTTTTTGTGACACCCGTATATCGACATACATAGATAATACACAAAGAAATACAATGCAATTAAGGCAATTCAATATAATTACTTACATTGCAGGAATAGTGTAGATGGCAGCATATCGAAGTGCAATCCAGGTAGTCCAGGTTCGATACCTGGTTTTAGCCGATTACAGTGCAGAGAAAGTGGTTTTAGGGATTGCGTGGGGATTTTACTTGAGAGGAGTAGTTCCTAACATATACTATAGCTTTAACCTCCGGTGTGTGCCAATATATGTAAACTTGACATTATTTGAGCAGAAAATTATTTGAGCAGAACATTATTTGAGCAGAAACATTATTTGAGTAGTTTGAGAAAAACTGGTTTCAGGGGTCACAATTTTACCTCAGAGACCCATTTTGTTCTAGTATTAAAATTGTACGCTATAAACAATGTATAATGATCATTTAAAAACATTTTCAATAAAGCCTCCTTAACGGACACTTCCGAATAGCGGACATCTCCAATTAAGGAACATTATTTTTAATTTCCTGTCCCCAAACTATATCAGAGTCAGCGTATTTATATAGAAATAGCAGGTCTTTTGAACAATCAACAGTAGTTTGAGTCACCAAAAACGTATTTGATAAAACATGTTTATAATGCGTGAATATGCATTTCAATCACGCATTAAAAAACGCACTTCAATCACAATTCTATTGCGAATGGAACAAAAGAAAAATAGAAATATTCATATATCGATCATTTTGAGAATGGTTATAGAAGTATATTTATATTTATTTTTATGTATATAGTTATGTACTGTAAAATGATTGAAGTAATATATAAATACTTAAAATGAGTCTAAAAAGTTGCCGTGAAGTTTCACAGTAGAATTTGTAACGAGTGTATAATGTTTGCTTGTTTAGTAAAAATTATGAATTACACATGGAAACACATAATCAACTTTATTAGCCGTGGACTGCCGCCCCGGTAGTCGAAAGGTTTAAAGCAAACATTTTCTCGTGATCTCTCGACTGGTCGTAGGTTTAAATTTCACCTGCGGGCATGGATGTTATGGTGTCGTAAAGAGTGTAATGTGTTTCGCCTAATAGTATGATTGAGCAACGTCCTATAACGGCAGAATGGTTCACGATACGGCCATTGTATAGGCGAAGGATTAGTTAATCAAGTGTCTGACCATTAACAATACCTTGGACTTTCTAACTACAATTTTAAAAACTTCATTAAAAATTAATTTTTATAATAAAAATTTAAGGGTTTAAAAATGTATCGTAAGTAACTGAAGTTCTTCCTTTTTTTTTTCGACCCAAACTGTCTGACCTACCCGAAAGTATTAGGTATCTGTTTGGACGGCCGGGACAGTGCCACCCAATTTAGACCGAAGCCTAATGGGAGCGACATTCATAGGGCACCGTACTCTCCTTCCCCTACCACCAACCTTTCGGAGGAAGGACTTTGAGAACCACATATTTAACGTGTCCGTCCTCTTCGTGAACACGGAGACAGTTTGAGCAGAGTCGAGAATCAAACTCGGATCCTCCGTGTGCAATCCCCGCTTCTAACTACCGGGCTGTCACGCCCCTAATCGAAAGTTCGGTGAAATGGTATTTGGAGACTTAAGAGCGAGAACTATAAATTTTTCTATTGCAACCCCTCCTAATTTTTTTTTCTAGCTACGTCACTGGCCAATTATTATTATGAGGAGAAATTATATATATAAGTCTAATATGCCACAACTGTCGTTCAGTCTAAAGCAGTGCTTTTCAAAGTGTGGTCTGCAATCTATATAGGTCCTTCGAGTGGGTCGCGAACGAATCAGCTTTGTCAGTCCTACATATCTACATTGAACTCTACGTGAGTGTTTCATTTAAAGTTTCAGTGTAGATGAAATTAGACTTGAAATAATTACACAACGAGATAAGTGCACGGCTTAAAGTTAGTCTTCAGTTAAAAAGTGGTAGTTATTTCTATTGCGAGAGTGAGTGAGTCCATTGGATATTCTGTACTCAATACTATGTCAAAGAAATAAGCGTTCCATGTTTAATTTTATAGAATAAAGCGAATAAAACTCTTCATATACAGGCTGGCACAACAACGGACATCTTTACTCCCACGCTGTACATAGCGAAAAGAGGTTTACTTTTGCGTCCTATTCTCGAGATCGCGATATAATCAAAATATTCTTGACTACTTTCTTTAATGGTGGATGCAATCTTCTAAACGCAGAAGCACTTATTTTACGACTAAATTACGCACCAAATATCAGCCATGTAATATGCGCGCGCCATTGAAATAGCAAAGGCAGACGATAACAGCATGAACCGGTTGGAAATAAAATGGCGGTTGCTTCAGCCTGTATATTTAGGAGCCTTACTATTACTGTAAGATAATGGGAGACTCAAATGCATCGAACTCTACTATTCATCTGGTTGACTTTAATGCCATTGTTACAAACGTGTAAAATGCTCTCACTGGAGTCTCATCTGAAAACCAGACGGAGAAAACACCCGTACAGGCAACCTTTTCTATGACGTAAATCTTAGGTTGCGACATGAAGTTCGAAGGGGGTTTCCAGATGTGGCGATTTGTCGTCAGTTTGGCGACATGTGGTGACTTTTCAAAGGTTCTAGGAACACCTCGAAATAACGAATATTCTACGAGATGCTAAAGACTTCAAAAGTTTCTACACAGAGATTGCAAAAGGACTCATCACTCAGTTGGAAAGCAGTTGACGTGATACGAGCTACATTGAACTGTGACATACGTCAAGATTTTGAGAATAGTAGTTGCTGTTTTCTGAAATGGGATACGTCAATGTTTTGAGAATAATATCGGCTGTTTTGTGAAATGAGCGGAGCCTGTATTTGCGGTTTTACTGTATATTTTCCCTGTTTACGTTGTGCTTGTGAATAAACGTGTTAGTTATCCAGAAATTTGGTCTCATTCTTGTATCCTGTACCCACGATTCCAGAGGATGTAACACTATATTATTTGGAAGTCATGTGTGGTAGAATTTTTGGAAGAAAATTAGAGTAGTAAACAACTAAATTAAATGCATAAATGGATTCTGCTTTTGTATTAGTTTATTTTGCGATCATAATGTCATTGGACAGGGAATAACAATTATGTATATATTTTGAAAAAAGTTTTAGTAAATCATGTGTTCTTCAAAATTATATTTACAAACGCTATTACCAAAGTTAGTAATATTCTTTGTTTTTGTCATTCTTAATATCTGTTAATTAATTATAAATAATTCAGATGAGAGTACGAGACAGCTTCAGAAAAAAAAAAGGTTAATTTTTTAAAACTTCATTTATTTCATTTCTTCGGGTTTGATTGATTAAATTTTGGATGCAATTATTTAAAGAATGACATTTCACGATTAAAAATAACTGATATTAATTATCTCTAGATGCGTAAATTAAAATCTTGGAAGGTATGGTTTTTATTCTTTAAAAAAATACCTCACATGCTACGAACATACTAAAAAGCTGAGGATTTAGGAAGGAAAATTTGATTTGTATTTTGACATTAGTTCATTATTAGATTTACTCTGATCAAAAACAATTATGCTCACACAATTATTGCTTTATAATTGAGAATACATCATTTATGGAAAGATCTTTCTAACTCTGAATTCGTAGAAAAGAACCGTAAAACGAGTGAGTAAGCTGTATATTGCCGTTTCTGTGACTTTCCTGGTTCCGGTCTAAATTGGGTGGCACTTCCCAGCCGTCCAAACGGTTACCTTACACCTTTCTGGTAGGTCGGACGGTCTGGGTCTTAACAACAACAACCCTATCAAGAGGCATTTTTACTTTTCCTGCAATACATGGTAATGTATAGAGAAAATATTGGAATTATGTCGAAAATCCTCAGTCGAGTTTTCGACGAATCTACACATTTTGGGACCTCTGGAACACGAAAAAACTATTTTTAGCGTGACGCCTGTGTGTGTGTCTGTTTGTGCAATGTATGTATATACTCTAACACAAAAACTAATTGATTACATTTCGTAAAATTTTATAGGTCACTTGGGGTGATCTTGGTGCTGATTAGATTTTGATACGATTCGGGAAGAAAAAACCTGCCTTAGCTTCCAAAATGACCCTCAAAAATCGTCAAAGTCTAAATAAAAGTCTACGTATGATCAACTGCATCCATTAAATGCTTGTTTTATATGTAATGTTTGACGATGAAAAGAATAAGACCAACCCCACTACTCTGAGACTAACCGTTCTTGAGATATTCGCAAGTTTTTCGCATTTTTTCTGCACCGCCTTTGAAAATATATTAAATCCATGCAGTTACCAAATGATAACGAAAATTGAATTAGAAGTGTAAATTCAGTGTAATTCAAAACAATTGTACGTTTTATTTTGTGTAATTAAACTCAATTCAATGAATTATTAAAGAAATAAAGAGAAAGCGAATTTGAGTCTGCAGGGAAAGTCATGTGCTGCCCACATCAGATTTTTTTTGCTGTACTTTGACTAAAAATATTAAAAAATAAGTGCATGTGCGGTACATTGCTTTTTCCGTTGTTTCCTCTGCATTTTGATGTCTATAGGAATAATAAGTTGGCTTTGAAAGGCGCAGTTAAAGTATTACGCTTTTGCGTCACACTAAGTCTAACCCCATTTTGAATAACTCAGTAGCTTAGTATGCTAAATTTGGTATGAATTGTAAATAAAAAATTGGAAAAAATTTTGAAAAAGGGGGAGGTCAGTACATTATCTTGTTCAAAGTACATAATCTTGAAAATAAATGTCCACATACTACAGGAATAAATGAACACAATAGGTTCAAACAACACATTTCCATGATAAACAGGGGCAGTAACGTCTAGAGAAAAGAAATTGATTGAGGGGGGGGAGAGTATAACCAAATATTTTGCCTCCCATTTCTCCAGATTGCAATGGGTCCCAATAGGTTTCTAGGGAGGTTATGGCATCTCCTTTGGCAACGCCTCTAAAAAAGAGATAAAAAACGTGATAGGACACGATGTAAATCGAAATCTCAGGCTATGATAAAAGGAAAATAAGTAACACAATTTTGTCTTACGTCCATGATTTTGCAAAGAAATACATTCTTCCAGCAGACAAGCCCTACCTTGGCAAAAGTCGTCTTTTGTCGAGGTAGGGGCAAAAGACGACTTCCAATTAAAATCGCGAATGTCTTCCAGTTAAAATTACGGTTACAGTTCTTTTTCACGAACAAATTCAAACATTTCTAATGCCATTTCTACGCCTGAAATTTACTACAGATTCCACATTGCAAGAATACCCGTGAATAGAATATGTTGAAACAGCTCATTTCTAGTGGAGGTCACAGGCCATCTATGTTTCTACACGTCGCTTGGCTAGTGTAGTTGGGTGGACACTTGTTGCGAGGTCGAGACCACGGTTACATACTTAAGACAATTTTCATTTTATTATACCATAGAATATAGTATAAAGTATTGTTTTCACGAAAATTTTCATTTACGAGATTTTGATATCGATATATGTTTCGGGACTTCCTAAACACGTTTTGACTATATTTATAATAATGTCCGTCTGTCGTCCGTCTGTGGTCGATTTTTTGTGCACACGATAGCGGCCTCCAAATATTAATGTATTTTCACGAAACTTTTTATCTGGCTTTGTTAACGAAAAATCTAGAACTAGATAGAATTTTTTAAAATTCGGACGAAAACTTCGAAATTTATTCGAAATTTTATATCTTCTTAACATCGTAGTATAGGACAAAATTTGACATAATCCTACCTAAAAGAGTTTAATCACTCAATGATCACGAAATTCAAGAGTTTTAATCATTATATTGAAAAATAGCTGCAATATATATTTTGTGTTCGTGGCATCATTACTCCCCCCCCCACCCACCACCACCACCATACCCCCCCCCCTGGGGAAGTTATTCCCCTAGAGGGGTATATTGTCAAACATGGTATCAATTGAAAGATTTTTTTCAAGTCCTTTAAAATGAAAGGTAACATGGTATAATTGAGATCATTTGAACCCAACTATACAGATTTTTCAATGAAATTTTTGACAAAATTTTCAGAAAAAAAATGACAAGCTACCTTAAATGTATTCTGGTATGAGAAAGTTGAATTGAACTACACTCCAATTAATTAAATATCGCAGCTTCTCCATTCAGAAAAGAGCTTCCAAAACCTTAAATTTCCAACAAACGTTATTCTAATAATAAAAATTATAAAAATATTCCATCCAGTTCTAATTTTTTTGTGTACGATTTATTCAAAACACATAATTTCTTGCGATCGTGCATTCGTTCACTATTTCTCGTTCTGCGCATGACATACACACAGACGACAATCATTCCGAGAATGTTTAAAAATGCGTATTTCCGCTCAAATCCCGATTTCTAAAATTTTCAGGAAAACAATACAATTTTTTGTAATAAAGATAATTGAATCAATTCCATTTATCATAATTGTGTTTTTATTATGCAGCAAACTTCCAAATCAAATCTTGATGCCTTTCTTTAAAATAACAATAAAAAAAAAAATCTTTATGCTACAATTCACTCCCAAAACTTTGTGGAACCTGGTATTTTTATTGGATAGAAAGAGCATTTATGACGTCACCGTTCTTTCCATTCCAAAATCTCCCAATTGGAAACCAAATTCGGGGAAACAATAGCAGATGTTTTTTCCTCCGTTTTGCATTGAATGGAGTTCGAGAGAGAACACTTTTAAAATAGTTAAGAATAAGAAACGAAAAGAAAAATTATTGATTCGAAAAATCCTGGAACGAACGAGTGGGAGACGAACGTGACCAAATGGTTATTTTCCCGTCCATTCAATGGTGTGGGAGGAGGATATTTTTTTTTTCATGTATTTGCATTCCTACAAAGCTTTGCCGCGAAGAGCAGCGGTTCAAATGGGAATAATGTATAGATTCATGTTTAATATTACACACGAATAACTTAAAATATAGTTAGAGAAATCCTTACGAAATATACAAGATTCCCAGAAAAGTCCCCAAACGCTCTAATAACTTTGTAAAGAAAGATCCATTCGTGTACACGTTAGGTCTATCTATAGAGAAGTGACTATGCCCGATCAAATAAAAGAGATTGAAGCACCCCTAGCGGATGGTTTTAAAAGTTAAGGTAACCAACTCGGCACAAAAGGAGATGGGCGAAAAAAAGAGTCAATTATCAAGTTGTAGAACGGTGTTTTAAGAAGTAAACGAATATTAACACAATATTTTTACGTTATTCTAGGCACATAAATAACTTTGATTTATAATTTTAAAAACACTGTTGAAGATTGTGTGTGCGTGTGTGTGTGTGTGTGGGGGGGGGGGGATCAGCGCACTCCAAAAAATAAAGCAAGAGTTTCGAAACTCGGTATGTAAATGGTTAGGTAAGCAAGTAATTAAAATTTCATCGCAAATAGAATGCACCGAGCATTCCCAGAGCGCATGAGAAAGAGAAACCTTGGAACAAACGGACGGACAAATATAATTAGTTTTGTTCTTTAATTATAGTCAGTGAAGTGTGTATTCAATAGTCCTTGAACATGCCTCAATGATGCACCCGTTGGTAGTACAGGACCGCCCATACAAATTGGGAGCCCCCCGACAAATATTTATCACGGGCCTCCAAGATATTTGATTTTCCCTTTTTTGGTGAATTTTTCATTTCTTCTCCAACCTCAAAAAGAAAATATTGACGGTCCCCCCCCCCACTCTGATGATGTCTGTCCTAGTCTTATAGGCGGCCCTGGGTAGTACTAGATAATGAACAAATTTGGAGAGATGTCACATCATTAAAGACAGACAGGCTTAAAGACATGCAAATATGTTGACATGATAATATGAGCCAGTAACAATGAGTTTTATAATGTACATTATAATCGCCACAAGAGCTCCAGACGTCCCAGGGAAACAAATACTCGAGGGAATCACGCGATGACAAGATACTGCCAAGAGTTTTAGCTACCAAAATGACACCAACGCCGTTCTTGGGACACCATTCAAAGGCACGCAGATTCCTCTCAGTGGCGTAACAACATTTATTGGTGTCACAAACAAAATTATTATCTGGCTCCCCCTCCCCCCCTTCTTTCTAACTAAATATTTTCGGATGTATTCTGAAATGGTTTTTACAACTGATGAATTTATTTATTATATGGAGGAAATAACATACCATTGTATTACATAAATATGTTAATAAAACATTTGAAAATAAATAAATATAGATAAATAAATAAATAAATTAATAAATAAAAAAAAATTCTGGATTTTTCAACAGCAAACTTAGCAATAAGCTTTGTCATATTTCTTTTCTAGTCTTACTATATTCAATTGCTAGAAACAGATGAAGGTTGGCTACGGCGAGTCGCCCGGTGGTCTGAAAGAGGGGGGAAGAGGCAGTGCTAAGCTTAGTATTTTATGGTGGCAATTGACTGATATTTAGTTCTGTCGTTCTGCCCGAGGCCCCTAGTCTTAAGGCCCCTAGACGTTCCTTTTACTACCCGATTGCTGCGGTATATAATAGCAGAGGCGAAACTCTTACTACCCAATATAGGCAGCTGCTCAAAATTTCCTCATAGCTAATCACTAACTTTCACGAACTTGCAGATGTGAGAAGTAACTTCGCTTCTTATTTTTGAGTTGTGATTGGTTTATTTTTGTCTGTCCGTCTGCAATGTCTGACCATAACGCATCTAAAGTAAATCATTTTTTTTTTTAATTTGGAAATTTGGTGTAGATCAAACTTATACTATATTTACATTCACAGAAATTCAGAGAGAAGTGAACCAGAAACTGCTGCACTACATATACAATGGCTGTACGAATTCCAACATATGCATCATTTGTAGGCTGTGGGTAATTTTGAATTACAAAATTATTTTTGACATGAAACCTGAAAGAAATGTGACGGGTATGAAACGGAAGTATACAACGGAAGTGAGATAATTTCAATATGACACTATTGTTGTAATTTGAAAGTCCGGGTAGCTTGGCCTTGACGACAAACTGGGCAACCTTGACAAATTTGGCGAAAAATAGCCAGCTTGACGATTTTGACGAGATCTGGAAATTTATCGAATTTCCTATATTGGCTAAGAACTTCACGAGTTGTGTGCTTTTCCAAAACTTTCCATAGAAAGTTTATAAGCTCGTCATCGTTTAGTTGAAGTGATATAAGTATCTGACTAAAAGTATCTGACAAATCAAATACAGAAGCCAATATGCAAATTTTCTTCTGATTATACATACTTTATAAGTTGTAATATAAAACAATTCTTGTAGAAAAGTGTAAAAGATGTAAATTTTAGATTCGCGACGTCTGCGCTATCAGTAAGCGTTCATTGCTTTCGCCGATAGCACACTAACCCGGTGGAGTAACTGCAAACATTTCCTCTGCGATAACTTCGTTTTTGGTGCAAATTGAACGAAATAAATTTGCATTATAATAATCTATCGAAACTGTATAATTGTCAACATATTAATATATATATATATATATATATATATATATATATATATATATATATATATATATATATATATATATATATTTATATATATATATATATTTATATATATATATATATATTTATATATATATATATATTTATATATATTATATAGATATATTTAGATATGTTGACGACTTAATTTATATTATCATTGATGATTCCTATCCAATTAATATTGATTTTTACCCATCTAACCTAGAATTAATTCCTAATGAGCCTAGCGTTAGTCAAACTGTAAATTTTTTAGACTTAAATTTAGATACTCTCAATAATCATGTAATCACCAATCTATATGATAAAAAAGATTCTTACAACTTCACTATCATAAAGCTGCTATCATATCAATCTTGTAATTCTATTCAATTGTTTAGAAACATCATTTTAAACCAGCTATTTCGAATACATCGACTTTCTGATCCTTAGTTTCACTTTCTCCACATCAATAATCTTAAACGCATTTGTCAAAATTACCAATATCCGGAAGTATTTGTAAATAATATTATTGATAATTTCAAATATACCACGTAATAATTTCACACATGCGTTATTTATCTTTGATTGGATTTTTATTGTCATTTTTGTGAATTTCACCCATTCTTATCACCTAACTTACCACTTGGTCTGAGTCTAATACTGTTTACTATTTTCGAAAGACTAATTTCCACTTGTCCTGAGTCCTATACTGTTTACTATTTTTTGAAAGTCTTCATACATATTATGTTTCATTCAAATGTATTCATTCCGATGCCCACTCGCATTGACGAAGTCAGGTGAAATGCTCAGTCGCATGTTCAACCTACACGTGGTAGCAGTGCTTGGGAGTTAATATTTCTGTTCGAGGAGATATTTTTATTTTTCTGATTTGTAATTCAATTGGTTTATTTTTTCTCCTTCCACTAGCCAGTAGACTGTTCCAATGGTGTCTATAGTTAAATACTATCGCCATTGTCAGAAACTGGCTATTCTATCGGTTTTAATACGAATTGTATGGCTGTCCTGACGAGAATGCAATTTCGAACTAACCGCCAATTTTTGTGTAGTTTCAATTGATTGTTCTCAATGTCTTAATCTTTTATCTTGAGCTAATTATTATTGCCTTTTTCCATTTTTGCCGTGTTTTCTTTTTCATTTTTATTTATATTTATATATACTTTTTAATTGTGATTTTTGTATCCTAATATTCTTCTCATCCCCCTTTCCATTGTAGTGATATGTTACCTTCTATTTTTATCCTTAGTCTTGGTCTATAGTTACTTATTTGTAACAGATATTCTAGAGATGGGTTTTTTTGTACATACAGTAGTTTATGCATAGTTTTCGATTAAAATCTTTCAATTTATATATATATATATATATATATATATATATATATATATATATATATTACTTCAAATTGAGTTATATTAAGCCCTACTATATAATCCTTTTATTCTGTTAACCAGGATCCTACTTATTTCGATCAGAAAGTAAACGAAAAATGAGTTATACTTATTTGGGTTACCCCTCATAAAATTAAGAAGCTCTCTATCTTACTGTCGAGAAGATTTCTCAGCAAATTTGTTCTCGGGAATTTATCTTCATATTCTTCAATACACAGAGACATTAAATATAAAGACCAGCATATCTATTTTGATTAACATCAACAGACGATCATCGAATAATGACAGTTCTTCAGGCTCACTAAGTGTAATTAAGCAACTTACATTTATCACAAAGCGGAAATTGTCATAAAAGTGGTAGCGTGTATCAGATTTTCTTTGTCAAAAGATCAGAGACCCTGGAACACTTATTTATCTTCCATGTGAACGGCAATGATGGATTTAATAACCTATCCTCAAGATAGCAAAATCTTGACTTCTAATATTAATAATTTAAAATAACACGTTTAAAGGCTGCGTCCTAAACAATAATAGTTAAAAACGATAGGATATCTTTGATTAAAAAATAAATTTTTTTTTTTATTTCTCTGAAATAATAAAAATTGTAAAATAAAATAATAACATTGAAAAACAAAAAAATAGAAAATAAATTAAAATAAATGTAACCAATTTTTCTTTTCAGTATTTTTTTCAACCTAAAATATTAACACCGACGGAGAAACTAAACTATGGATTACGCTTCCATTACAGATAACAACATTCATGCAGCGGTTTCCAGCTTATTATGCGTCCGTCAGCATGGAATAGTCTATGTTTGCAATGTCAGCAAGAAAATATGATGCGCCATAATTTAGTGAACTTCTATGGATACATACTAATTCAGTTAAACCATGCATCCGGCATCAGCGGCAGAAGGCCGCAATAGCTAACCTGGGCTTCTTCTTCGATCCAGACCGTCCGACCTACCAGAAAGGTATACGGTATCTGTTTGAAGGGGCGGGAAGTGCCACCCAATTTAGACCGAAACCCAGTGGGAGAGGCATCCACAGGGACCGCACCTTCCTTCCCCTACCACCAACCTCTCGGAATTACTTACGAACCCACATGCTTAACGTGATCTTACTCTGCGTGAACACGACGAGAGTTTTGGCAGCGGCGGGAATCGAATCCGGGCCGACCGAGTGCAATTCACGCGCGCTAACCACTGGACTGTCGCGCCCTTGGCTAACCTGAGCTGAAATATTAAGCTCAAGCTGGACGGGGCTGCAGCAGTTAAATTCATACTAACGGAACTCGCCTATATCAAAAATTTAAAAACACACTCTCCAAGAGTGGGCCATTAGCAAACCCAGAAAATTTCTTACAATTTTCTTCCTGTATCCAGATCGTTTTATCATTCAGAAACAGGAGTGGGTTCCGGGATTGCAGCGAACCTACAATGATGCTCAAAAGAATTGCATCCCCCCTAAAAAACTCAGTATTTTCAAAATAAATGTGTAATATAGCGTAACAAAGCCGAATAATGCATTTTCTTTCTAGTACATTGACCCTTATATGAAAATAAGGGTCAATGTACTAGAAAGACCTGCTACGTCATTGCCCTTTAGTCATTATTATGGGGCAGTAGCCATCACTGCATGTCATCCCGAAAATTTAATAAAATCATTTTCTAAATTATAAAAAAAAATATTTATTATTAAATATTTAATAAAACAAGAAAAAAAAATTGTCACCGGTATCTCTTCTTATTATTACATATTTAACAAAACAAGGAAGTCACATATTTCTCATCTTTTTACTTTCCTTATATATTTTACTTTCCTTATTTTTACTTTCCTTTCTTTATATATTTTACTTTCCTTATTTTTACTTTCCTTATATATTCCTTATATTTACTTTCCTTATATGTATAAGGAAAGTATTGTGACGGGGTCGAAAATTCGAATTCGAATTTTCGACGGGAGAGCGCGTTTCAAGCATCCCTGATCATGAATCAAACATTTTTGAGGTGATGTCTCTCTGTGTGTGTTTGGTGGAGACGATATCTCACGAACGAATGGCGCGATTGGAATGAAATTTGGTACAAAAATCACAATCCGTGAATACTGGAAGCCTATTGTTTTTATACGTAATTGAATCCTCAGAACCCCCTAAATTTTCGAGTAAAATTTTGAAAAAATCATCAAAAAATCAATACCTTTAATACAGTTACGCAAATAGACATTTTTTATGTAATTTTTCCTTAGAAAACGATTGACATAAACTTTAGATCGCTAGCATGAACCGTTCTCGAGTTATTGCACATTTTTAAAAGAAATTTATCAAAAAAATCCCATAAATTAAATGAAATCTATTAACTGTTGAGAAACATGTTCACTTTTCATATGTAATATCATGCAATATATTGGGTGACATCATTCTCGTGAATCTAACTCATTCCATTCATGAGGAAAGGTACTTTGAGTAATACTTTCGCATTTGAACGCCAATAATCATTTATATGCTATAAGAATAACTTATTTTTCCGTACATAACGCTTGGCGACGTTTGGAGATTTTGGCGACGAATTTGGCGGAATGTCGCCAACTCGGCGACTTTTTAAAATGTTGCCAAATTAACGAAAATCTCGCCAAATGGATAAAAATGACGCTAAATCAATGAAAATGGCAACTGATTGACGAAAATTGAATATCTTAGAAAGAATATAAGTATCTACTAGAAGAAAAACCAATTTTTTTTACTGTAAAAGTAGTAAATTCATTGCATTATATAAGGAAAATCATGTGTTGCCCACATCAGATTTTTTTTTTTTTTTTTTTTTTTTTTTTTTTTTCTTTTCTGAATATTTCACAGAGGATTCTTAAAAACATAATGCGTGTTCATCACTGCATATCCACCCTCCTCTTCAATGTATTCATCGATATTAAACACTTTAAATATGTTATCGTGATTTTTCTCCATCAAAGTCATGGAAATATGCGAGTGATGCAACTATTTTAGCACCACTAGAATACGTAACCTTGAAAGTGCCATGTAGAATTCACCAGACTAAAATAGCTTTGTTTAAAGCAACATACAACGTAGAATTAATAGCACCATGCTGTTATCTGTATCGCAATATTAATTTTATGTTGTATTTTGCTTTCAACGAAATTATTTTAGTTTTATTACATCAGCAGCAGTTTCAGATGTACGTAAAATTCACGAGACCTGCTACGTCATCCAGAACCCTGCCAGTACGGTTCTGATTAGCTAGAGGTTTAAAGGCAACCAAAAACGGTTCAAAATAGTGACAGGCAAAATAGTGTAGTGGTTGAGAAAAAAGACCCAAAAGCGGAATGTTTTTTCATCAAGTTTAATGACAATTACCAGGCTCTCCTTAAAAAATTAAATGAAATCTCAGGTAATAAAGTATCTGGCAAGCTCACAGGAGACATGCTAAAATTGATTCCAAATGACGCTGACGCCTATAGGGTTGTACAACGCCATTTATCTAGTGAGAAAATCCCCTTCCACAGTTTAAACTTAAAGACGGAAAGGCCCAAAAAGGTAGTTTTGAAGGGGCTACCAACAAACTATAACATTGAGGAAATAAAAATCACTCTAACATCCGAAGGATTAGATGTAGTCCGGGTTTCTCAACTGAGAAACACAAAAACGAGATTGCCCCTGCCGATCTTCTTAGTCAGCATTAGGCCTACGGAAGACTGGCAGAGGGTATACCGACTGACAAGATTAGGATACTTGGCTGTGAAGGTAGAGGCCTTCAGAGCACGGGGCTTCAAAATCTGCTACCGGTGCCAGCAATTCAATCATTCCTCTGAGAATTGCAGCATGCCACCAAAGTGCCTTAAGTGTGCTGAAGAACACTTCACACGTGACTGCCAAAGACCAAGGACAGAGAAGGCAACGTGTGCTAACTGCAATGGAGATCACCCGGCGAACTTCAGGCAATGCCCGAAGAACCCCTGGAACAGAGGAAAGGCACCGGGGTATGCCCCCCCTCCCCCCAAAAATCAGATACCCCCTTGGAGGCAAAAGGCCCTCGGTCTAAACCCTCAGACACCCCATCAGGACTCCTCGCACTCTGTGCCACAGGTTAAAAGAACTCAAACTTCAGCACCTACCAGATCGGTGCAAGAGCAGGCCCCTAAACCGTCGACCTCCAGAGAAATGACTGTGGAGGAAGTGAGAATAGCTCATGAAGACATAAATCAGAGGATAGCAATTGATAAAGCCGCCAAAGAGGCAAGAGAAGCAAAACAAAGATTAGAAAAAAAGGTTCAGGAATGGCAGAAAACTAAACGCGCCCGAGAAGAGCTCGCGCAAACACAGCAGTTAGACAAATCGGCTGAAAAAAAACAAAAGACTACCGAGGTCCAAAAGGATACTCACAAAACAGATCAAACCGCGGTTGAGGCTGAGGAAATTGTAGCTGAGACTGAGGAAATGGAAGCTGAGACTGAACTTGCTGATAAATCCAATGATGAAAAGATGGATGAAATCCTCAACCTCGTCAGAGGATTTATCAGTATGTTCAACCTAGACGATATAAAACATCTGTTGATGCAGCTCGCTGAGTTAATTAAAAAAAAGAGCGATCCAATGCAAATGGTCTTTGAGGCTTTTAAATTAATCGCGGAATTTAATAAAAACAGTGAGAAACAAACCCGCCATGAATAGGTCCCAAAAAGAAAGTTTTAAAATAATATTTTGGAATGCGAACGGCATATCTCCAAGAATAAATGAACTTAGGAGCTACGTAAATGAAAATGATGTAGATGCCCTGCTAATCCAGGAAACAAAAGTTAGAGAAAACAAAAAACTAAATATAGCAAACTATAATAGCTATCATACCCTTAGCTCAAATATAACTGCTAGAAATCCCCATGGAGGAACAGCAATATATATTAAAAGTAATATTCCCCACGAGGAAATAAACAACATAAATCTTCAAGGTATAGAAAATACTAGTATAAAAATTAAAATAAATAATGTAAACCCATTTATCTTAACTTCAATATATGTCAAAAACATGAGTGGTATAAATGTAGCTGCGCAGCTGGAACTGCTTTTCTCGCGATATCCAAACACAATACTCGCGGGCGACTTCAATGCACACCACCGAGCGTGGGGCAGCAGGAGAGCCAACACACGCGGTACACAGATACATAGATTGCTAAACACAACAAACACTGACATCATTGCACCGTCGAGACCAACCTGCTTCTCAGGTGCCAATGGCTCATTCATAGACTTTGTCCTAACGAGAAACATAGAATACGCTCACACAATTGATACCCTGGATGAATTCGACTCGGATCATCTACCGGTACTGGTGACATTCGATTTGAACACTCCCCTTCCAGCCTCTCTGGGACAAGAGAGGGTGAACTGGAACGTATTCAAAAGAGCACTTTTCGAGCCGCATTTAGCAGTACCCAACATTATGAGCACGGCGGATATTGACTCTGCCACGCACACACTCACAACAGAAATCAGGAGAGCTATTGCATCTGCCACAACACATCGTGAGTCACCAAAAATGCCCACACTTTCCCACCATGTCAAACAATTAGTTAGGCAAAGGAACAGAATGCGTAAGACATGGCAGGCTAATAGAGACCCTACCCTCAAAAGGGAGCTTAACAGACTCACGTGGAAAGTCAGGGATAAAATTGTCGCAGATAAGCAGCAACAGTATAAAGAGTTAATTGAATCCCTTAGCTCGGAAGACGTATCGCTCTGGCAATTCGCTAAAAGACTCAGAAAACCTCAAATTAAACTCCCGCCACTAATAGATGGCGCTAATATTGCGTACTCAGACGAAGAAAAGGCAGAGGCGCTTGCTAGGCATTACGAAAAGCAATTTGAACCAAACCACGATCTAATGTGTCAGGACACCCTAAGAATGGTTAGGCAAACTCTAAACAATTTCAGGAACTCCCCGGTCACGGCTGAGATTAACCCAGCCACCCCGCAAGAAATAGTAGAGATTATCAAAAACCTTAAAAACCGTAAAAGCCCAGGGCACGACAAAATCAGGAATATCGCGGTAAAAAACCTACCCTTAAATATAATATTTTACTTGACCATCTTAATAAATAAAATACTAGAACTAAATTATTTCCCCAAAGAATGGAAGGAAGCGATAATTATAGCGATCCATAAACCTGGTGAGGATGCCTCAATTCCAGCCAACTACAGACCAATCAGTTTGTTGCCGACACTTAGTAAAATTACTGAGAAAATAATTCTTAAGAGACTGAACACGCACCTTAGTGAGAATGACATTATCATTCCGGAGCAGTTTGGATTTCGGCCAAAACACTCCACCACTCATCAATTGCTGAGAGTGGTAGAGTACATTTCTTCTGGTTTTAATAATAAGACACCCACAGCCGCGATTTTTCTTGACATCCAAAAAGCCTTTGATAAAGTGTGGCACTGTGGATTAGCTTACAAATTGATCACTCTAAAAGTCCCTGACGCACTTGTCAAACTTTTAATTTCATACCTAAATAACAGACACTTTCAAGTCAGAGTAAAAAATAACTTATCTACACCCAAGCTCATTAAAAGTAGTGTACCGCAAGGATCCATCCTGGGCCCGACACTCTTTAACATATATCTAAATGACATTCCCAGGACCCCAGACACGGAGCTGGCACTCTATGCAGACGACAGCGCGATACTTGCAAAACACCCTTACGTCTCAGTAATGCACAGACAGCTACAACAACACTTAGACATACTCCAAACATGGCTGGAAAAATGGCGAATAAAATTAAATCCCAATAAATGTCATTGGATTTATTTCTCAAGGAAACGTAAACCTCCGCCTCCTCTGTACATAAACAACCATGCCCTAAAAGCGGAAAAATCTACTAAATACCTAGGTGTAACGATAGACTCCCACCTAACTTGGAAACTGCACGTAACGAACATAATCAAAAAAGCGTATATAACCATAGGAGCCTTATACCCAATGATAGGAAACGGAAATCTAAGTTATCAAAATAAACTCCTAATTTATAAATCGGTCATCTGCCCAGGAATGCTGTATGCAGCACCCGTATGGGGATATGCCTGTAAAACTACCATAGACTTATTAGAGACAAGACAAAACAAAACCCTAAGGATTATAAGGAAAGCCCCTAGATACTTGAGAAACTCGGTAATTAGGAAAGACTTCAAAATAAAAACTGTTAGAGCCCAAATCAAAAAGCTAGCGCTTAAATTCTACAAAAATCTGCCATCTGTCCCAAATGAACTATTATTTAATCTGCATGACTATGATCATCGCAAGGCTAAATCTCGTAAGAGACCCCGCTCGGTACTTAACTTTGATATTCGGTACTAGGAACGTCCCACCTTAATCAGTTGATATTAACGAAAACTCGCGATCTTTGGTTTTCTACAAAATGTTTAAAATCCTAAACTGCTAAAATGCTAGGTTACCCTCAGATCTGCATCAACCCTCCCAAACTGCTTAAACTCTTAATGTGCAACAAACTGCCACACTAGGAGCTAGGACAAATAATAAAAACAGTAAATCAAAAACCTCGAACCTCCAACTATGGACCAATGAAATAATGTCACAGTATGAAGATAAGAACCACACCTAGAGATTGGAGATTAAAGGCGCTTCGCGCCTGGTGCTCTGTTCTGGACGAAACTCTATGAAGAAGGTTTAAAGGCGCAACCTTATGTATATGAACCTTGCACGCTCCCTCTTTCAGGTAACAGTTCGAGATGGCGTCACATATTTCCCCCACAATGTCACGCTGAGCTGCGATTTTAAATTTGACAAGAAAGATCAATCATGCATACGCATTGATTATGAAACACTTTCCAACTGAAATGCAATTTCATTTAAAAATTTTTAAAATGTGATACATTCAGTGGTGATATCTTTTACATTATCACAGTACTACAGTAATTTATTATACTTAAATATTTAAAACTGTATCGAAATATAAATCATCTGATTCTCTATGCAAAATCAATGAATATTTCATTCATATAACTTGTATTCCAGACTCCAGAGCTAAATAATTTTGTGTGAAAAAATTCAGCATTTCTTATGTAACTCACCTTACAATCGCTTCAGATATTTGCATTCTGCATAAGTTAAAATTAGGCTTCGTTGAAGAAATAATAAAAGTTTAGGGATCATTTAAAATCACAACTATTGTAATTGCATAGGCACGGAATTTAGATACACAGATAATACACAGATACGCAGATAATATATGTGTGTGTGTGTATTCAAAGTATTGGAATCGTGCCAAAGAACGAAACTCGAATTTTCGAAGGATCTACGCGTTTTGGGACTTCTAGAACACGAAAAAACTATTTTTAGGAAGACGTCTGTGTGTGTAAGAGTGTATCTGTGTATGTTTCTGTGTGTCTGTGAGGATATTACATCCACTCTAATTGAAAAATTAATGGACCGAATTTCATAAAATTTGGTAGGTATGTTTTTTGTGGGAAATCCTGATGTTCATTAAATTATAGTACGATTCGTAATAAAAGAATCTGCCTTCTTTGCGAAATGGCCGGCAGAAATTGCCTTTATCCACTCTAGCTAAAAACTAATGGAACAATTTTAACAAAATTTGGTGTATAATATTTCAATGACCTACAAGTGATTTATATACCAAATTTAACAAAATTTGGTACATAAATCATTTGTAGGTTATTCTAGTACGATTCAGGAAAAAGGAACGAGTTATTTTTGCGAAATGGTAAGCAAAAATAGTTAAATATAAAAATAAGGGACTACGTGTGCTCAATTATATCAATTAAATTCCTAATTTATACGTGATTTTTGACAACAAAAAGAATAAGACTAACCCTATTACTCTAAGACTAGCCGTTCTTGAGATATTCTAGTTTTTAACGTTTTCGCTATGCCACCTTTGATAATAAGTCCAGCTATCAAATGAGAACCAAATTTAAGTTTAACGTGCAAATTCAATGTCATTTAAAATACTTATGGCTGTTATTTTGTGCAGATAAACTCAAATTATTATTGAAGAAATAAAGAGAACGTGAATATGAGACTGCAGGGAAAGACATGTGCTGCCCACATCAGAATTTTTAACAATATTACAACAATGATTTATAGAAGTGAACGGGGATTATTTGCAGGCCATTTCGAAAAAAATGTATGATCTATATTTAAAGATCCACCAAATTTTTGTGAAATAAAATGTTCAACAAATTTAAGCTGTGTACCAAATTTTAACTCTAGGACGGAGAAAAGTGCATTAAAAATGCTATCAAATAAGTATATCATGAAGAGTTATATAAAATTAAAAAAATTGAAAAATTGTTATCTACTAAATTTATTTTAAAATGTGAAGCCTCTCTCATATACAAAATGATTAAACTGTTGGAAAGATATTTATTATATAATATATCTCTTTTTTCTTTCTGGAGGATATCCCAAAAGTCAGAATTTAATTGAATTTGTGTTTTTCCGTATATTAAATAATTTTTAATTAAAAAACTACTCAACATATTTTATTGAAATTTTTTATATATATTTTATGGGATAATGCGAATATTTGTGAATTTTAAATTTGCTTAAAAAATGTTTGAAAAATTAGGTCCCATAGGGTTCAATGTATTTCATTTTCTCAACCCGGGTTCAATAAAAAACTAATCGTGTGATATTATTTATTTATATTCCCATAGGTCCCACAGACCGTCTGAAAAACATACTAAAATTTCATTTTGATAAAGTCATTTTTACGGCAGTTATCGTGCTAACGGACAGACAGACAGACAGAATGAACAAAGTCATAAACACTTTTCAACTATGTTGTAAAGTGTTAAAAACGAACACGTATATGAATATGAACATTTCTGTGAATTATGAACATTTATTATGAACATTTATATGAATATTCTTATGAACATTTATTATGAACATTTATATGAATATTCTTATGAACATTTATTATGAACATTTATATGAATATTCTTATGAACATTTATTATGAATATTTATATGACTATTTCTGTGAATATGATCTAAAATTATATTAAACGGTTTTTTTGATATTCAGAACTTTTATAAAGTACGTAGCATTTAGTGACCGCCAACCGTAGTTGGGAACAGATAATTTAAAATAATAATAACATTATGTTTTACGGAGAATTGTTTCTCCGAGAGGAAATAATATTAATAACATATTAAATGTCGAATAACGTAATATGAAATATATGAGAAAGTCGAATGGAGTCCCAAAAACTCCAGTTATTTTGTTACAATTTTAATAACTTTTCGTATATCTAAAATAGTAAAAACAAAAATCCAGCACACATTCGTTGGGCACAAAAATTAAAGAATAAATACTATTTTAGGAAGTAGTATTTGACCTTGAAGTTTAACCTTATAGATATTGATCATGCTATAGGCAAACAGAGCCAGAGACACGACAATCACATTTCATATACTTAAGTCTATCCCTTTGAATCCGTCTACCTCATTGATTCTTCCGGTCTTTGTAACACAAAACGTTCAGAATTAGGAAAATGGATTTAACATCAACATTTATGAATGCACACAATTCTTCAAATGGAATTTCAGTTCAGAGAAATGGCAGGATATTGTTCGTTGAACAAAAGGTTCTGATGCAACGAACAGTTAAAGACGTACAAATGGATCAACAGAACCGTCGGAGAATGGACCCTTATTGTGACTTTCTGACCCTTATAAATGGTTCTGATATGCTAATTCAATTTGCTGAAGAAACTTTAAAATATCGTCTGCAGAATATATGGAGATAAAAATAAATGAAATGTAAAATAATTTTGAATACGTAGGACTATTCTTTGTTATTTCAGTTCTACTTTGAATAGCGCGAATCATTTATTTTTACAAAATTGACAGTTTAAATAAATATTTTAGGGCTTTCGCCATAGAAATAGATACAATGCAAGACTACTTATCTTATCCCAGTGCCACCTGAATCATTGTCTCAAACGATATTGGCGTTTTCTTAATATGAAGTTTTAACTCCTTACTTTTACCTTCATAATATATACATTTACAACGATATAAAAAAATTGCTTTGCAAACTTTCTTTTCTGAAGTTGGAAACATGTTAGTAAAAGACGACTAATTGAGTATAGCCGTTTATCAAAACATATTTGTTTTGGTAACTACTATTTTAGTACTATATATTTTTTCTATATAATCTATTATACAGAAAATATAATCTATTACTGCCGTTGTTACTGAAACAATATTTCCTTCTCCGTGGGGTCTAATGCAGTGAAAATTATAAATTTCTAATAATTAATATTTTAATCGTCTGAAATGTAAAATATTCTATATAGCTCAGGTTTTAACGTAATATATCAACACATAAAATTTCATAGTCGGTCGTGTATTCGTTGTTGAGCTATTACGTCCACACCCAAACACGGACATTGTTTCAAAAGTATTCAAAATGCGTTCAGTAGGTCATAAATAGGTTTATGTATACAACATTTTGAATACGAAAATTTTCAAGAAAACAATGCTTAATACTGTAATACTGTATAAAAAATCTGATGTGTGTAGCACATGGCTTTCCTTATATAATGCAATGGATTTACTACATTTACAGTAAAAACAAAATAGGTTATTCTTATAGTAGATACTTATATTTGTTCCAAGATATTGAATTTTCATCAATTAGTCGTTATTTTCATTGATTTAGCGTAATTTTATCCATTTGGCGAGATTTTCATTAATTCAATAGCATTTAAAAAAGTCGCCAAGTTGACGACATTCCGCCAAATTCGTCACCAAAATCTCGCCAAGCGTTATGGACGGAGAAATAATTTATTCTTATAGCAGATAAGTGACTATTGGCATTCAAATACAAAAGTATTACTCAAAGTATATTTTTTCATGAATGGAACGAGCAAGATCTACGCGAATGATATCACCAAATTTATCGCATTATATTACATATGAAAAGTGAACATGTTTCTCAATAGGAAATATATTTTTTTTATTTTATATATTTTTTTGATAATTTTTTTGAAAAATGTGCAATATCTCGAGAACGGTTTATATTAGCGTTCTAATACTTATGTTACTCGTTTTCTAAAGAAAAATTACGTAGGAAATGTTTATTTGCGTAATTTTATTAGAGGTTTTGATTTTTAGATGATCTTTTCAAAATTTCATTCGAAAATTTAGGGGGGTTCTGAGCAATCGATTGCGTATAAAAACAATAGGCTTCCAGTATTTACGGATTGTAATTTTTGTGCCAAATTTCGTTCGAATCGGTCCTTTCGTTCATTAGTTATCGTCTCCAGTCTCACTGACACACACACATACTTTCACGCACACACACCACACACACACAGACATCACCTCAAAAATGTTTGATTCGTGATCAGGGATGCTTGAAACGTGCTCTCCTGTCGAAAACTCGATTTCGAATTTTCGCCCCCGTCACAATACTTTCCTTATACATTATTGTATATAAGGAAGTAAAAAGTGATAATTGTAATTTTTTTTATAAAATTTCAATCGCATTTTACCCCTTTTAAAATGTTCTTAAATTATTGTTTCAGTTATTCTTTTCAAATTGGCTACAGTTTATGAGCTTTTGATCGCAATTAATATTTTTTAAGAATTTCAATTTACTTAAACACATAAAAACTTACAGAACTTCTGTGATGAAAGGAATCATATGCCAGTCAGATGATTAGACGAAGGCGTTACAACCCCCCCCCCCTTCAAGCCAAGAGAACAGGTAAAACAGTATGCGCCCTTAACCACAGCTAAGAACGAACTACAAGGTAGGTGATGAACAATGCAAAAGAGTTAGAACACACACAGATTAACATATTAACGACCTATAATCACTGACCCGAAGGTTTACAGTATTTACCGCCTATGGTGGAGGAATATCTGCCAAAAATCAGAAAACAAAGCATAATGCCAAGATAAAAATGATAAACAACCATATACAAAAATGTTTGCCTATACTAAATATAGGAAGGACATATTAAGATAATCTCAATTGGCACAGAAAAAGTTATTTAAGCATTTATTAAAACCTTTATTTATGCGCTAATTATGATAGCTCTTGCTTTAAAACCAGTAGTTTAGTTTAAGCTACTCTGCGATGCTATTTTGTATCTGGGGCAACGCCGGGCATATTTGTTCTAGTTTCCTATAATTATGCTAAGAACTATATGTAGACGTAAAGCATCGCGCATTATAAGGTTAAATTTTCGTTTTCATTACTTACTCCGTATAACACCCCGAAGTTTACCATAATATCCTATGAAAAACCACATCGATCTACATTTTAAAAAATTGAAAAACGTATTAGCACGGAGCAAAACTTTATTTTGGCTGAATTTTTTATAGAATTATGCTTTATACAACGATGTCTTGCAAATATTATGCAGGAAGCAACTCTTCGTCGTATAAATATAATATTACCTGATAAATATTTGCTTAAGTAACCCATTTTCTTTGTATACTGAATATATCAAAATTAAAGCTATATCTAGAGAGAATTATTTTATCATATACAAAAACCTAATGTTTTTTAATGCAGTTTTAGAAATTTCGGAGTAATAGGGTTTAAAATTTGCATGTTAGATCTTGGAAATCCAATTTTTATATACTTTATTCTATGTTATGTGTATAAGAAAACTTTTCACAGTATGACAGGGAATTTTACATTTATGAAAGAGACGTTTCGTTCTGTATATATATTTGTGTATAACTTTCAAATACTACAGCCTAGAGAAACGCAGGCATTTTTGCCCCCCCCCCCCACACACACACACACAATTTATAGCAACTCAAAAATTCGCCATCCCAACTCGTAAATCTAAATAAAATTAGAAATATGCCTGTATGTTTGTCTCCTCATCACGGACAGCTGCACAGAATTTCATGAAAATTTGTGGGTAGCCTTGGAATAGTTTCACTTAAAATTTAGTCCAAGTTTCGAGTTTCTAAAATACTGATTTATAGTAGGTTAATTTTTAATTAATATCTCGACAACCCCTAGTTCTAGGAACTCGGAATATAAACTAAATTTTAAGTGGGGCTATTCCAAGAATATCCACAAAGTTTCATGGAATTTGGTGAAGCCGTCCTCCTGTCAGGGCCGTAGCCAGGTAGGGGCCAGAGGGGGGGGGGAGAAAGGATTTACAAGAGGTATACTGTTCACAAGAGGTATACTCAGCTCCCTTTATACCCCCAAGAGGTATACTTAGCTCAGCTATATTGCATTTTAGTAGTGATAAGAAATTTCATCTAAAATGTCAGTCACATGTTGAATAAAAAATTCTTAATGATATATTTTTATAAATTACTTCGTTTGAAAGATTTTTTAATTTAGCTGAATTTGTGGTTTCACTGATGATCAATTTATTTCAACATTTAACTTAAAAATATTTAAATTTTTTAAAAATTATGACAATAGTATTTAGGATGCGTTTGTATTATTGCGTGGTTCACTGTTATGCATTATAAAATCAAAATTAACGGATAAAGTAGTTAGGAGTTAATATTAAGTATTAACTTGTATTAACTTTCAGAACTTTTCTTCAATTCATTAACAACTTTACTAGTAGCTAATGCTTATATTGAATTGAATTTCACTTGTCCCTCTTCAATTTCATCTCTGACTACGGCCCTGTCTCCTGTGATGATGACATACACACACACATAGAGGCAGATTTTCAATTTTATTTATACTAGATAAAATGCTATTAGGATATGTGTTTCCAGGAACTCAGAAAGGGTGTGGTTGAGAAAGGCCGAACGGGGAGTTTGTAGGTATGGATTTCATTTAACAATGTGAACCCTTTGATAAATCAATATAATTGCTCAATCAATGGTGTGTATGATCCATAAATCCTCCTGGCTACACAATTTGCGCTGTTTCGCGAATTGTTATTGTCCTCCATATAAAACAATGCTAAGAAACTCTTAAATTTAAAATCCGTGTTATAATTACGCAAAATTAAAAAAAAATCGCATCTAATTTTTGAATTTTCTATAGTGTGTTGTTGCATTAAATTTTGGATCGCGCTGTTATTGCAGATAACAGAATCTTTGAATCGGTTTTGCGCTCATTTGTTCGTCATCCCGGTGTCGCTGATACCTGCAATGTCAACAAAAATACATGCTATGTGCCGCAACTTTTCGAACTTGTATGGAAATCAACAAAGTCTGCCCTACCGCATAGCTAATTTCAATTTTCTTCGAAAGGAAGCCCAGTCTGCCAAAATGGCGATATTTCGCAAAATTAGTCATCAAGTTCGTTAAATTTATCGCCAAGCGTTACAGACAAACGAAGAGAAGAGCTTTTCTTATATAAAAAAGGACTATTGGCGAATTATTTGGCATTATAATACAAAACTATTAGCCAAAGCATCTTCTCTCGTGAATGAAACAAACTAGATCCAAGAGAATGAATTTGAAAATTTTATCGCATATTATTATTACATATGAAAGTGAACATAGTTAATACATTTTTAACACTTTCCAACATGTTGAAAAGTGTTTATGACTTTGTTCACTCTGTCTGTCTGTCCGTTCGCACAATAATTGCAGTAAAGTGACTATCAAAATGAAATTTTAGTATGTTGTTGAGACGGTTTGTGTAACATATGGGAATGAAAATGAATATAATCACCCAATTTCACCTAATTTTTCAAACATTTATTTAAGCGGAGTTAAAATTCACAAATTGCTTCGAAAATTTTGGGAAATATTCAAATTATTACTTAAAATGTGTAAAAAAAAAATTTCAGAAAAATATGTTAGGCAGTTTTTTTAAATAAAAATTGAAATAACAATTACATCCATATTACATGAAGAGATCCCGTGACTCGTTGCAAAATAAAATATGCCATCCATTTTTTTTTTGTTGTTTAGTGAAAATCTTGATTTTAAAGGAACGCTTATATTTATATTTAATGTTGCATCCGTCCTAAAACCACTTTATTTTTGCATATTATTTGTGTATTTAACTTCTGTGTCTAAGCAATTACAATATTTTCCATTTTAAATGATCACTAACATTTGATTATTTCTACAACGAAGCCTATTTTTAATGTATGCAGAATGTAAGCAAATGAAGCGATTGCAAGATGAGTTGTATAAGATTTGCTGAATTTTTTTAACGCAAAATTATTTAGCTCTGGAGTCTGGAATATAAGTGATGTGAATGAAATATTCATTGATTTTACATAAAGAAACAGACGATTTTATACCATTGCCTGTTTTGATGAAGCTTTAAGTTTTCAAGTAAAGTAAATTATTGTAGTACTGTGATAATTTAAAGCATATCATCGCTAAATGTATCGCATTTTAGAGATGTTTAAATGAAATTGCATTTCAGTTGGAAAGCGTTTCATAATCAATGCTTTATGCATGAATAATCTTTCTTGTCAGTTTTATGTTTTTATAAGTGTATTTAAAAAATAATGTGCAGTATCTCGAGAACGGTTCATGCTAGCGTTTTAAAGTTTATATCATTCGTTTTGTAATGAAAGATTATATACGAAAGGATAATTTACGTAACATTATTAAAAGATCTTACTTTTTAATATTTTTTCAAAATTCTATTCACAAATTTGGAGGGAGGGGGGGGGGGGGAGGTCGTCTGAATATTCGATTGCGCTTAAAAGCAATAGTGTTCTAGTATTCACCGATTGTAATATTTGTACCAAATCTCGTTCGAAACGCTCCATTCGTTCGTGGGATATCGTATCCACGCACACACAGAGAGATATAACCTCGTAAAAAGTGCTATTCGAGTTCAGGGATGATTGAAAGGAGCTCTTCCGTCGAAAACTCGAATTTTCGACCCCGTCACACTACTATCCCTATGCATTATACTACGTATACAGGGTAAATAAAAATCTGATGTGGGCAGCACATGACTTTCCCTGCAGACTTATATCCACGATCGCTTTATTTTAATTAAATTTAATTCCCTTTTAATTCAATCTTCGTTCTCGTTTGGTAACTGGACGCATTTTCAAAGGTGGCGTAGAAAAAATACGAAAAACTAAAATATCTCGAGAACGGCTAGTCCTAGTGTAATGGGGATAGTCTTATTCTTTTCTTCGTTAAAAATTGCGTATAAAACAAGAATTTAGTGGATATATTTCAGCATACATAGTTTTTTATTTTAGATTTTATCGATTTTTGCGGGCCATTTTGCAAAAAAAGGCAGGTTACTTTTTTCCGAATTGTACCAAAATCTAATCAGCTCCAAGGTAACCCACAGGCGACTTATCTACCAAATTTTGTGAAATTCGGTCCATTAGATTTTCAGCTGGAGTTGATACAAGCTTTCGCGGACCATTTCACAAAAAAAGGCGGGTTCTTTTATCCCGAATCGTACCCAAAACTAATCAGCACCAGATTCACCCACAAATGACTTACCTACCAAATTTTATGAAATTCGGTCAATTAGTTTTTTAGTTAGAGTGGATACAAAATCTGCACAGACAGACACCACGCTAAAAATGGTTTTTTCGTATTCTAGAGGTCTTGAAACGTGAAGATCCGTCGAAAACTCGAGTTGCACATTACCCTGTACATTACCCTCCTATACATTACCCTGTATTGCAGGGAAAGTAAAAATAGCCTTAAATATTGCGAGTAATTATTTACGGAATGAATAAGACCATAAGTGACAATAACCAGCTGGCTTCCATTTTCATTCCATGAAATTGGCAAATTGAGTTGGATATGTGGAAAGAAAAAGCAAGAGTCTACCATTTGTCATTTACCATAAATAAAACTTGGCTCTTGATTGAACTATACGCAAAATGCACTTTGGGACATTACATACATTAGTGTTTGTTTACTTTGTATAAAACGGACTGATTTTGGAATCAAATGTTAAGTTGACAGTTTGCAAGTTTTTGTTACTTTCCCCACAATACAAAGCGTATGTAAAGTGACTATAAAAAATGCATTTTTATAGTCAAAATTCCAACGCTAGGATTTTGAAGTTTTGAGCATCCCTGAATATGAATTAACCAATTTTTACAATATATATATATATATATATATATATATATATATATATATATATATAGGCCTGGCCACAATATATCTCGATCCAAACTGATCAGATCGAATGTAATTGGGTAAAATTTCTTTTTAAATCTATGAACTAAAGAGACCTTTTGATTGTTTGGGGGTGGACGGTTCAGGGGAGGATATTCAATTTTTTTTTTATTTTTTAGACAATTCTCTAATCACGAACACATGAAGATTGTTACAGAAAAGCAAAACAAACAAAAAACTCAATATTTATGCATTTTTTTAGTTAAAAACAAATAACATTTAAGACTAGGGTGTCTAACTGGTCCGATTATTGACTCCAAATAGTGTCGTCCGAACAGTTTATAACATCAGGAGGTTAACGTCAGAAAGTCATTAACGTGCAATATCTTGAAAACTGTTAGCATCCTATAAATAGTGTCATTCTCACCTGAAGATTTCATAAACTTTAAGTGCCTACTGCGTACTACAAAAATTACTCTTCAGTTCGTTAAAGGGCAGCAAGTGAAATCCAAATGTCATTCATGTGATATTAACCAACGCTACATGATTTTCTAAATCCAAAAAAGCACTTTCAAATATGTTAGACTTGTGTTATTTGATCCATGAGATGCAATATGCTTTTTATATGAAAAGAAGTACCGATAAAATAGCCAATTATTTAAACCTTTTTCGTTCTATTAAAATAATTCAGCCTCCGCCCCTTTTTGGTACTATCTTCTAAAAATCAATTGACCTCTTACATTTACCGATTGAAGTACTGGCGTTATTTTAAACTGTAATCGCATAATTTACTCAAACAATAATCCTTCCCTCAAATACGCAAATGCATGCAGTTTATATATATATATATATATATATATATATATATATATATATATATATATATATATATATATATATATATATATATATATATATATATATATATATATATATATATATATCTTCCGTACACAAATTTATAATAGTTTTTTTTTTAAGTTTAATATGATTATTTCTCATTTTATTGGGGGTAACATTTCACTCTGGGTTTTTTGAGATATCAGTTAAATAACACCGAATTAATCCTTCCACAGAAATGACAATAGACAGACGATTTTATCTACAGCTTTAAAAAAAACTGTATAGTGTTACTTAGCAATAGATTTAAAATATATTTGATTCGGTAAAAAATATTGTTAAATGTGTTAATAATGCAGGTGATATTAATTTTATTTATATGGTTTAAGATAAAGTACAACAAGAAAAAGAAAGTTTTAAAAATCTATTAAGACCTTTTAAGACTCAGTTAAATCTTAGAAATCTGTAATTGTTTAAATTGCAAATAATTCATAAATTGCATGTCATACTAAGTTATATAATTTGAATTATTTTTTGTAAGCAGGGTAAAAATATTAGATCATCTTATACTTTTGAAAGAAAAACAGTCCGGAGCTCGCAACCTTATGATCATAACTCGCATCCTTATGATCATGGTATGTAATTTTTAAGTATATATTGGGTACATTGGATATAAGAATTTATTTTGAAATACATATTAGGTATATTATAAAACTGAAAATCACATTCGTACATATATTATAACATCATACGAGAACATATAAATTTCATGAATCTCTTCGTTACAAAATTCTATGTTTAAAAAAAAGCCATGTTAACAGCTTTTATTGAAATTTGAAAACATTATAATCGGGAACAAACAAGTCAAACATTAAACGTGATAAAAAAAATTCGAGAAAATTCAATCAATAAGATCTTAATGTGACTATACAGGTAAAATCAAAGTTCTACGCTGTGATTGAAAGGTGATATGTTTTTTGTATGAAAAATAGAAAATGTTACTCATAAATGAGACATTGAAATTGATCCAAGAATGAAAAAATCAACTCTTCATTAGTAAGTAACGATAAGATAATATAACAGTCACTCGGATTAGAAATCAAAATTAGTGATGATCTTCAGGTCAAGAAAATCATAGATGTATCACCAACAGGACAAACTAGCTAATTCTAGCCTTGCTATGGTAACGATCTTGCTCTTGTCCTAGAAAAAGAAACTAGTTCCGATTCAAATAGCTCGTTTTGCAATGTTTTTGTTTAGTGCTTCTTTGCAAAGACATTTTATTCAGTTAAATATTTATATTAAAAAATCCGAGATAGGATGACAAAACGTGATGAATGTATTAAATTATACCATTTCAATTACATCTGAAATATTAAATGATTGGAAATAAATCAAACGATTCGAAGATGTAAATAAGATTAATGCTTATATGAAATTGAAATATACGAATAAAATTATAGTCCACATTTTTTTAAACTATGCTGACACTTATATTTTAGAAAATTTGCTCTAAAGAATATTTCTTCACATTAAAGCACAGGGCACTTCTTAGACTTCAAACCTGGTTTACTATTGTCCACTGTGTATCTTTTTTTATATCAGTGATTTTAGTTTCTCGCTCGTTTTCCAAACTCTGGTCAGGCCTTAAAGTTGATTCAAAATATTCATCAATAGCAGCCTCGTATTTTGATATCGGATCTGAATCCTCGTGATGCTTTGAGCATGCTTTATTGTCCCCTGTCGATATTTCATCAGTGATTGTATTCTCTAGTTCGTTTTTCAAACTACGATCAGGATTTAAAAATGATTCAGAATATTCATCAGTAACAGCATCGCGTTTCAACATCAGATCTGTATCCTCGTGGTACTTTGAACGTGGTTTATTATTATCCTCTGTCAATTTTTATCAGTAATTGTATTTACCGTCTCTGTTCTAAAAATCTGATTAGGTTCTGATCAGATTTTTAGAACCGAGATGATTCAACATATGCATAAGTAACGGCACCGAATTTTTATATCAGATCTGAATCCACTTGAAGTTGTGCATTTTTCAAAATATCAAACTAATTCCTATCATTTAACTGTGGAAACAGGAGTTCATTACATTTGATTTTTAAACAATCCACGCAATATTTTTCTGCAGCCTCATGCAGATCCCGTACAAAATGAATATC
Source organism: Amaurobius ferox (assembly GCA_951213105.1). Lineage (NCBI taxonomy): Eukaryota > Metazoa > Arthropoda > Arachnida > Araneae > Amaurobiidae > Amaurobius > Amaurobius ferox. The sequence continues at coordinate 39,503,328 of OX578138.1, forward strand.
CAAATCTTTTCTGACTTTTCCGCAATATATGTATTTGATCATCTGATCCAAGATTATGGGTTTGACATCCAAAATTTCCAAGGTTTTATTTTTATACTGATTGAATGAAAATTTTTTGCTGAAAATTGAAGATCTGGCAGACAGTATTGATCGATGCAACTTGAACTCCTGTCCTTCTGCATTCAATGTAACATCGCTCAAGGTACCAGCTCTGTACAATTTCTTCAGATCATGAGACAATTCTCTGGCCCAGGTATCTACACCTTTAACGCTACAATGAAGACTCGTAGATGCATCCAGCATCTCTTTCAACGAGTATCTCTTGCACACACAGCTTACAACCAGAGTATCGTCATATACGCAAGATAGGATTTCTTTGGCAGGAAAGATGGAAGTAGTAAAAACAACATTTGATTCTTGTAAGAACTTTACTTCCGCCGTTTTCTTGAGTTGGGAATCTTTGCCCAATAGCAAAAGTTCCATGGAAATATCTAAAGCTCCAGTAATTCCAGATATTTCTGCGTCAATACTTATGTTATCAGTAGCAAGAGGAGATATACGAATAGAAAATTTTATACTAAAATCAGTACTTTTAAATAAGTGGAATTCTGGACTATGGACAATAAAATCTTTATTCAAAACTTCGTTTAATCTGAAATCGCAGATATTCCATGTAGCTTCCAGTTCCTCTACAATAACTCGCGTTTTCAATTCCATTTTAGTTGGTGCAAGCAAATTTATCAAACCAGTTAACGACAATGCATATGCACATTCATACAGTCCAATACTGAATACTGCATCTCTTGCCAAAACTTCAAAGTCCCCAGAGTACATATACAAAAGTAAACATCTTAAACAGGATGAACTCATGCAAGAAAAACGTAGGTAAGAATTTCCATCTTCTAACATTTTTGCAAGCGTTCTAGAACGAGCACATAAAATTGACTTATGAGCTTTTGTATTATATTCTGATACTTCAATCAAAACATCGGTGTACTCTTCGGAAAGAAAAATCTCACATAAATCTGTTGATAAATGCTTAAAACCCATTGGATATATCGGTGTTTCACTTTCACGTGGTTTATAATACGAAACATACATTTCGCATAAAACTGACAGTGTATCATTTTCCTGAGCACTTTCGAAAAAATCTTCAAGATGTCCAAATACAGATGTTTGAATACCGTAGTGTTTGCCTTTTCGGAAACTAATCTCTTCGTTTGCTATGAACCAAACCTTATTCTCGCCATTTTCTAATCCAAGTCTGCAAGACACTGTAGCTTTTTTTGGACCATTATCTGACTTATGGCGAAAAAGCTTTAAACCGATGTGATTAATCTCTAATATTTTTGCCGTTGGATGTAATGTGAGATACCACCAAGTATCTTTCAGTGTAAAAGTCGGTGATACAGCATACTTATCTTCTTTCCTGGGAAAGGATGAAAATTTTTCAATAGACCATTTTAAGAAACAGTGTTCTACTACACGCTTAGTTTTATCATTTGCTGACCGAGGACGAATTTCATATGATGACCAAACTTGTGTCGAAGAGTTTTTATAAATTTGATTTACTGCGCTCGAAGTTGTGTATAAGTCACTCGCCATATTGCATTGAAATGTGAGATACGCAGTTTTGACAAATGTCCACGAACGCCACATGAACCAAAGTTATTTTATATAAGGTTGGGCACTCATCCCGGCAACCAATGAGAAGTTGTCAGCTTGACGTAATAGGAATTAAGATTCTTTCTTATGCTTCTTCTTCTAGGTTTCGATTGAAACCAGCTTTTTACGGTAGCGCTGCTCACAATGGAAAACTTGCTGCCCTATCTACTTCTTTAGTTCTTAAAAAAGTGGTTGATATCCAGTCTGTAAGATTATACAGTCTGTAAGTTGATTTGCTGGATTGTAAGCAAGTGTTAATCAGTGCCATATCTCCGAATTCATGCGTTAAAAAAAAGTTTTTAACACCGCTTCTATGTAGAAGGAGTATGCAAATTAGGCTAGCTATAAAACTCCCATGTTTCATTGACAGAGATTGCACCCAGCAAGTCTCTCAGGTGTACGTTAGCTTTTAACATAAGCAATAATATTCGCAACAGTATGGGTGGGTTTTGCGTACTTTTCCAGATCTAACTGTTTATTAGGTTTGCCACACTTTGCTTATGGATATCTTTCCAGCATTTATGTCTTTCCCTCTTATACTTAGGGCAATATATAACAACGTGCTCTAATGTCTCGGGTATATTGCAACTGTTTCAGTTTATGCTTTTATTCAATTTCGCCTTTTGGTAGTTCGTACTGAGAGTTTGGGTCCGTAATTTCACGAGAATCGTGGCTTATTTTAGGTATTTGGCAAATTTGTAACATTGATTGTAATAAGGACTCAAATAGGAGAATTTAAGGAAGTGCTGGGACTATTTCCATCGCGTGTTCCAGGTCTTTTTCATTCTAGTTACTTTCCTTATATACATAATGTATAAGGAAAGTATTGTGACGGGGTCGAAATTTCGAATTCGTGTTTTCGACGGGAGAGCACGTTTCAGGCATCCCTGATCACGAATCAAACATTTTTGAAGTGATATCTGTGTGTGTGTGTGTGTGTGTGTGAAAGTATGTGTGTGTGTGTGTGTCAGTGGACCTGTGGAGACGATAACTGACGAACGAATGGACCGATTCGAACCAAATTTGGTACAAAAATCACAATCCGTAAACACTGGAAGCCTATTGTTTTTATACGCAATCGAATGTTCAGAACCCCCCCCCCCCCCCAAAATTTCGAATGAAATTTTGAAAAAATCGTCAAAAAATCAAAACCACTAATAAAGTTACGCAAATAGACATTTCTTATGTAATTTTTCATTAGAAAACCATTGACATAAATTTTAGAACGCTAACACGAACCGTTCTCGAGATATTGTACATTTTAAAAAAAATATATCAAAAAGTCATATAAAATTAAAAAATATATATTTCCTATTGATAAACATGTTCACTTTTGAATACCATGCGATAAATTGGGTGACATCATTCTCGTGGATCTAGCTCGTTCCATTCATGAAAAAAGATACTCTGAGTAATACTTTTGTATTTGAACGCCAATAGTCATTTATCTGCTGTAAGAATAACTTATTTCTTAGTGCAAAACGCTTGGCGAGATTTTGGCGACGAATTTGGCGGAATGTCGCCAACTTGGCGACTTTTTGAAATGTTGCCAAATTAACGAAAATCTCGCCAAATGGATGAGAATGACGCTAAATCAATGAAAATGACTACTAATTGTCGAAAATTCAATGTCTTGGAAAGAATATTAGTATCTACTATAAGAGAAACCTATTTTTTTAGTGTAAAAGTAGTAAATTCATTACATTATATAAAGAAAGTCATGTGTTGCCCACATCAGATTTTTTTTTACTAGTTTCTTTGTCTCCATGAGTGCATACAGTGAAGTATAGGGCAAGTTTTGCTATTGGCGGCATATTTTGCTTTTCCGTCCGCCTTCTCGTTCTATGCGATTCCTTTGTGTCCCGTTACTCATGCGATCTTTATCTGGCTGTTCTCTGTATGCGCCGTTGATTTGTCGTATGTGTATTTTGAGTTCTGATTTTTGATTTGCTTTCTTGATGGCTTTTTATAACATTTAAACTGTCTGAAAGAATTATGTACTTCACAAGTGACTCTGAGAAAGTCAACAGTGTACGTGAAGGCTGTCAGTTCAGCAGTGAAGATTGAAACGAAGTTCGAGAGTCTTATACTCCGCTCCGTGGTGTTCTTTTCGTGTATTCCAATTCCCATACAGTTTTTATTATTCGACCCATCTATTCCAATCCATATCGCTTCCGAGTTAACTTGCATGTAGTTATCAAAGAGTAGAGGGATCTCCTTGCATTGGGTGTTTTGAAAGTCCATGCCCTTTTTCTTTGGGTTTGGGATTTTTCCACGTTGGATCTTCTTTGGCGTTCAGATTATACAGGGCTTCGAGTTTTTCATTCTTAATAATCTTGGCGATGTTAGTAACCTTGTGTAGTGCCCAGTCGATTTTTTTATTTATTTTATTAAATTTTTCTAGATTTTTTGGGGGCGAATCCTTTGTCGTCTCTAGCTATTTCTTGTTTTAAGATGGCTTTTCTATCTTACGCAGCTCGTATTCGGGAATATTGCTCTCTATTCTCATGGCTTCCAGTGGTATATTTCAGGACCTCTAAAGCGAGCCGAATTGCTGCATTTTCTATCATCTTGTATTTGTTTATATTTGTGGCGTTTTTTTCCCAGTCTGCCTGAACTCCCGCAATCGATTTGAGCCGTCACCACTTGTCTGACGATTTGTATCAGGATTTATGTTTGAAGACCTCTGGTTTAGTTAGCTAACATATGTTCAGATGGCTTTATTTACTTTCTTTGTGGTTTCTTCTTCGTGATCGTGAGGCTCAGAATCTTAATTTGGCAATCCAGTTGACAGTTTTCCCAGATATTGTTATGTTTAGTGTCTGTACTCTCCTCTTTGCGGATATGTTTATTACTTTTGTTTTATCAGTCGAGAAAGATATTTCCCATTTTGCTCCCATTCTTCAATTTTCAAAAATGCAATTTGTAGTTTTGCTAGGCAAATGGATTCTTTATCCTATCAAGGTGGTATCATCCGCATATTGATATAGGCTGCCTTATTCTTTTATTTCATCTCCAATATCAGACGTGTAGATATTAAATAAGAATGGAGAAAGCACAGATCCCTCTGCAAGTCCAGTATTAATATTCTTTGGATCAGATTCTTTACCTCTCCATATTACAATTGCCGTTCTTTTTAGCAGGAGATATTCTAGCCACTTAACTATGTTTCCACTTACTAAGTTTCTTACTTACTTAACCACTTACTAAGTTTCTTCGCAACTTTTTTGAGTAATTTTCTTAACGGCTCTTCTATGTTGGCGTTGTCATACGCACTTTTTATGTCTATAGAGAACATTGTAGTGTAGTTGTTGTTTGCTCTGGTGCTTCGAATTTCTTGGCATATGTCGAAAAGGGTTTTATCGGTGTATGTTCCTGGACGAAATCCGCATATGTAGTTTGGGAAGATTTTCTTTTTGGTAGCCCACCATTGAAGTCTTTCGAAAAGGATTTTTTTCTTCCGTTTTCGCAACACAAAAGGTCAAAGCTTTTGGTCGATAGTTTGCTATGCTATTTTTCTCTTTTTACTTTCCTTTTATACGTAGTATAATGTATAAGGAAAGTATTGTGACGGGGTCGAAAATTCGAATTCGAGTTTTCGACGGGAGAGCACGTTTCAAGCATCCCTGATCACGAATTGAACATTTTTGAAGTGATGTCAGTGGGTCTGTGGAGACGATATCTCACGAACGAATGGTGCGATTCGAATAAAATTTGGTACAAAAATCACAATCCGTGAATACTGGAAGCCCATTGTTTTAAAACACAATCGAATGTTCAGAACCCCCTAAATTTTCGAGTGAAATTCTGAAAAAATCATCAAAAAATCAAAACTTTTATTAAAAGTTACGCAAGTAGACATTTATTATGTAATGTTCCCTTAGGAGACAATTGACAAACTTTAGAACGCTGGCATGAACCGTTTTCGAGATATTGCACATTTTTCAAATAAATTTATCAAAATATTTTCTTTTAATTTATGGGATTTTAACTGTTGAGAAACATGTTCACTTTTCCTACGTAATACCATGCGATAAATTGGGTGACATCATTCTCGTGGATCTAGCTCGTTCCTTTCCTGAGAAAAGATACTTTGTATTTGAACGCAGATAGTCATTTATTTGCTATAATAATAACTTATTTCTCCGTACATAACACGTGGCGAGATTTTGGCGATGAATTTGGCGTAATGTCGCCAACTTGGCGGCTTTTTGACAACTAATTGATGAAATGACAACTAATTGACGAAAATTCAATACCTTGGAAAAAATATAAGAATCTACTATAAGAATAACCTATTTTGTTTTACTGTAGAAGTAGTAAATTTATTGCATTATATAAGGAAAGTCATGTGCTGCCCACATCAGATTTTTTGTTTTTATAGATAGGGATGATAGTTGCGGTTTTCCAGGTTTTGGGAATACAGTGTTGCATTATAGATTTGTTAATTATTTTTGTGATCCAGGCTTACGTCTTCCTGCTACAATTTTTTAACATTTTCCTGCCCACTGATTTCGTCCTGGCCTAGAGTTTTTTCTGTGAGTTTCTGGATGTCTTTTGTTACTTTGTTTATAGTCATCTCCGGGAAATATTGACGACCCAGACCGCCCGACTCATCCGAAGATATGGGTAGCTGGTTGGGCGGCCGGGATGCGAACCCTGTTGAAACCGGCTCCCACACCTCCGGGAAATGTGTAACATCTGACTTCGTGGTACTGATCTCGTGCGCTTTACTTTTCCCCCCTCTGTGTAGTAGCTGGCAAAAGCATTCGCTTGATTGGTTTGTTCCGTTATTTCTTTTCCTCTATATTCTATGATCCAGTTGTTGTATTCTGGTATGTTGTTATTTCTACCCCTCCCACTTTTCTTTAGTGCTAATTTCATTTCTTGGTTTAGGTTCTCGTACTCCGTTTTCAGGTCTTTGTTAGAAGTTGAGATTATAGCTTTGTTCAATTTGTGAGCACACTTCTCCCATTTGAGGTAGATTTTTCGATTGGTTTACTTCTTAGGACGCTCATTGAGGGATCTTAACACTATCGTGAAATGATCGCTTCCGCAAGTCAGTTCTAGAGTATTCCAGTCAAATTGGTAAGCCACATCAGGGTTCATGATGGTTAAGTCAATTCCCGAAATTGTTTTTGGATTTCTTTGGTACGTTATTTTGTTTTTGTTTATTAGGACACAGTTTTTTTTTCCCGGATCCACTTTTGTAGTATTTCCCCGCTGGTATTGGAGTTGGTGTCCCCTTTGTCATTGAACCTAAAATCATTTTATGTGGTGAACCTAACATCATTTTATGTGGTGATATGAATGCCAGAATTAGGCATTCATATCACCACATAAAATGATGTTAGGTTCCATAATGGTTTCTCCAGCTCTTCTGCATTTCGCGTTTTTGGTTTTCTGTAAGTGTTGATTTTGTACTCTGTTTTCTCCATAATCACTTTAATTTTTTGAAATTCCAGAATACCTTCATTGTCTTGTCCAATCTCCACTTTTTGTAACTGTTCGTTTTTTTATTGCTAGAAGGAGACAGTCTCCAATAGTGGAGTTGTCGCTATTTTTTTTTTTTTTTTACGGATTCAATCCTTTTAATTGTACAGTTTTTTTGAGCCAAGTTTCTTGTAGTGCCACGATATGGGGCTGGTGCTCCTCAATCACTTTTTGTAGGCTAGCAAGGTTAGCCATATACCCCTTGACGTTCCATTGAAGGATAATCATACTAGTTATTAGGAGTTATTGGAGTCAAAATGATAAGAATCTAGTAGCGTTTTCCAAAGCTAACTCGTGCTCTCGGAAGAAGAGGCACTCGTTCCCCTAAGTAGGGAAAGAAGTAAAAGTCATCGATAACTATTCGAGGCAAAATATTAGTGAATAACAGAATGGGTAAGGGAAAAAGTAGAAGTAAAGCAGTGACCTACGTAACGCCATGGAAATTCTTGTCCCCCAAAGGAACGAGATCCGAAGGGACTAGGTCCGACCTCGAAGAGCAGCTCGGAGAACTTAAATGCATAGGTACAGACTTGTACCCTTTTATGGGCTTTTTGTGTTCCTTATATTTGAAATCCATGGTATCTACAATTGTCGTTTTTAGGGTTTGGTGTAGTTCTCTTGCTGTAGCGATGTGCGATTTCTGTTCTCTGTGTGTATAAAGTCTTCACTAGTAACGTGTGCTCTTTATTTTTGGTCTCTATGTGGATGGTAATCCTTTTTATTTCGTTGTCTTGCTGAGCGACGGTAATTTGCAATTGTACTATCTATCAGCTGTTCAGCCTTCGCCAGTACTTCGCCAGTTCTTTGGCTTCTATTTTCTCCACTTATGTAGTGTGGTTCTGAGGCTGTAGGATTTCAGCGAATGCTTTCTTTCAGGTGATTTCTCTGACGGGAATTTTGTCTCTCCTGGCTATTTCATGTAGATTAATTTCCTTTTTATATTATTCGCACACTTTGCTGCTGGCAAGGTGCGCCTTCCCGCATCTAAAGCAAGTCGCAGTTGCACGGTGTTCTAGTTCATGAGTTTCTCCACACTTGGGGCATTTTGTTATTCCTCTACATGTACGCATTGAATGGCCATATTTGAGGCACTTCTTGCAGATTCGAGGTAGTCTATGAAAGGGGATACTCTAATTCTCATCCAACATATATTTACAATTTATCTTTCCTTTTTGCCTATTTCGCTAATTAACACTGTCGTTATTGATTCTTGGGAGTCTGGTTTAGTGAACCTGGTCACTCTTAAGCAGTGGACTTATTTTAATTCGTCGTATATTTCTGGTTAGATATTCCAGTTGGAACCCCTCTAAGTGAATGTTTACAGATAAAATCTTCAATAAGCTTAGTCTCTGTTTCTATTCCACACCATTGAGTAATCTTTATAACACTTATTGCACATTTTGTTTTATGTTATGACTGCATTTTGTTTTCTTGTTATGCTTGGTTTATTTACTCTTCTTCCTTCCGTATGGGTTTCCAGTTCTATCTTCAGTTTTAGGGGGGTGATTAATTGTTATTTTCCCACTTTTTCCGGGTATTATAATTCTAAACAGTTAGACTCCATTCTTAGTCACTAAATTAACTTTTCCTTGATCTGATAAGTTAGCGCTAAAGCTGTTGAAGGCCCAGACCACTCAGCTGGCCCTAGGGCTTACAGCAAGAATTTGAGTGGCCCGGAAGGAGCGCTAAAGCTGTTGTCTAATTCACTTACACACTTCAAACTATTCAAACTTAAAATTCACTAAGACACTTCAAACAATTGGACTTCACGACTGACCGACCAAACTCCAATAAATCCTACCATCTTTCTCGATCAAGATTCGTTCAGGATCTAGAATAAACTTTAAAAGAAATTGCAAAACACACGCATTATTATAGCTAAAAATAGTTTATTAATTTTGAAGTGGCAACATCCAGGCGTAAGCAACTTGTGCAAACAGTTTAAATTATGCTGTGCACACAGGATACAGTGACGTCCAAAAAAATTTAGTAACTTTGTTGAACAAATGTGATTTCTCTTGAGAGCACGAGAACAAAATGCGCGCGTTCTTAATTCCCATATCGTCATGTGCGCAGAGCGAGATAAAAATAAGCAAGTCTGTCATGCCATGGGACGACACACCCTGACATGAACACAATGTTCAAAATAAGGTTGCGCCGTCAACTTACAACAAATAAAAAACTTTTCAACAATGACGTCACTTAGAAGTTAGTTGTCAAATGACGAAACGCATTCAAATTAAAAATTAAATTACAGAATAAAAATTGTTTTTTACTTGTCTAATTTTTTACCTATAATTGTTCTAATGATGTGAGATGATGATAGGTCTTACGTTTCCAACGAATAGCAAAAACATGTAGTATATCTCGTCATCCGAGCTTGCATTGATATGGATAAATCTTTTCAGTAAGAGAGTTGTAAAGAATTTGTGTTTTGTTAGAAAGCACGTAAAGTACTAATTACATTTTGTTGTGGAGCCATATAGTATTTAAGTTTGTTACGGTGTTGTATGGTAATTAATAATATTTTTTGGAGACACGTGTGGTTTGCGTGTATCCGGAAATGTTAGGAAAGCATGAGTTGCAGGTGTGTAAAAGCGTTTTCTAAGTGTTAAAAGACTTTTCTGCTTTCACATTCAAATGTATAAAGTTAGTTGATATAAAACATGTATAACACAATAACGTAATAGTGGTAAGTACTAAACTCCAGAGTTCAGATCCGTCTCCCTGGTGAGAAGCGAAACTACAACTCAATGGCTGGAAGTAATAAATGACAAGTAAAATAGCACGTGAAAAGAAGACTCTATATATTTCATTATAGTAAAGGAACATTCTTTAATTTTCTTTATGAAGCACAGATAAGACATTATTCGTAATTTAAATTCAATTTTCCAAAAATGGCAATTATAACTCCTTCATTCATGAGTTAGGTTTCTAACATTTGTTTCAGAACAATATATCTAGCTTGAAAATCTTTTAGTATAGATATTACCATAATTAAATAACCTTTTCAACAATATAATATACCAGGGGAGATTGATACAGATCTATTACTTTTAAGCTGGCTTTTTACATTTAAAAATTCCATAGACTTACAACCAGCAATTCAATTTTACAATCTCCCAATTAAAGGAAAATAGTATACGAACCCAGATTTCGGTTCGGAGGGGCTCTGTCGGTCGGATACCATACTGAGAGCAATTTTACACAAGTTAATTTTATAAATTTAAAATAGTTTCATTATTAAACTATAACAAAATCTATATGCGACCGACAGCCCTCTCGTCCATGGTAAGCTCTGTATTTCATCCAAGCGCGTCCCTCTACATTTACCTCGCTGACGTCACAACAACATATACATATCACACGTACCAAAACCGAGCATTGGAAAATAATCAACAAAATAAAATTACACTCAACGGCTTTTTTTCTTTCTCCGCTGACTGGCAGGCGAGCCTATTCAAGGTCGCACACACACTCCACGGTTTGCTCTAATTCCGACAGAAAATCGTCTGAGAGCTTCTACATTTACATGACAAGAAAAAGAGCATTTTTAAAACAGAAATACGCATCGCAGATTTCGATGCCACAAATATCTTCCCCCTCCGGCAAAAAATTTTTCAACCGCAGGGCAGGAAAATTTTCTCCAAGAGAATCCTGTAGAAGCATCACCTCCAGCAGGGCGATCGCAGAAACAGCAACTGCCGCAGGCAATTTTGCACAAAAATTTTGAGGGTGAGCAATGTACGTCTACACTACCACCACACTCAAGGAGTCCAGAGACTTGCGCAGGGTCCCCGTTGTCCAAGAGTCAAAACATCAAAACATGGCCAAAAGAGAGGACACAATGCTGTCCAAAAACTGCTATAGGATCCTTTCAAAGAAAACACACAGTTAAAACATATGCAAATATACTGAAATACACAAAATATGCTCTTATCAAACTTTCTCAAATTCTTCAAATAAAAAAAAAATACACCTGTAAAATACACTAAAGATTCCTGCTGTGTAACTGTACAGAAAAATATGTTTCCAGAAGGAGTAAAATCAGCGGGGAACTATACGGGTTGCCATCAAAATAAAATGGGTGTGTATGAAAATGAGAAAAAAAAATATCCCGCGTGCTGGGCTTCTGGTGCATCCAGACGAAAACAGGACAGCCACGGTCCAAAGCACTTGTCAATTCAGCAAAGATGAGAAACCCAACTCCAAAGCGATGAGTCCTCCATCACGACATCACTCCTCCGACACACAGGGGTTCCAGAAGATACGCTTCTCGCCTCCGCACTGGAAACAACGGCGAGATCTGTCCAGCCTCGACCAGGTGCAGCAAAAAGCCGGGATTTTAAAATGCTTCATTCACTTCCCCCTCGAAACACAGGGTGTAGCTTGTTTGTGTAAACACCTGCAATTTACTCAAAAAAGAAAAAACATATGCAACATTGAACTCAAGGGACAATGGTGACTGACGAAACTACTGTACTCATTGTACCAGTAGGGAAGTGGACTTGTAAAAATGTAAACATGAAATTGCAGATCAAATAAAAAATATATGTAAAGCAGGAACAGAAAAACACATGAAATAAATTTTCAAAAACAGAAATATTCAAAATTTTTTCAAAATCAGGTAAGTTGTCAGAAGTGTCAACTCATGCACTTCACAACAGTTTTTCATGTCAGGTATTCAAAATTCTGCACATCTGAAATTAAAATTTTCATCACCACATGATATTAAATTACTTGAAATTATTGTAAATATTGAAACTTATTGCAGAAGAGGTTCCATCACAACCTCAAATAGATGAACTTGATCAAACACAGTCATCAATCAGAAAAGTTTTTCGAAGAGCTTCAAAACAAATCACAAAAACTCACAGTTCAAAATTACGAAAAGTTTCAAATTTCCAGATTTGAAAAGTTTATCCAAAGATAATCAAAAGTTTTTGTAGAGTGAAAAGTTTCTGTCGATAACACACACATCACAAAATTAAAATTGCATATAAATTCAAAACAGTAAAATTAATAAAATTTTTATATTTTCACAGATGAAGCATGTTTCACAGATGAAATAACCTTCCATTACAATGGGTCAGAGATGTGTGTAAATAAAATATTTAGAATAAACAATAATAAATTTCAATAATCAGATTCAATACTTTCAGAAAAATTATGCACAACAATCAATTAAGCTTAAATTTCAAGATTCCAAAAATTTAACAAACTGCATTAACAATTACTGCATCACAGAAGAAGAAGATTTTGAACATTGTTGTGCACAGATGAAAAACTGGATTAATTAAATTGTCTAAGAGAATATCGACTGTTCACTCTAGGACGCTGCTGGTTTAAAGCTCTATTGTAGACCACTCTGGTATGACGGTTATCACAGTTTGTGTGACTGGAAGAAGAAAGTTGTTTGTTTACATTATTTGGATCACTGGAAATTGGAGCACTGGAATTTGGTCGCTGGAAAACACTCGAGGTTGATGAGGACACAGTTTGTTTATCACGACCAAGTGCACTATCTTTTGGAAGAGTTTGAAGCTCAACTCTTCTAGGTGGTAGTAATGTAAGTCTGTTGACATGGACTCTCTGCTCGTTCTTCGGATTTAGAACATGTTGTATTATAAAGTTAACTGGAGAGATTTTCTTGATCACCTTAAATGGACCTCTATTATATGAAGAAAGTTTTTTGGACTGGTCGCGTGGTAAATATGGTGTGTAAAGGTACACATGGTCATTTACTTTAATCACAGGTTGTTTTGCACCTTTATGTTGTTGTTGCATTTGACTCTGTTGTGCTTTATCCAGATTAACTTTAACAATTTCATAGATTTTCTTTAATCTATATTCCAAATCTTGACCATAATCATGCACAGAATCATACTTTGTGCTTTTAAATCCTGTTAAAGGGGATTTGGTACTGTTAAATCTCTGCCATACATGAGGTATGCAGGAGTTTCTCCAGTTGATGCATGAACAGCATTTCTGTGGGCCAGAAGGGCAAAAGGAACTGAACGATCCCAGTCGTCTTTCTCTTTATATGCAAGATTCTTCAAATTTCTGAGCAAAGATTTATTTGCTCTCTCGCAGAGGCCATCAGATTGGGGATGATAGCTAGTGGTACTATGTTTGATGATTCCCAACTTCTTGTACAGGCTCTGAGCAGCTTTTGAAAGAAAATTCGACCCTTTATCTGTAATCAGGTGGTGGGGAATACCGTGAGACGCTATGAATTTCTCAAAACATTCCAAAATTTTCTCTGAAGTAATAGATGACAATGGGTAAGCTTCTGCCCATCTTGTGAAATAGTCTGTAATGACCAAAATATACCTTTTCCCAGAATTGGAAACTGGAAAAGGGCCTATACAATCCATTGCCACTCTTTGGAAGGGAAAATCAGATGTATCAAACTTCTGTACTGGTGCTTTAAAATTTCTGAACCCATGGTTCATGACACAAACATCACAAGAACTGACATAATTCTGTGTTTGAGTGTACATGTCTTGCCAATAATACTTTCTGCTGATACTAGACAGAGTTCTGCGAAACCCACAGTGAGCAAATGCAGGACAGTCATGGTGCAGCCACAAAATTTCAGATACCAATGACTGAGGTACTACCAATCTTTCATTAAATTCGTGTCTTCTTTTGGGGTGCTTATGTGTGCACCACAATGCATTTTCTCTCTCGAAAAAGGTTAATCTTTGTGGATATGGAGCCACATTTTTTTCTAAGAAATTCTTAATTTTGTTGCATCTGCTATCAGATTTTTGAGCGTTAACTATTCTAGTAAACAAAGTTGGTTCCACTGTCAATTGCTCTAAATTTTCACTCTGAATATTTTCTTCATCATTTACATTTGTATTAATTACATTCACCTGTTGAATTTCTGAACTTTTTGAAGATTTCTGATTTTGTGCAAAATTTACTTTCTTTGGTTTTTGGGCATTAGCCGAATTTTTAGCACTTGCAGAATTCTTTGATAATGGATTTTCCTTGTCACCGACACATCTTGATAAGTAATCAGCCACAATATTCGCCTTTCCTGGCTTATGAATGATCTCATAGTCAAACTGGGAAAGAGAAGCTATCCAACGTGAAAGTCTGGATGTTGGATCCTTGAATTTGAAAATAAATGAGAGGGAGTGCTGATCACAATAAATTGTGAAATGAGCTCCAATTAAATAGTGTTTGAAAAAATTTGTTGCCCAGACTACAGCTAAAGCTTCACGCTCAACAACACTGTATCTGGTTTCAGCATCATTTAGCTTCCTGCTGGCATATGAAATAGGGTGTAAAAAACCATTTTCATCTTGCTGTGAAATATATGCTCCAAGTGCATATTTAGATGCATCTGTGTGCAATATGAATTTCTTTTTAAAATCAGGTAAAATCAAAATTGGTTCTTTTAAAAGTTCTTTCCTCAAAATGTCAAAAGATTCTTGAGCTGCTTCATTCCACTTAAATTTTTCACCTTGTTTTGTTTTTAAAAGTTGTGTGAGGGGCAAAGCAACATCTGCAAAATTCTTCACAAATTTTCTATAAAATCCTGTGAGACCCAGAAATTGCCTCACATTCTTTATGGACTTTGGCGTCTTAAATTTCTGAATTGTTTCTAGATTGTGTGGATCAGGCTGCACTTTCCCATCTGAGACCAAAAATCCCAGATATTTAATTGTTCTTTGAAAAAGGTAACATTTTGAAGGCTTTAGTTTTAGATGATGTTCTTGCAATTTTAAAAATACTTCTTCCAATTTTTGTATATGTTCTTCAAAGGATTTTGAAGCCACAACTATATCATCTATATAAACATTCGAAACACCTGCCAAAACCAATGACATCAATCTTTGGAAAGATGCAGGGGCATTTTTGAGCCCAAAAGGAGTGCGACACCACTCAAAATGGCCTTTGTTGGTTGAAAAAGCTGTCTTTTCACAGTCATTCGGGTCCAAACAAAGTTGGTAAAACCCAGAAGTAAGGTCCAGAGTAGAAAAATAAGTTGCTCCAGCCAAATTGTCGATGAGCTCACTGATATTAGGAATTGGATATGGTTCGTCAATCATGACTTCATTTAACTGCCTAAAATCGCAGACCAAACGATATGACCCATCTGCTTTCTTGACAAATAGGACCGGCGTATTGCAAGGCGAAGTACTGGGCCTAATAATACCCGCACCAAGAAGTTCTGTAACCTGTTTATTTAATTCTTCTTGAAGGTGATGAGGCACTCTGTAATTTTTCTTTTTTATTGGTATGTTAGTTCTTAAATTTATTGTATGGAAAATTGTATCACAACCCTCAATTTCTGAAACCGACTTTGCAAAAACTCTACGATGCTTTTTAAGAAGTTCCAATAACTTCCTCTTCTTCTCTCCATATAAGTGACTTAAGTCAAAGTCACCACCCCATGCTTCAAATTTTTCATTATTTTCAATGGGTGTGTGGTCAGTTACTGTATTTACTGGCAATGCTTGTACTTCTTTAATACTTTGTAATTTTGCAATTTTCATCTTCTTGTTCAAATTAATTGTATTTTCAGAAGGATTGGCAATTTTCACATATAAATAATCTTTCTGAGGTGTCTTATACACTGCTCTTGCCACAAAAAATTCTTTTTCTCCCTCAAGCGGTTCAATCAAAATAGTATCATTATCTTGAAATTTATGATTTACTCTAATTTTTACAAAAGATTCAGTAAGTGGATTAAGTTTACTTTTTTGAAATACAGTTGCAACAATAAATTTATTTTCTTTAATTTCATTAATAATATTGATTCTTTCTTCCTTTTCATTATAAGTGTTTTTGTACAAAGGTGGTCCCAAAACTGAGTTATTCGGGCTGGTCAGAAAGTAAGGAATTTCCTTCCGATTTGCATTGTTTACATTCGTGAATGTCTGTCTGTCATGTACCTTTTCATTTCTATTTCCAAAATTCTGATCAAAATTTCTAAATAAACTTCGTCTTTCCAAACAACTATCTTCTTGTAAGCTACAGACATTTGCCAGTGAAAATTCCTGACTGGAAAAATTTTCTCTGCTTTTAAATGGAATATTTTGTCCACACATGATCATGTTATTGTTTTCAAAATCGATTACAGCTTTATTTTCTGTTAAAAATGAGTTTCCAATGATAGCTTTGTAATTTGATGGTGCAGGAGAATTCAAAACCCAGAACTCAAGAATAAAGTTTTCATCCTGTATGGTTAATTTAATTGAAATTTTATAATTCACAATTGTATCTCCTCCGTTAAATCCCCGCAGTACAGCAGGTTTTCTATGCACTGTATACTGTTTATCGAATAAATTTAAAATTTCTTCATATGTGATATTTATGCTGGACCCTGTGTCAATTAGCATATTCATGGAATTTCCTGCAAGCTTAGCAGAAATAACAGGCAAGTTTGTTGCATTTTGAGATGCATTTTGCACGATGGTGCTGATTTCATAACTATTACCAAAATTTCCAAAGCTCTTTCTTGAATTTTGGTTCAAATTTCCAAAATGTACTTGATTGGCTGATCTGTCTTTTCTAAAATTTCTTCTATTAAAGTTACTTTTGTAGCCGAAATTTGTGTTATTACTATGATTTGTTCTAAAATTTGGACTTTTGTAAATATCGAAAGTATTTCCTCTATTGTTGTTGTTTCCTCTAGCTCTTGGAGTA
This sequence comes from Amaurobius ferox, assembly GCA_951213105.1. Lineage (NCBI taxonomy): Eukaryota > Metazoa > Arthropoda > Arachnida > Araneae > Amaurobiidae > Amaurobius > Amaurobius ferox. The sequence goes on from OX578138.1 coordinate 39,520,152, forward strand.
GCCGGAATAAAATTATTTCTTTCACCAGGTTTCCTGTAACTACAAAATCCTCTCTGTTGATTTACTTCTCTACGGAAGTTATTTCTGCTTTCTTCTCTCCTCGGGGTAACCGGAATTCTTCTTTCAAATTTTCTTCTATTTCTGCTTCCCGGGGATATGTACGTCTTCATATTTGATCGAAAATTTCTTGATTTAGGTGTTCTAGGGGATTTCTGTGTTACGCTATTATCATTTTCTTCCCATATTTCTTCTTCGTCTTCCCAATTTTCTTCCTGTCTGTCCCTTTTTTCTAGTTCATTCTTAAGTTCATCTAATTGATTACTTTGAATTTTAAGTAGTTTTTCTAATTCTGTTATTTTCTCATCCTCTAAATTTTTCTTTTCAACCGAATTTACTTCTAAATGTTCTTCATTTTCGTTTTTACACTGCTCTTCAAGCACCGCTAACTCTTTAGCTGATTCAAATGTTTTCGGATTCTGCGCTAGGACTAATCTTCTAAAATCAGGATTTAATCCCCTTATAAATGCATTTTTCAAAAGCGCTTTTCTTATGGAGTAATTATTGTTCTTTTCTAACTCTTCAGGTACCGCTACGTACGAAGCCGATTCAATTCGCACAGCGAACTGGCGAACCGTTTCTCCAGATTTCTGTCTTATATTTACTAGCTCAGCAATTCGCTTTGCCATATCTTGTGTATTTTCAAAATTATCCCTAAGAGCCAAAACTAATTCATCATAATTCTTCGAATTCTTTAAATTCGGAATGCCGTTTACTAGCCGACTCGCTGGACCAGACAGTTTCATTTTCAAACAAAAAATTTTCTCTTGAGACGTCCACCCCGCATTCTCTGATATCAATTCCAATCTGTCTAAAAATGATTGAAGTGAACTATCCTCCGCTCCGGAGAACTCTGGAACCGAGTTCCAAAATTGAGTCTTCCCGATGTTTGATTTAGCAGTCCCAGTGGTGCTCACAGAAAGTGACCGACGCTGAGGAGGTGAGCGTACCGGTGAAGGTGAAGCCTGTCTGACATTGTTAACGTTCCTTTGAACTTGTGAGTTACTTCTCACATTTCTTTTCCTTCTGCTTTGTCTGCCTGACATTTTTAATTTTTGTTCTTAAATTTCTTTTTAACAAATGTCTATTTTAATCAAATCGAAAATGTGTCGTGTAAAAAGTGTTCTTGTTGTGAAAAATGTTTATATGTCAAAATATGCAGCAATTTCATAAATGAATTTCATTTGCAAATATATACTGACTTACTTCGGTGGTATCAAAGACCACATTCATAACTGCATATACACATATTATAAATACATTTTCTTTTCACAAAAATATCAAATATATTTTTATTTCAACTCTTGCCATTTCAAAATAATTTTTTTTTTTTTTTGAAACCGAAAATAACACAAATATTTTTTTTTTTTTTGAAATCGAAAGTGTTCCAGCACTCAGGGAGACAAAAGTGCACACGGCACCAAACATGTAAAAGCGTTTTCTAAGTGTTAAAAGACTTTTCTGCTTTCACATTCAAATGTATAAAGTTAGTTGATATAAAACATGTATAACACAATAACGTAATAGTGGTAAGTACTAAACTCCAGAGTTCAGATCCGTCTCCCTGGTGAGAAGCGAAACTACAACTCAATGGCTGGAAGTAATAAATGACAAGTAAAATAGCACGTGAAAAGAAGACTCTATATATTTCATTATAGTAAAGGAACATTCTTTAATTTTCTTTATGAAGCACAGATAAGACATTATTCGTAATTTAAATTCAATTTTCCAAAAATGGCAATTATAACTCCTTCATTCATGAGTTAGGTTTCTAACATTTGTTTCAGAACAATATATCTAGCTTGAAAATCTTTTAGTATAGATATTACCATAATTAAATAACCTTTTCAACAATATAATATACCAGGGGAGATTGATACAGATCTATTACTTTTAAGCTGGCTTTTTACATTTAAAAATTCCATAGACTTACAACCAGCAATTCAATTTTACAATCTCCCAGATTTCGGTTCGGAGGGGCTCTGTCGGTCGGATACCATACTGAGAGCAATTTTACACAAGTTAATTTTATAAATTTAAAATAGTTTCATTATTAAACTATAACAAAATCTATATGCGACCGACAGCCCTCTCGTCCATGGTAAGCTCTGTATTTCATCCAAGCGCGTCCCTCTACATTTACCTCGCTGACGTCACAACAACATATACATATCACACGTACCAAAACCGAGCATTGGAAAATAATCAACAAAATAAAATTACACTCAACGGCTTTTTTTCTTTCTCCGCTGACTGGCAGGCGAGCCTATTCAAGGTCGCACACACACTCCACGGTTTGCTCTAATTCCGACAGAAAATCGTCTGAGAGCTTCTACATTTACATGACAAGAAAAAGAGCATTTTTAAAACAGAAATACGCATCGCAGATTTCGATGCCACAGGTGGGCTGGATGAACTATTACTTTCCCTATATGCATATTATAATGTATAGGAAAATTGTGATGAGGTCAAAAATCTGAATTACAGTTTTTATCGAAAGAGCACGTTTAAAGCATCCCTAAATTCCAATCGAACGTTTTTGAGGTGATGTCTATCTGTCTGTGCGGAAGATAGTCTATAGATGTGATATTTCACGAGAACGAAAAAAAATCGTTTCAAATGCAATTTAACCCAAATATTACAGTCGGTAAATACTGAAACCCTATTGACTTTAAACGCAAACGAATGTTCGGAAGACCAAATAATTTTCGAATAGAATTTTGAAAAATCATTAAAACTCATGACCTTCAATAATGTTACGCAATTGATAATTTCTTGCGTAATTGCCTAATTTGTCATTAGAAAACGAATGACAAACTTTAGAACGCTAGCCTTCGTAATAATCGCATCACGTTCGAAACGATCTATTCGTTCGTGATATATCGCATCCACAGACTCACTGACATAGCCACACATACTTAAATAACATTCGATTCGAGTTCAAGGGTGCTCAAAACGTGCTCTTCCACTTTAACTCAAATCTTCGAACCGTCATAATACTTTCCCTATACATTAAGCTATACAGTATGTAAGAATAATAATCAATATGTGACGTGGAATATATAGACCCGATTTTTATTTTAATCTCGAAATTGGCTGATCAAGAGGTGGCCACCCTTTTTAAGGCGCTAATAGGTACCGTTCTCGATATATTGCACACTGTTGGTCTGAAATACAAAAAATCATAATAAAAAAAAAATGTTTTCACTTTTATCAAATGAGCTATTCTTTATAATTAATTTAATGGGTCACATAGTTTAGGATTTATAATAAACTGGTTTCCAATCATTGGGAATTGTGCTTTTCCAAACAAATTGAATGACATTTGGCACATCATTTAAAATCTATGCGCATCAGAGGCATTTACTTTTTGAAGTGAATGGACCAGGTATGGTTTTTCAATTTCCCGAAAATATTTTTCCTTCAACAATTGAAAAGTCGTTATTTAATAATTATGTTCTAAAACTTTACATTAATACTATTTTATGAGATTTGTCTTTAAAAAGCGTTGCAAAGATATAGAGATAAATTTCTCCAGATGTTGCATATTTTTTTAACCTAAATTAAAAAAATATTTAATAAAGGAATATAATCATTATTATTTAAATCATTATTGCCATTTTATTCCCAAATAAGTAAAACTACAGTTTAATAGATTTTACGAGCCGTTTGCGAGATGTTAGAAATTGTATTTTGCTACAGAGAGTCTGGTATCTCTTGAAATAATCAAGTGAATCAAATGACATTTGGCATGCTCATTTCAATAGTTAACGTCAAAAAGCACGATACTTATAAGCGAGATCAAATTATAAATAATCTGCAATTTGTGTTATGTCGAAATTTGTTAATTTGCAGGGAGATTTGTGAGTTCAACACACGATATTCTGTTTTCATGCTTTAACAGTGAAAAAATTATTAAATTTTGCAAATTCGTTTTACGTGTACAGGGTGTCAAAGAAATCCATGAACTAGACCAATATCTCGAGAAGTATTGGGGTTATTACATGCGTTTATGCGAGGATATAGGGAATGGCAACGGCGCTACAGTAAGTTTTCTGCCCTATCCGCGCTTTGTTAACTTTCGCGGCACACATATTTCTCCGAAATTCTGCTCAACAGTTCCGAAATATTTTCTGAAAGATAAAATGCAATGCTTAGATTATATTAAAACTAAATTTAATGCCCCCAAAAACATAGAATATATTTTTTATTTTAATCAAAATATTTTTGGTGCTGCCATCTGTTGTCGTAATTTAATTCATACCGATTATTTTTATTTTTTAATGAACATTTTAAAATATCTATTCCTTCTAATACAGTGTTAAATACAACAACAGATCATATATAATAATGCCACAATCACGGAAAGGTAATTTATCATTCTATAAATTTGATAAGGGATCTGAATGTACATCACTGAGGACTGCAGTTTTGTCTTCAAGTTTTCCTTTGTCTTCAAGTCCAAGTTCAATTACGTTTCCGTGATTATGGCATTACATATGATCTGTTGTTGTATTTAATAGTGTATTAGAAGGAATAGACATTTTTAAATGTTCATTAAAAAATAAAAATAGTCGGTATGAATTAAATTACGACAACAGATGGCAGCACCAAAAATATTTTAAATTAAAATAAAACATATATTCTGTGTTTTATTGGGTATTAAATTTAGTTTTAATATAATCTAAGCATAGCATTTTATCTATAAGAAAATATTTCGCAACTGTTTGAACAGAATTTCGGCGAAATATGTGTGCCGCGAAAGTTAACAAAGCGCGGATAGGGCAGAAAATTTACTGACGCTCACCCTTAAGTTGTCTCATCGTGTAAGTTGTCTCATCGGGATTTGTCCTCCTCATTTAGCGGAGGACAGGGACCTATCTCGTTTCCTATTTGAAATAAGAGGAAGACAAAGTTGTAGATTGTTGCAAAATTAGTACTATGTACGTCCCCCCCCCCCCCCTTAAGACATGGAAAGAAACCCTACAACTGGTGCATGAAATTAAACTCCCCGCCCTCCCCCAAGTAAAACTCCGAACATTTAAAGAATAGGTCTTATTTAAAGAATATTGTCTTTATTACATTGAAAATATTTACCTCGAGCAACGATGCATGCCCGCTCACATGTAATAAGATGTCTCCGATTTCCAATGTCTCTACGTTTACACTGCTACGTGCAGATTAATAAAATTGGCTCTTTTAAAATCGTTAGAGTTATTAACAGCTATCGTTGTGAAACAAAAATGTCTAATACTAATTTTTGAATGATCTACAAATTTTTGATTGTCTGCGCCCCCCCCCCCATCTCTGACAGGAAACGAAATAATTCTTCACACCTCCCTAAAAAAGGAGATCAGCCCCCCCCCCCTCCCCAGTAGTTGTATCATTGTGTAATAGCATAGGAGCTTCTTATATACCAGCATACAGACATGCTCGATAATAATTCTAAGTTAATGGGTCCCTTTATTATACTGAGTGACTGTCTTCCGACTCCCTGTATAAAAGGTTCAATTGTGAGACTAAGATAGTTTAAGCAATTAGAATCTACGCAATAGCTTTCACGCTAAATAACGGGGAAAAAACGGGGGGGGGGAAGCTACGACTAAAGTAACGGCGGAAAAAAAGCTTATGCATCTATACATTTATAGAGTGCATGGACATTATATACAATACATGCATAATACTCGTATAATCCAAATTTTGATGTTTCCAAAATTAGCAAAGCATTAAGATTTGCTTTGCATATGTAAACATAAATAATATGTGTGCATCTTATACATGGTATTTAAATTGATCTACAATTAAAATTTACATGGTGTTAAAATGGCATGGTATTAAAATTTATCAACAACCCATAACTTTCCCTAAATATTAACGAAATTCGATATTGTATAAAAACATAAAGTTTTCGCCTAACTGCCTCATTTAAAATAGACACAAGCATATCAAATTTATTGGAACTTGTTCGATTCTTTAATGAGTATTCAGTTTCCCGTGGAAAGGGTTAAATATATATCTCGAGAACAACTAGGACTCCTACTAATGATAGTTTTGGATAATACTTGTAAAAAGAAATTCCCTATTTGATAATAATAAACATATTTCATTATTTTAATTTTATTTTAGATATAAAAACGTGTAATATCTTAAAAACTGTATGTTAGCATCTAATAAGTAATGCCATATAGTACCATCTTGATAAATTAACACCAGTGAAAATTTCGAATTCGTTAAGTGCCGATTACTCACAAAAAAAAATCCCTCTTCAATTCGGGAAAGAGGAAATAAGTGAAATTCAAATGTCATCCATGTGATATTGACTAGCATCAGATCATGTTTTAAAAAAAAGAGAAATACAACTTTTACGTGTAATAGACTTTACGTATAATTATTTGACCCTTGAGATGAAATATATCATTATGTAAAAAAGAGGTATAGCTAAAATAAATAATTACTCGTATTTTAACCCCTTTTCTTTCAATTAAAATAATTGAGCCCTCCGCCCCTTTTCTTATACTATCTTCTAAAAAATCAATTTTTCTCTTACGTTTATAGATTGAAATAATTGCGTTAATTTTCATTGGAATCGCATAATTTGTTCAAAAGTTAATCATAGACATAAGCTAATATATATATATATATATATATATATATATATCATATAAAAGCCAGTAAACAAATTCAAATAGAATTCCTATGCATATCCACAAAAATCAAAGGCACTACTCAGGAAAAGGCGCCAAGCCGCTCTATAATCCGAAGCAGAATGTAATCCAAGAAAAAGAAGAATTAAAGGAACTTGGGATAACCAATTTAATGGTTGGGGAGGATTGCGACTCCCCCTCCCGTTTAAAGCTGCTTTTCCAGCCTAGGCAAACGCTCACGGTACCAATACAAAGCAAAGGTTGGTCCCCATTGCGTGCTAATACGAAGGCACCCGAATACGGAAGAACAAGACCAACCAAACAGAAGGAAACTGGACCAAAAGTGAATCCTGCCCAACTCGCTATCTTATATATGTTCATCTTACGCATGCGTGCAATCTTAGCAGGTACGCATAAACTTTATTTACTTGCAGATTGAAGAAGTAAACTGTCAAAATCTGCCTGATCCTTGAAAATCGATCTATAACAATCCTTTAAGAAATATAAAGGATAATGTTTATATAAAGCCTCTTTTATGATTTTTATATTGCTATTATTGCAATCTTTTTTAAACGTGTTGTAAATTTGATTTCTCTTGAAGTGTCCGAGTATGATGTTTCTGAAAATATTTTTGGTAAGGTTTGTTTTCCAATCGATGAGATGATTGATCTTAATTTTATATAATTCTCTTTTGTCATATAACGTTGTATAATGACCATATAATCCATGTTTTTTTATTGAGATGTCCAGAAAATTTACCGCTTCATTTTCTTCTTTACAATTTTCTATTAATTCCAATTCCGGTGGGTAAAAAATGAAATCGAAATTGGTGGTGGCTTCATAACACCCCAATAGCACATCGTCAACAAACCGGAAATATGGTATCTCAGACAAAATATGGGTTCCTTTTTCATATGTTGTGAGGTAAATATCAGCCAAGATTGATGAGCAGGCTCCTCCCATTGGAATTCCCTTAATTTGTCGGTAATAATTTTTTCCGTTATATAGAATATTTTCTTTTAATACTAGTTCAATAAGGTCAAGGTATCTTCGATAAGTAATAAAATCCTTCAAATTAAATTCTTCATATAATTTTTTCAAGATTGAGTATAAATTAGATAAATCAATGTTGTTAAATAGGTCGCGGAAATCAAAGCTTTTAAAACATATATCTTTATTACAATGTTTTAATCGATCGATAATTTCTATTCCATTTTTGATCATGACATGATTCTGTTTTTTGATATTTTCCATCACAAACTTGAGGATGTTCAATAGTCGTTTATTAGCTATTGTAAGATATGATCCACAGCCTACGGTAACTGTACGGAATTTTACAGGCTCTTTATGCATCTTTGGAATGAGGATTAAATATGGAAATTTAACATTTTTTATTTCATTACCGATTCGTTTGTACATAGCTTTAATCCTTTTGGATAGAACATTTCCATTATTGTGTAATGGGGTGTACATAGTATCGTCTAGATAGCAGTGGAGAAGTGTATCTATGTAAAACTTTTTGCATGTAAATGCAAAATGTGATACCATCTTGTCTGTATAAGTTATAACAAAATTTTCTTTTACAGTTTGTATAGCTGCAGGTATTGAAAGATTCCTAATTCTGGTATCTTGTCTGATGTAATGAAACTGAATTTCTTTTAAAAAATTATATTTCCATTCTTGAAAGGCTTGGATAGGTAAACTGTGTTTTACTGCTATTTTATAAATGAATTCTTCTAGATCTTGATTGAAATTTTCGACTACTTGGTTATATTCTTGTGATCTGTATTTAGTTCAGAGTTTGAAAATATTTTTTAGAGTGTTATCTGAGATAATATTCAGATCACCTGTAATGATGTGATTGTGATAAGGATCTTTAAGTTTGCTATCATGGCATTTGCATTCTGTTGTTTTAGTATCCAATTTTTTACATATATTGTTGTAGTTGAAGAATCTTCTACCGTTTGTGCGTACGTAATGTTTTTGCATACGTTTGTGCATATGTAAATACGTTTGTGCATATGTAAACATAAATAATATGTGTGCATCTTATACATGGTATTTAAATTGATCTACAATTAAAATTTACATGGTGTTAAAATGGCATGGTATTAAAATTTATCAACAACCCATAACTTTCCCTAAATATTAACGAAATTCGATATTGTATAAAAACATAAAGTTTTCGCCTAACTGCCTCATTTAAAATAGACACAAGCATATCAAATTTATTGGAACTTGTTCGATTCTTTAATGAGTATTCAGTTTCCCGTGGAAAGGGTTAAATATATATCTCGAGAACAACTAGGACTCCTACTAATGATAGTTTTGGATAATACTTGTAAAAAGAAATTCCCTATTTGATAATAATAAACATATTTCATTATTTTAATTTTATTTTAGATATAAAAACGTGTAATATCTTAAAAACTGTATGTTAGCATCTAATAAGTAATGCCATATAGTACCATCTTGATAAATTAACACCAGTGAAAATTTCGAATTCGTTAAGTGCCGATTACTCACAAAAAAAAATCCCTCTTCAATTCGGGAAAGAGGAAATAAGTGAAATTCAAATGTCATCCATGTGATATTGACTAGCATCAGATCATGTTTTAAAAAAAAGAGAAATACAACTTTTACGTGTAATAGACTTTACGTATAATTATTTGACCCTTGAGATGAAATATATCATTATGTAAAAAAGAGGTATAGCTAAAATAAATAATTACTCGTATTTTAACCCCTTTTCTTTCAATTAAAATAATTGAGCCCTCCGCCCCTTTTCTTATACTATCTTCTAAAAAATCAATTTTTCTCTTACGTTTATAGATTGAAATAATTGCGTTAATTTTCATTGGAATCGCATAATTTGTTCAAAAGTTAATCATAGACATAAGCTAATATATATATATATATATATATATATATATATATCATATAAAAGCCAGTAAACAAATTCAAATAGAATTCCTATGCATATCCACAAAAATCAAAGGCACTACTCAGGAAAAGGCGCCAAGCCGCTCTATAATCCGAAGCAGAATGTAATCCAAGAAAAAGAAGAATTAAAGGAACTTGGGATAACCAATTTAATGGTTGGGGAGGATTGCGACTCCCCCTCCCGTTTAAAGCTGCTTTTCCAGCCTAGGCAAACGCTCACGGTACCAATACAAAGCAAAGGTTGGTCCCCATTGCGTGCTAATACGAAGGCACCCGAATACGGAAGAACAAGACCAACCAAACAGAAGGAAACTGGACCAAAAGTGAATCCTGCCCAACTCGCTATCTTATATATGTTCATCTTACGCATGCGTGCAATCTTAGCAGGTACGCATAAACTTTATTTACTTGCAGATTGAAGAAGTAAACTGTCAAAATCTGCCTGATCCTTGAAAATCGATCTATAACAATCCTTTAAGAAATATAAAGGATAATGTTTATATAAAGCCTCTTTTATGATTTTTATATTGCTATTATTGCAATCTTTTTTAAACGTGTTGTAAATTTGATTTCTCTTGAAGTGTCCGAGTATGATGTTTCTGAAAATATTTTTGGTAAGGTTTGTTTTCCAATCGATGAGATGATTGATCTTAATTTTATATAATTCTCTTTTGTCATATAACGTTGTATAATGACCATATAATCCATGTTTTTTTATTGAGATGTCCAGAAAATTTACCGCTTCATTTTCTTCTTTACAATTTTCTATTAATTCCAATTCCGGTGGGTAAAAAATGAAATCGAAATTGGTGGTGGCTTCATAACACCCCAATAGCACATCGTCAACAAACCGGAAATATGGTATCTCAGACAAAATATGGGTTCCTTTTTCATATGTTGTGAGGTAAATATCAGCCAAGATTGATGAGCAGGCTCCTCCCATTGGAATTCCCTTAATTTGTCGGTAATAATTTTTTCCGTTATATAGAATATTTTCTTTTAATACTAGTTCAATAAGGTCAAGGTATCTTCGATAAGTAATAAAATCCTTCAAATTAAATTCTTCATATAATTTTTTCAAGATTGAGTATAAATTAGATAAATCAATGTTGTTAAATAGGTCGCGGAAATCAAAGCTTTTAAAACATATATCTTTATTACAATGTTTTAATCGATCGATAATTTCTATTCCATTTTTGATCATGACATGATTCTGTTTTTTGATATTTTCCATCACAAACTTGAGGATGTTCAATAGTCGTTTATTAGCTATTGTAAGATATGATCCACAGCCTACGGTAACTGTACGGAATTTTACAGGCTCTTTATGCATCTTTGGAATGAGGATTAAATATGGAAATTTAACATTTTTTATTTCATTACCGATTCGTTTGTACATAGCTTTAATCCTTTTGGATAGAACATTTCCATTATTGTGTAATGGGGTGTACATAGTATCGTCTAGATAGCAGTGGAGAAGTGTATCTATGTAAAACTTTTTGCATGTAAATGCAAAATGTGATACCATCTTGTCTGTATAAGTTATAACAAAATTTTCTTTTACAGTTTGTATAGCTGCAGGTATTGAAAGATTCCTAATTCTGGTATCTTGTCTGATGTAATGAAATTGAATTTCTTTTAAAAAATTATATTTCCATTCTTGAAAGGCTTGGATAGGTAAACTGTGTTTTACTGCTATTTTATAAATGAATTCTTCTAGATCTTGATTGAAATTTTCGACTACTTGGTTATATTCTTGTGATCTGTATTTAGTTCAGAGTTTGAAAATATTTTTTAGAGTGTTATCTGAGATAATATTCAGATCACCTGTAATGATGTGATTGTGATAAGGATCTTTAAGTTTGCTATCATGGCATTTGCATTCTGTTGTTTTAGTATCCAATTTTTTACATATATTGTTGTAGTTGAAGAATCTTCTACCGTTTGTGCGTACGTAATGTTTTTGCATACGTTTGTGCATATGTAAATACGTTTGTGCATATGTAAACATAAATAATATGTGTGCATCTTATACATGGTATTTAAATTGATCTACAATTAAAATTTACATGGTGTTAAAATGGCATGGTATTAAAATTTATCAACAACCCATAACTTTCCCTAAATATTAACGAAATTCGATATTGTATAAAAACAAAGTTTTCGCCTAACTGCCTCATTTAAAATAGACACAAGCATATCAAATTTATTGGAACTTGTTCGATTCTTTAATGAGTATTCAGTTTCCCGTGGAAAGGGTTAAATATATATCTCGAGAACAACTAGGACTCCTACTAATGATAGTTTTGGATAATACTTGTAAAAAGAAATTCCCTATTTGATAATAATAAACATATTTCATTATTTTAATTTTATTTTAGATATAAAAACGTGTAATATCTTAAAAACTGTATGTTAGCATCTAATAAGTAATGCCATATAGTACCATCTTGATAAATTAACACCAGTGAAAATTTCGAATTCGTTAAGTGCCGATTACTCACAAAAAAAAATCCCTCTTCAATTCGGGAAAGAGGAAATAAGTGAAATTCAAATGTCATCCATGTGATATTGACTAGCATCAGATCATGTTTTAAAAAAAAGAGAAATACAACTTTTACGTGTAATAGACTTTACGTATAATTATTTGACCCTTGAGATGAAATATATCATTATGTAAAAAAGAGGTATAGCTAAAATAAATAATTACTCGTATTTTAACCCCTTTTCTTTCAATTAAAATAATTGAGCCCTCCGCCCCTTTTCTTATACTATCTTCTAAAAAATCAATTTTTCTCTTACGTTTATAGATTGAAATAATTGCGTTAATTTTCATTGGAATCGCATAATTTGTTCAAAAGTTAATCATAGACATAAGCTAATATATATATATATATATATATATATATATATATATATATATATATATATATATATATATATATATATATATATATATATATATATATATATATATATATATATATATATATATATATATATATATATATATATATATATATATATATATATATATATATATATAAGTCTTCTGTATACAAATTTACAATTTCTAACAGATTTTATTTTTCAAATTTAGTATGATTATTTCTTATTTTATTGTGGGTTATATCACTTAGGGTTTGTCGATATATTAGTAAAATACAAAAATAAACCCTTCCATAGAAATAACATTAATGTTTTAGAAAAATCTTCTGCCTAAAGTAAATATATAGTGTTACTTAGCAATAGATATAACATTTTTAGCTTCAGTGAAGACCATTGTTAATAGTGTTAATAATGCAGGTGATTTTAATTTCATTTATACGGTTTAGGATAGTCACCTGAAAAAGTAAGTCTTAAAAATCCTTTAAGAGCTTATAAAAGCTTGTTGATATAGATGTTTTATAACTAACCTATCGATACATTTAAATATAAATTAACAATTTCTTCATGACAAAGTCAACAAATTAGTATGAATTATATATATATATTATATAATTTTACCATTTAAATGTTAAGAAATTTTAGATCTGTAAAACTCTACTTTTCTTAAACATCCTATATCCAGTAAAATCTTCATTATTTCATAATTTGCATATAGTATAATTTAAATTATTTTTTTAAACAGGGCAAAAATGTTAGACCACCTTATGCTTTCGAAAGAAAAACAGTCTCAAAGCTCACAACCTTATGATAAAGAAATATGTATGTTGGGTGGTATGCATTTTTGAAGTATGTATTATGTATATTGTATATGAGTATGTATTTTTAAAATATGTATTAAGTACATTTTAAAATTGAAAGTAATATTCGTAAATTAATTATAACATCATATGAGAACATATAAATTTCATGAATCTCGTAGTCACAGTTCTATGTTTAGAAAAAGCTATGTTAACAGCTATCATTAAAATATTATAATCGGGAATAAACAAGTCAAACATGAAGCGTGATAAAAAAAAGCCAAGAAAGTTTAATCAATAAAATCTTAATAACTATGCGGGTAAAATCAAAGTTCTACTCTGTGATTGAAAATATGATGTCTATTTCATTAATTTGTCTGTTGGGTGGTATGTATTTTTGAAGTATGTATTAGGTATATTGTATATGAGTATGTATTTTTAAAATATGTATTAAGTACATTGTAAAATTGAAAATAATATTCGTACATTAATTATAACATCATATGAGAACATATAAATATCATGCATGTCGTAGTCACAGTTCTATGTTTAGAAAAAGCTATGTTAACAGCTATCATTAAAATATTATAATCGGGAATAAACAAGTCAAACATGAAGCGTGATAAAAAAAAGCCAAGAAAGTTTAATCAATAAAATCTTAATAACTATGCGGGTAAAATCAAAGTTCTACTCTGTGATTGAAAATATGATGTCTATTTCATTAATTTGTCTGTTGGGTGGTATGTATTTTTGAAGTATGTATTAGGTATATTGTATATGAGTATGTATTTTTAAAATATGTATTAAGTACATTGTAAAATTGAAAATAATATTCGTACATTAATTATAACATCATATGAGAACATATAAATTTCATGCATGTCGTAGTCACAGTTCTATGTTTAGAAAAAGCTATGTTAACAGCTATCATTAAAATATTATAATCGGGAATAAACAAGTCAAACATGAAGCGTGATAAAAAAAAAAAGCCAAGAAAGTTTAATCAATAAAATCTTAATAACTATGCGGGTAAAATCAAAGTCCTACTCTGTGATTGAAAATATGATAATATGTTTATTTTGTATGAAAAGTAGAACTTGTCACTCACAAATACGAAACATTGAAACTGTTCCTGAGAATGAAGAAACCAACCTTTTGTTAGTATGCAGTGCTAAAATAGTGACCGTCACTCGGATTAGGAAACAAAACAAGCTCCCTTATTCAGCCCAAGAAAATCAGAGAAGATATATCAGCAACAGGACACGGTTGCTAATTCTGACCTTGCTATTGTAACAATCTTGCTCTTGTCCTAGAAAAAGAAACTAGTTCGATTCAACCAACAGCTGGCGTTGTAATGTTTTTGCTAAGTGATTCTTTGCAAAGACATTTTATTCAGTTAAATATTTATATTAAAATATCAAAGCTAGGATGACAAAATATGAATTTATTAAAATATTCCATTTCAATTGCATCTGAAATATCGAATGATCGGAAATAAATCTGAAACGATTTGATGATATGAGTAAGATGAATGTTTATATGAAATTGAGATACACGAATTAAATTATAGTCCACATTTTTTAAACTATGCTGACACACGTTTTAGAAAATTGTACTATTCTTGCTCCAAAGAATATTTCTTCTTCACATTAAAACACAATGTTCTTTTTCTTCTTCACCTTCAAACCTGGTTTATTGTTGTCTACTGTCGATCTTTTTTATCAGTGATTTTATTTTCTTGCTCGCATCCAAACTCCGACCAGGATTTTAAAATGATTCAGAATATTCAGCAGTAGCAGCATCGCATTTTGATATAGGATCTGAATCCTCGAGATGCTTCGAACGTGATTTATTATTGTCCTCTGTCGATATATTTTATCAGTGATTGTATTTTCTCTTTCGCTTTTTAAGCTCAGATCAGGATTTAAAGACGATTCAGAATATTCATCAATAGCATCCTCCCATTTTGATATCGGATCTGAATTCTGGCGATGCTTTGAGCGTGATTTACTGTTCTTTTTCATCGACTTTTTATCAATGATTGTATTTTCTTCCTCGTTTTTTAAACTATGATCAGTATTTAAAGATGATTCAGGATGTTCAATAATAACAGCATTGCAATTCGACATCAGATCTTTATCTTCATAGTGCTTGGAAAGTGATTTATTGTTATCCTCTGTCGATTTTTTGTCAGTGATTGTATTTACTGTCTCTGTTTTAAAACACTGATCAGAATTTAAAGATGATTCAACATATTCATCAATAACAGCATCGCATTTTGATATCGGATCTGAATCCACATGATGTTGTGAATTTTTCAAAATATTAAACTCATTCTCAATATTTAACTGTGAAAACGCGAGTTCAACACATTTGGTTTTCAAACACTTGACGCAATATTTTCCTGCAGCCTGACACAGATCCAGTAGAAAATGAATATCCACAGATCTTCTGACTTCTCCGCAATATATGTATTTGATCATCTGACCCAAGATGAAGGGTTTGATATCCGAAATTTCCAATGTTTTATTTTTGTACTGATTGTATGAAAATTTTTGACGGAAAATTGAAGATCTGGCAGACAGTATTGATCGATGCAGCTTGAACTCCTGTCCTTCTGCCTTCAACGTAACATCGCTCAAGGTACCAGCTTTGTACAATTTCTTCAGATCATGAGACAATTCTCTTGCCCAGGTATCTACACCTTTAACGCTACAATGAAGACTCGTAGATGCATCCAGCATCTCTTTCAACGAGTATCTCTTGCACACACAGCTTACAACCAGAGTATCGTCATATACGCAAGATAGAATTTCTTTGGCAGGAAAGATGGAAGTAGTAAAAGCAACATTTGATTCTTGTAAGAACTTTACTTCTGTCGTTTTTTTGGGTTGGGAATCTTTGTCCAATAGCAAAAGTTCCATGGAAATATCTAAAGCTCCAGTAATTCCAGATATTTCTGCGTCAATACTTATGTTATCAGTAACAAGCGGCGATGTAAGGATAGAAAATTTTATACTAAAATCAGTACTGTCAAATGAGTAGAATTCTGGACTATGGACAATAAAGTCTTTACTCAAAACTTCGTTTAATCTGAAATCGCAGATACTCCATGTAGCTTCCAGTTCCTCTACAGTAACTCGCGTTTTCAATTCTATTTTAGTTGGTGCAAGCAAATTTACCAAACCAGTTAACGACAGTTTATCTGCACATTCATACAGTCCAATACTGAATACTGCATTTCTTGCCAAGAAATCAAATTCCCCAGAGTACATATACAAAAGTAAGCAAACTAAACAGGATTTACTCATGCAAGAAAAACGTAAATAAGAATTTCGACCTTCTAACATTTTTGCAAGCGTTCTAGAACGAGCACATAATATTGACTTATGAGCTTTTATACGAAATTCTGATACTTCAATCAAAACATCGGTGCACGTTTTGGAATGAAAAATCTGATACAAATCTGTTGATAAATGTTTAAAATCCATTGTATATACCGGTGTTTCACTTTCACATGGTTTAAAATACGAAACATACATTTCGCATAAAACTGACAGTGTATCATTTTCCTGAGCATCTTCGAAAAAATCTTCAAGATGGCCAAATACAGATGTTTGAATACCGTAGCAGTCGCCTTTTCCGAAAATAAACTTTTCATTCGATTTGAACCAAACCTTGTTCCCGCCGTTTTCTAATCCAAGTCTGTAAGACACTGTAGTTTTTGTTGGACAATCATCTGACTTATGGCGAAAGAGGTTTAAGACGATGTGATTAATCCCAAATATCCTTGCCGTTGGATGTAATGTGAGATACCACCAAGTATCTTTCAGTGTAAAAGTCGGTGATACAGCATACTTATCTACTTTCCTGGGAAAGAATGAAAAATTTTCAATAGACCATTTTAAGAAACCGTGTTCTACTACACACTTAGATTTATCATTTTCTGACTGAGTTGGAACTTGATATGGTGATCCAATTTGTATCGAAGAATTTTTAGAAATTTTATTTACTTCTCCCGAATTTGTGTTTAAGACAGTCGTCATATTGCATTGAAAAATGATACGCTGTTTTGACAAGTGATCACGAAACGCCACATGAATCAAAGTTCTTAAATATAAGGTTGGGCACTCAGCCCGGCAACCAATGAGAAGTGTTCAGCTTGAAGTAAGGGAAATTAAGATTCATTCAGGATCTAGTGCAAACTTTGAGATGAGTTGCCAAACACATGCATTACTATAGTTAAAAATAGTTTGTTAATTTTGAAGTGACATCTAGGCGTAAACAACTTACGCAAAGGGATTAAATTGTTCTGTGCACACAGGATACAGTGACGTCCAAGGAAATTAGTGACTTCGTGGAACAAATCTGGTTCCTCTTGAGAGCCCGAGAATAAAATGAGCGCGTTCTTAATTTCCATGTCGTCATATGCGCAGAGCGAGGTAAAAATAAGTCAGTCGCGCCATGGGATGCCACCCCCCCCCCCCCCCTGACATGAACACTGTTCAAGGCAAGGTTACGCCGTCAACTTAGCACCAAATGAAAAAATTTTGCAATATTGACGTCATTTGGAGATAATATAGTTGTCAAATGACGAAACGCATTCAAATTAAAGATTAAATTACAAAATAAAAATTATTTTTTACTTGCTAATGTTTTACATATAATTCTTTTAATGATTTGAGATGATTCAAGATCGTCCATTTGCAACGAATAACAAAAACATATATATCTCGTCATCCGAGTTTGCATTGATACGGTCAAATATTTTCAGTAAGGCAGTTGTAAAGAATTTGTGTTTTGTTAGGGAGCTCATAAAAGTAATTTTATTGTGGAGTCGTATAATATTTATGTTTGCTTAGAGTGTTGTATGGTAATTAATAATACTTATTTGTAGACAAGTGCGATTTGCCTGTATCCGCAAATTTTAGAAAAGAATGAGTTGCAGGTGGGCTGGAAGAACTATTACTTTCTCTATATGCATATTATAATGTATAGGAAAATTGTGATGAGATTAAACATTCGAATTAGTGTTTTCGTCGGAAGAGCACGTTTAAAGCATCCCTAAACTCCAATCGAACGTTTTTCAGATATCTGTCTGTCTGTCTGTCTATGTGTGAGTCTGGGATGTGATATCTCACGGACGAAACAAATCGTTTCAAATATAATTTAGCACAAATATTACAGTCGGTAAATATTGAAATCCTATTGATTTTAAACGCAATAGAATGTTCGGAAGACCAAATAATTTTCGAATGGAATTTTGAAAAAATCACTAAAAATCAGAACCTCCAATAATGTTACGCAATGATCATTTTTTACATATTTTTTCATTAGAAAGCGAATGACAAACATTCACATCAAATCATAATAATCGCATAATATAAGAAAACGGTATACAGGGTGTCCCCAAAGGAGTGAAACTCTTTTTAATTCTTTACCTGTTGGAGATAAGTGGGCAATGTAAATTGCAAAAATGCTGAAAGTAAGCTAGGAAATAAGACTAAGCTAGTGAAATAGTCCTCCCATTAATTTTCAAAAAGTTACACCTTTTAAATTTTTATACGACCCCCTTAGACAAATTGGGTCAATCAGAAAATGTTTATTAATACAAGATCATTAAAAAAAACAGCATATCTGTATCTTTAAAATTGAGCGAGTTGTATTTAATTGAAAATTGAACATTTTGAATGGGGATCCTATATCAAATTAGAAATGTGAATTTGCGACGTTTCACAAAAAATAAAACTGAATGATAATACATAGGAGACATTTTTGCGAATTCCGGGTAGACTCACAATGCGATGCAATCACGGATTCTTAAGTACTTTTCAATAACTAAGTATTTTTAATAATTAAGTACTTTTATTTTATCTAAACAATTTCCATCGTCAATTTGTTTATGATCCGTATTTTCACTGATGAAACAGCCTTACACATGGTACGGAAAAATGGCATAAATCAGATTTTTTTTTCTTTAACATAATTCAGTTGCTTTTAAAGATACAGATATGCGGTTTTTTTATAATGATCTTATTGCATTAAAAATAAAAATATTCTGATTGACCAAATTTGTGTAAGGAGGTCTTATAAAAATTTAAAAAGTGTAACTTTTTGAAAATTAATGTTAAGACTATTTCATTAACGTAGTCTTATTTCCTACCTTGCTTTCAACAGTTTTGCAATTTACATTGCCCACTTATCTCCAACAGGTAAAAAATTAAAGCGCGTTTTAATCTTTTTGGGACACCCTGTATATTAATTCATAATAATCGCATCAAATTACGTTTGAAACGCTCCACCCACAGACGCACGAACACACACACACACACACACACCTCAGTAACGTTCGATTCGAGTTCATGGATCCTTGAAACGTGCTCTTCCATCTTGAACTCGAATCTTCGATCTCGTCATAATGCTTTCCCTATACATTATACTATGTAGCATGTAAGGATAATAATTAATATGTGACATTAATAGAAATATAAAGTCCCGATTTTTTATTTTAAAGTTGATATCTCGAAACTGGCTGATCAAGAGTTGGCCACCCCTTTTAAGACGTTAACATGTGCCGTCTCAATATATTGTACACTGTTGATCTAAAATACAAAAATAAAAAAGGTTTCAATTTTATCAAATGAACTACTCTTTATAATCAGTATAAAGGGTCACATTGCTTAGGATTTACATAAGCTGGTCTCCAGTTATTGGAAATTGTGCATTTCCAAACAAATTGAATGACATTTGGCACGATCATTTAAAGTCTATGCGTATCAGAGGCATTTGTTTTTGAAGTGAAAGGCCAAGTACGGCTTCTCAATTTCCCGAAATTATTTTTGCTTCCACAATCGAAAAGTCGTTATTAAATAATTATGTTATAAAACTTTACGTTAATATTATTTGAGATTTGTCTTTAAAAAGCGTTGCAATGATTTACAGAGATAAATTTCTCCAGATATTGCATATTATTAACCTAAAATTGAAAAATCCTTAATAAAGGAATATAATCATTATTATTTAAATCATTATTGCCATTTTAATCCCAAATGAATAACACTATAGTTTAATAGGTTTTACGAGCCGTTTGCGAGATGTTAGAAACTGTATTTTGCTACAGAGAGTCTGGTATCTCTTGAAATAAGCAAGCGAATTTAATGACCTTTGGTATGCTCATTTCAGTAGTTAACGTCAAAAAGCATGACAGTTATAAGTGAGATCAAATTATAAAAATACCTAGAATTTGTGTTATGTCGAAATTTGTTAATTTGCAGGAAGATTTGTGAGTTCAACACATGAGATTCTGTTTTCATGCTTTAAAAGTGAAAAAATTATTGAATTTTGCAAATTCGTTTTACGTGTACAGGTTGTCAAGGAAAGCCATGAACTAGACCAGTATCTCGAGAAGTATTGAGGTTATTGCATGCGTTTATGCGAGGGTATAGGAAACGACAACGGCCTTACACGATTAGACAACTTAAGGGATTTGGTCCCCTTTTTTAGCGGACGACAGGGACTTATCTCGTTTCCAGTTAGAAATAAGAGGAAAGTCAATTACAAAGTTGTAGGTAGTTGCAAAATTAGTACTATGTACGTTTGCCTCCCGCCCCTTTTAAGACATGGAAAGAAACCCTGAAACCGGTGTATGAAATTAAACTCCCCACCCTCCTCCCCAAATAAAACCCCGAACATTTAAGCAATACCGCAAAATAAAATTGACTTTATTGCATGCAAAATATTCACCTCCAGCAACGATGCATGCTCGCACGCATGTAATAAGACGCCTCTGATTTCCAATGTACCTACGTTTACACTGCTACGTGCAAATTAATAAAATTGTCTATTATAAAATCATTAGAGTTATTTAGCAGCTGTCGCTGTGAAACAAAAATGCCCAGTACTAATTTTGAAACGATCTACAAATTTTTTATTGACTCCCCCCGCCCCCACCAACCATCTCAAAAAGGAAGCGAAATGATTCTACGCACCTCCCTAAAAGAGGAAGCCCCCCCCCCCCCAGTAGATGTTGTCATCGTGTAGCACCATAGGAATTTCCCATTTACCAGCATGTATGATAATACTTCCAAGTTAATGGGTCACTTTATTATACTGGGTGACTTTCTTCGACACCTTGTACAAGAAGTTCAATTGTGAGGCTAAGGTATTTTAAACATGTAGAAACTGCGCAGTAGCTTTCACGTTAAATATATGTAACGGGAACAAAAGCTTATACATCTATACATTTAGAGAGTGCATGGTCATTATATACAATACATGTATAATACTCGTATAATCCACATTTTGATGTTTCCAAAATTAGCAAAGCATTAAGATTTGTTTTACATATGGGAACATGAATATGTGTGCATCTTATGCAGGTTATTTAAATTGACCTATAATTAAAATTTACATGGTGCTAAAATGGCATGGTATTAAAATTTATCAACAACCCATAACTTTTCCTATATATTAACGAAATTCGATAAAAAGAAAGTTTTCGCCTGACTATCTCGTCGAAAATAGACACAAGCATATCAAATTTATTGGAAATTGCGCGATTCTTTAAAGAGTATCCAGTTTCTCGTGGAAAAGGCAAAATATATATCTCGGGAACAACTATGACACCTACTAATAATAGTTTTGGATAATACTTTAAAAAAGAAATTCCCTATTTGGTAATAATAAACATATTTGATTATTTTAGTTTTTTTTTTATTTAAATAAAAAAACGTGTAATATCTTGAAAAGTGTATGCTAGCATCCTATAAGTAATGCCATATCGTAACATTTTTATAAATTAACAGCAGTGAAAATTTCGAATTCGCCAAGTGCCGATTGTGTATTAAAAAATCCTTAGATTCTGAAAAGGGGCAACAAGTGAAATCCTAATGTCATCCATGTGGTATTGACTAGCATCACATGTTTCTAAATAAAAAAAAATTCTACGTATGATAGACTTGCTATTTGATCCTTAAGATGCAATATGTTTTTATGTTAAAAATAAGCACAGACAAAATAGCTAATTACTCATATTTTAACCTTTTTTTTTTCAATTAAAATAATTCATTGAGCCTCCGAACCTTTTTTACTTTCCCTGCAATACATGGTAATGTATAAGAAAAATATTGGAATCATACCGAAAATTGCAACCCGAGTTTTCGATAGATCTACACGTTTTGGGACCTCTAGAACACGAAAAAATTAGTTTTAGCGTGACGTCTGTATGTCTGTGCAATGTATGTATCCACTCGAAAACCAATGGACCGAATTTCATAAAATATGGTAGGTAAGTCCCTTGTGGGTGACCCTGGTGCTGATTAGATTTTGGTACAATTCGGGATAAAAGAAACCTATTTTTTTTTTTTTTTTGCGAAATGGCCCGCAAAAATTGCCTGTATCCACTGTAACTGAGAAGCTAACTGACCAAATTTCACAAAATTTGGTATATAAGTCACTAGTGGATTACTCTGGTGCTGATTGGATTTAGGTTTATGATCCGGAAAATAAGAACCTGTTTTATTGTGCGAAATAGCCGGCAAAAAGCGTCAAAATCTGAAAAAGACTACATATGCTCAAATGCATGAATTAAATGCTTGTCTGGTATGTAATTGTTGACGATGAAAAGAATAATACCAACCCCATTACACTAGGACTAGCCATTCTTGAGATGTTTTTCACATTTTTGTTACGCCAGGTTTGAAAATTAGTCCAGTTCCCAAGTGAAAGCGAAAACTGAGTTAAAAGTGTAAATTCAGTGTAATTTTAAATAATTATGTGTATTACTTAATGCAATTAAATTCAATGAATTGATGAAATAAAGAGAAAATGAATTTGAGTCTGCATGGAATGTCATTTGCTGCTAACATCAGATATTTTGGTATTATCTTCTTAAAAATCAATTGACCTCTTACGTTTACCGATTGAAAGTAATAGAGTTAACTTTCATTGGAATCGCACAATCTGTTCAAAAAATAATCCTTCCCTCAAATAAGCAACAACATGCATATATATATATATATATATATATATATATATATATATATATATATATATATATATATATATATATATATATATATATATATATATATATATATATATATATATATATATATATATATATATATAAACAGATTTTTTTTTTTTCAAATTTAGTACTGTTATTTCTTGTATTATTGTGGGTAACGTTTCACATTGGGTTTGTCATGCCAACGGCCCTACCGTGCTGAAAACACCGGTTCTCATTAGATCACCGAAGTCAAGCAGCATCGGGCGCGGTCAGTACTTGGGTGGGTGACCACCTGGGAACACCGCGTGCTGTTGGCACATTTCGGGCGCGGTAGCCCGGTGGTTTGCGCGCTGCCACAAATGCCGCCGTGTTCATGCGGGGTACGATCACGTTATGTCATGTTATCACGTTATGTTCACGCGGAGTACGATCACGTCATAAGTCCTTCCGAGAGGTTGGTGGTAAGGGAAGGAGGGTACGGTTCCTGTGGGTGCCTCCCCCACTGGGTTCCGGTCTAAATTGAGTGGCACTTCCCGGCCGTTCAAATAGTTACCTTACACCTTTCTGGTAGGTCGGACGGTCTGGGTCTTAACAACAACATTGGGTTTGTCGAGATATTAGTAAGATATTACAAAATTGACCCTTCCACAGACAACATTATGCAGACGATTTTTTCTACAATTTTAAAGTAAATTATATAGTGTTACTTAGCAATAAGACATAAAATATTTTGATGCAGTAAAGAATATTGCTCATAGTGCAGGCGATTTTAATTTCATTTATACAGTTTAGGATAGCTGAAAAGGCAAGTCTTAAAAATCCTTTAAGAGCTTATAAAAGATTGTTGATATAGGTGTTTTACAACGAACCTATCCATAAATTTAAATATAAATTAACAATTGCTTCATAAGAAAGTCAACAAATTAGTATGAATTTATATATTTTTTTAAACAGGATAAAAATTTTAGACCATCTTGCACTTTTCAATGAAAAGCAGCCTCTCAGCTCACAATCTTATGAGCAGAAAGTATGCATGTTTGAAATATGTATTAGGTACACTGTATATAAGTATGTATTTCTGAGTATTTATTTTTAAGTATGTATTAGGTGCATTGTAAAATTGAAAACAACATTTGTACACAAATTATAACATCATATGGGAACATATGATAAATTTCATGAATTTCGTAGTCACGAAATGCAATATTTAGGGAAGGTAAACATGTATTACCAGCTATCATTAAAATGGTGAAACAACATAATCGGGAATAAATAAGTCAAACATGAAGTGTGATATAAGTCGTAAAAATTCAATCAATAAGATCTTAATGACTATGCGAGTAAAACCAAAGTTCTACGCTGGGATTGGAAAGATGCAACTATGTCTATTTTGTATAAGAATAATATATATATATATGAAAAATTGAAACTTAAAACAAATGTACCCGAGACTGAAGAAATTAATCCTTTGTTAGTGTTCAGTGCTAAAATATTATAATAATCACTCGGATTAGAAAACAAAACGAGTGCTCTTTTTTTAGGCGAAGAACATCAGGAAAGTTGTACCACCACCTACAGGACAAACTAGCTAATACTGGCCTTGCTATTGTAACAATTTTGCTCTTGTTCTAGAAAAGTAAACTATAGTTCTGGTTCAAATAGCGGCTGGAGTTGTAATATGTCTACTTAATGCTTCTTTACAAGGCCGTTTAATTCATTTAAATATTTATATTAAAAAATCTGAGATAGGATAACAAAATGGGATGAATTTATTAAAATATACCATTTCAATTATATTTAAAAAATCGAATTGGAAATAAGTATAAAATGATTCGAAGATGTGAGTATGATGATGAATGCTTATATGAAATTGAAATATATAAATTATAGTCCACACATTTTAAACTGTGCTGACACACATGTTTTAGAATATTGCACTATTCGTGCCTTTCTTCACCTTCAAGCACGGTGCATTTTTTCTTCTTCAACTTCAAACCTGTTTGATTGTTGTCTTCTGTCGATCTTTTTTTATCAGCAGTTTTATTTTCTCGCTCGCTTTCCAAAATCAGATCAAGATTTAATGATAATTTAGAATATTCATCATTAGCTCCCTCGCATTTTGATGTAAGATCTGAATCCTGGTGGTGCTTTAAACGTGGTTGATTGTTGTCCTCTGTCGATCTTTTTTTATCAGCGATTTTATTTTCTCGCTCGCTTTTCAAACTCAGATCAAGACTTAATGATGATTCGGAATATTCATCAATGGCGGCCTCGCATTTTGATATCAGATTTGTATCCTGGCGACGTTTTGAACGTAGTTTAATGTTGTTATTTGTCGATTTTTTATCAACGGTTGTATTTTCTCTATCTCTTTTCGAACTCCGATCACGATTTGGGAAATATTTAAAGTATTTCTCAAGATCAGCCTTGCATTTTGCTACCGTATCTAAAGCCTCGCAAAGCTTTAGTTTATAGTTGTTCGCTTTCGATTTTTCATCAATGATTGTATTTCTGCTTTTACTTTTCAAACTCAGATAAGGATTTAAGTTTAATTTTTGATATTCACTAACATCAGCCCTGCATTTTGATAGCATATCTGAAACTCCTTTAAGTATTGAACATTGTTTATTCTTGTTAGTTTTCGATATTTTATCAATGATTGCATTTCCTCTCTCGCTTTTCAGGCTCCGATCAGGAATTAAGAATGATTTAGGATATTTATTAAGGGAAGTCTCGAATTCTGATATCTGATCTGGATTCTCGTGATGCTTTGGGCATGTTTTATTGCCTTCTGTCGATTTTTCATAAATAACTGTATTTTCTCTCTCGCTGTTTACACTCAGATCAGGGTGTAAGGATGATCTAGAACATTCATCAGTAATAGCCTCGCATTTTGATATCAGATCCGAATCCTCACGATGCTGTCCATTTTTCATCACATCAAACTCATTCCTAAAATTTACAAGTGAAAACGTGAGTTCCACACATTTGGTTTTCAAACATTCCATGCCATATTTTCCTGCAGCCTCATACAGATTTAGTATGAAATGAGTATCCACAACTCTGCTGACTTCTCCGCAATATATGTATTTGATCATCTGACCCAAGATGAAGGGTTTCACATCCGAAATTTCCAAGGTTTCATTTTTGTACTGATTGTATAAAAATTTTTTGCGGAAAATTCGAGATCTGGCAGACAGTATCGATCGATGCAGCTTGAACTCCTTTTTTCCTGCCTTCAATGTGACATCACTCAAGGTACCAGCTTTGTACAATTTCTTCATATTATGAAACAATTCGGATGCCCAGGTATCTACACCTTTAACGCTACACTGAAGACTCGTAGATGCATCCAGCATCCTTTTCAATGAATATCTCTTGCATACACAGTTTACAACCAGAGTATCGTCATATACGCAAGATAGGATTTCTTTGGCAGGAAAGATTGAAGTGGTAAAAGCAACATTTGAATCTTGTACGAACTTTACTTCCGCCGTTTTCTTGAATTGAGTATCTTTGCCCAGTAGCAAAAGTTCCATGGAAATATCTAAAGCTCTAGTAATTCCAGATATTTCTGCGTCAATACTTATGTTATCAATAATAACTGGCGATGTATGAATAAAAAATTTAATACTAAAATCAGTACTGTTAAATGAGTAGAATTCTGGACTATGAACACTAAAGTCTATACTCAAAACTTCGCTTAATTTGAAATTGCAGATACTCCATGTAGCTTCCAGTTCCTCTACAGTAACTCGCGTTTTCAATTCCATTTTAGTTGGTGCAAGCAAATTTGCCAAACCAGTTAACGACAATTTATCTGCACATTCATACAGTCCAATACTGAATACTGCATTTCTTGCCAAGAAATCAAATTCCCCAGAGTACATATACAAAAGTAAACAAACTAAACAGGATTCACTCATGCAAGAAAAACGTAAATAAGAATTTCGTCCTTCTAACATTTTTGCAAGCGTTCTAGAACGAGCACATAATATTGACTTATGAGCTCTTATACGAAAGTCAGATACTTCAATCAAAACATCGGTGCACGTTTTGGAATTAAAAATCTGATACAAATCTGTTGATAAATTTTTAAAATCCATTGTATATACCGGTGTTTCACTTTCACGTGGTTTAAAATACGAAACATACATTTCGCATAAAACTGACAGTGTATCATTTTCCTGAGCATCTTCGAAAAAATCTTCAAGATGGCCAAATACAGATGTTTGAATACCGTAGCAGTCGCCTTTTCCGAAAATAATCTCTTCGTTTGATATGAACCAAACCTTGTTTCCGCCATTTTCTAATCCAAGTCTGTAAGACACTTTAGCTTTTGTTGGACAATCATCTGACTTATGGCGAAAGAGGTTTAAGACGATGTGATTAATCCCAAATATCTTTGCCGTTGGATGCAATGTGAGATACCACGAAGTATCTTTCAGTGTAAAAGTCGGTGATACAGCATACTTATCTTCTTTCCTGGGAAAGAATGAAAATTTTTCTATAGACCATTTTAAGAAACAGTGTTCTACTACACACTTAGATTTATCATTTTCTGACTGAATAGGAACTTGCTTTACTAATCTAATTAGTGTTGAAGATTTTATAGGCATTTCATTTACGGCGCTTGAATTTTTATATAATGCAGTCCTCATTGCATTGAAAAATGATACACAGTTTTGCCAAGCGAAGCGTCCACGAACGCAATGTTCAAAGTTCAGCAATATGAGATTGCGCCGTCAACTCGGCACCGAATGAAAAAGTTTTCAGCATTGACGTCATTGGGGGGAATTTTCGTTGCCAAATAACAAAACGCTTTCAGATTAAAGATTAAATTACAGAATATAAATTATTTTTTACCTGTCTAATTTTTTATGTATTTGATTTTTTATGTATTCGTTCTAACGATTTGTGATGGTGCAAGATCTTTCATGTCCAACGAATAACAAAAACATCCATATCTCGTTACCCATGCTTGGACTGATACGGTCAAATATTTTCTGTGAGTCGTATGAAATGTGTATTTTGTCAGGAATCTCGTTAAGTGCTTTGTTGTGGAGTCGTATAGCACTTGAGTTTGGTTAAGGTGTGGTATGGTAATTAAGAGTATTGATTTGAAGACATGTGTGGTTTGCATGCATCCGGAAATTCTGTGAAAGCAAGAGCTATAGGTGGGTGGTAGACACTATTACTTTCCCTATATACATAGTATAGGAAAAGTATTGTGATGCGGTCAAAAATTAGAATTCGAGTTTTCGACGGTAGAGCAAGTTTAAAGCATCCCTGAACTCGAATCGAACGTTTTTGAAGTGATGCCCGAGTGTGCGTGTGTGTGAATGTATGTATGTTTGTGTGAAAGTATGTGTGTGTGTGAGTCTGTGAATGCGATATCTCACGAACGAAATAAGCGTTTCAAATGAAATTTAGTACAAATATTACAATCAGTAAATACTGAAATCCTATTGATATTAAACGCAATTGAATGTTCGGAAATTCCCTTGATTTTCGATTGGAATTTTGACAAAATTATTAGAAAATCAGAATCTTCAATAATGTTCGTAAATGATCATATCTTGGGCAATTTTTCATTAAAAAACGAATGACATAAACTAGCATAAACGTCGTTCTCCAGATATTATCCATTTTTCAAATAAATTTATATAAAAAAAACCCAAAAAATTAAGTATCAGGAAATATGTTCATTTTCCATATGTAATATTATGCGATAAATTTGTTAGCATACCTCTCGTATATCTATTTCCTTCCATTCACGAGAAAAGACACTTTGGGTAACAATTTTATATTTTGACGCCTAACAATCAGCAAATTATCATTTATGTATAAGAAAAGTTCTTCTCTCAGTTTGTCGGTAACGCTTGACGATGTATTTGGCGAACTTGGCCGCAGATTTAACGAGATATTTCGCCCTAGATTCACGAAAGTATCGGCATTATTATTAACGTCATATTAACGAAAATGACTCTATTGATGAACTATTTATTAATATGTGGACTGTATTGCTCATTGTGGATGCCATCAATATTGATATTGATAATTCAATTTAGAATTGCGCGAAATATAAGTTAATTGGATACTTCGAAATAATTTTATATGCGTTATCCTTAAAAACTCAAAATGTACAATTCAATGATAAAAACATTGTGCCATAGCTCCCACATACTATTACTACAGTGCCAAGAAGTAAATTTAGACATTCTAGCAGCTACAGTTTTAGAGTTATTCTTAAAAAACGAGTGCATTTTTTGTTGGTTCCAGGACGGGCTAGCCCGATAAGGTTTTTAATCCAATGAGTTAAGATATACCTCAATTGACAACGCCATTTTAAACTTGGAACTTTTAGATGCTCCGTTTCTCGAGTTATTCTTCGAAAACGAATTCATTTCTAAGGTGGGCCCATGACGGGGTTCGCCTGATACGGTTCAAAATCGAAATAATTAAAATATACCCCCCCCCCCCCAAAAAAAAAGGATATATTAAATTTAGATTTTCCACTCTCCCTGATTTTCAAGTTATTCTCTAAAAACTGGTACAGTCCTATGACGGGTCCAGGACGGGCCAACCCGATAATCTTCAAAATCGAAAGAACTGAAATGTACCACAAGAGAAAACATCATGCCGAATTTCACGTTTCTAAGATGAATGAACTTAATTATTTTGGACCTTAAAGGTTTGAACGAGCACGAGATCACGTTAAATAAAATTTTAAAAATACGAATATATCCCTAGTTCAAGCTCTCTAAAAATCAAATGACCTTTTGTGTATAAAACTTGCAATAATCACACCAAATTCCACACAAATTCTTTAATTAATTCCAAAGATATCGGTCATTTCATTTGCAGTAAATTCCCATAAGTTTCAATAATGCCTTAGCTTCTGCTCTCTTATTCGAGACCAGCGCTATCTGGCGGTGGCAGTGGGAACCCGTTTTTCGCCTCGGTTGGCACACTATCTCTTCTAGGCTCTGTACTATTACTTTCCTTATTTACATAGTATAATGTATAAGGAAAGTATTGTAAGTAAAATTCGAATTCGATTTTTCGACGGGAGAGCACGTTTCAAGCATCCCTGAATACGAATCTAACGTTTTTGAGGTGATGTATTCGTGTGTGTGTGTAGAAGTATGTATGTGTATCAGTGAGTCTGTCGAGACGATTTCTCGCGAACGAATGGAGCGATTCGAACAAAATTTGGTACAAAATTACAATCCATGAATTCTGGAAGCCTATTGTTTTTAACCTCAATCAAATGTTCAGAACCCTCCTAAAGAGTGAAATTCTGAAAAATCGTTAAAAAATCAAAACCTTTAATAAAGTTACGCAAATAGTCATTTCTTATGTAAGTTTTTCTTAAAATAAGATTGACATAAATTTTAGAACGGCAGCATTAATCGTTCTTGAGATATTACACATTTTTCAAATAAAATTATAAAAACTCTATTAAAATTAAAAATAGTATTGTTAAATACTATATTCACTTTTCGTACGTAATATCATGCAATTAATTTGTCAACAACATTCTCGTGGATCTAGCTCGCTCCATTCACGAGAGAAGATACTTTGGATAATACTTTTGTATTTGAACGCCAATAGCCATTTATCTACTAAAAGCATAACGCTTGGCGATTAATTTGGCGAAATGTCGCCAAAGAAATGTCGTCAAAAAATTACAAAAATGATGCTAAATTAATGAAAATAACGCCTAATTGATGAATTAATTATTAAAATATTTTAATATATGAACTATGTCGCTTCTTGAAGATGGTATCAATATTGATAATTGTTTATTTAGAGTTGCGAAAAATATAAGTTAATTGGGTATTTTGAAATAGTTTTGCATGTTGTCATCCGGAAAATCGACAAATGTACAAATCAACGTTGAAAACGCAGTACCGTGGATATTTCACATTATTTTGTGTCTGTAAAATGACTATATTCATTACATTATATAATGTCATGTGCTACCCACATCAGAATATTTTTACTTTTAGTGTGAATAGCATCTCTGGTTGAGGTTTCTCTGGCAAAAAAACAAAGAGTTGAGAAAAATGTAAACACTTTGTACGCCTACACCACCGAATCTAATAGATAAAAAAATCGATGTGGGCAGCACATGACTTTTCTTATATAATGCAATGGATTTACTACTTTTACAGTAAAAAAATAGGTCATTCTTATAGTAGATACTTATATTCTTTCCAAGATATTGAATTTTCGTCAGTCTTCATTTTCATTGATTTAGCGTCATTTATATCCATTTGGCGAGATTTTCGTTAATTTGGCAACATTTAAAAAGTCGCCAAGTTAGCAACATTCCGCCAAATTCGTCACCAAAATCTCGCCAAGCGTTATGGACCGAGAAATAAGTTATTCTTATAGTAGATAAATGACTATTGGAGTTCAAATATAAACGTATTACTCAAAGTGTCTTTTCTCCTGAATGGAACGCGCTAGATCCACGAGAATGATGTCACTAAATTTATCGCATGATATCACTAAATGTATCGCATGATATCACTAAATTTATCGCACTGGACATATTCACATGAAAAGTAATTATGTTTCTCAACAGTTATTCTTTTAATTTATGGGATATTTTGACACATTTATTTGAAAAATGTGCAATATCTCGACAACGACTTATGCTAGCATTCTGAAGTTTATGTCAATCGTTTTAAGGAAAAGTTGCATAAGTTATGATTATTTGGCTCATTTTATTAAAGGTTTAGATTTTTTGATGATTTTTTCAAAATTTCACTCTAAAATTTAGGGGGATTCTGAACATTCGATTGTTTTTAAAAACAATAGGCTTCCAGTATTCACGTATTATAATTTTTGTACCAAATTTCATTCGAAATGCTCCATTCGTTCGTGAGATATTGTCTCCACAGACTCACTGATACACGCACATACTTTCACACACACACACAGACATCACTTCAAAAATGTTCGATTCGTCATCAGGGTTACTTGAAATGTGCATTCCCGCCGAAAACTCGAATTTTCGAGTCCGTCACAATACTTTCCTTATACACTATACTATGTATATAACAAAAGTAATTGTAAAAAATTGTTCTTGTTTTGCCGGAAAGAGGGTGCAAATTACGAATGTAAACAACACTTAAGAAATAGCTCTCCGAGCGAGTGGTTTTTTTTTCCATTTCTAACACTTTCCAACATAGTTGAAAAATGTTTATAACTTTATTCATTCTGTCTGTCTGTCCGTTCGCACGATAACTGCCGTAAAAATGACTTTATCAAAATGAAATTTTAGTATGTTGTTGAGACGTATTTTTTAGTAAGTTTTTGTTACCTTAATTATTTCTACAACGAAGCCTAATTTTAATGGATGCAAAATGTAAACAAGTGATTGTAAGATGAGTTGTATAAGAATTGAATTTTTTTCACTTAAAATTATTTAGCTCTGGAATCTGGAATAAAAGCGATATGACTGAAATATTCGTTGCTTCTACATAGAGAGCCAGGCGATTTATATTTCGGTGACGTCATTTGAATGAAGTTCATTTTCTTTCGATTTAAGTTTTAGGTTTTCAAATATAATAAATTATTGTAGTACTTAGTACTGTGATAATTTAAAATGTATTGAACCTAAATTTTTCTCATTTTAGAGATATATAAATGACATTGCATTTCAGTTGGAAAGTGTTTCATAATCAATGCTTTATGCATGATTGATTTTTCTTGTTCTAACTTTCACTCGAAATAGTAAACTATAAAAGATATATATAAATAATAAATGACAAAAATCCATACTAAAAATTTAGTATTAAAATCTATTTATTATTAAAATAAGCTCTTGTAGTTTCAAGCAATTGTCTTGTCATATTGAAGATTTAAAATTTGCCGTTTTAAAATTTGTGATGCTTATACGAGTATCTCAACTGAAAGATCTAGATCTAGTTTTGAACAATAAACAAGAATTTGTAGCTCTTTAAATGCCGTTCAAATGTACATAATTGGATGTGGGGTCGAACTCTATTATTTTTTTAAAACTTCACTTTTCATACTTTCACTCGAAGTATCTTCGAAACTACAAAAGATAGCCTTAAAAATATATGAGAAAATTAAAAGCGTTAAAAATATAGGAGGAAAATTTGTTTCTAAATCTATATTTATTTAAAAGAAAAAAGCTCTTATAGTTTTCGGGCACTCGTCTTGTCAAGTTGAAGAAATATGAAAGTTTCATGTTTTTCAAGTTTGTAATGCTTGTGTGACGGTTAGCTATCGCCATTTCTGCCAACTGCACTAAAGCCAGTTCGATGCGGTGTTTCTCTAAATATCTTAAAACTGTGGAAACCGCATACCGTTTTGGAAGCTTCACTGTTGAAGATTCCCAATGGGGACGTTCACATAACTTTAACGTCGGTGACAATATGTTAGCACTTGAAAGCAACAATTTTCGGCACTGGCATCTGTGAAAACGAATATGATGGTACACCTTACAACCACGTTGTGTACAGAGACGACACCCCCATGAATGAGCCCCGTAACCGGTGACGAACAATGAGATAATCTGTCACTCCTTCTGGGGCGTATACAAATTATAGACCTGAGAAAAACTCTCAAATATTCGGACTGGACACTTGAGATCTCGGTTGATTAGTCGAACCTACGTTCGACTTGCACTTCTTCGGCCCAGACCGTCCGACTTACCAGAAAGGTATAAGGTACCTGTTTAGGCGGCCGGGAAGTGCCACCCAATTTAGACCGGAACCCAGTGCGGGGGACTGTACCCTCCTTTCGCTACCACCAACCTCTCGGAAGGAATTACGGACCACATGTTTAACGTGATCATACTTCGCTTGAACACGGCGGCAGTTTTGGCAGTGGCGGGAATCGAACCCGGGCCGACCGAGTGCAATTTCCGAGCGCTAACAACTGGGCTGTCGCGCCCCTGTTCGCCTTGCTCTTGAACTTTCGAACTGTTCAGTCGAAACCTCCGTTCGGCTACTTCGAATGTTTACTGTCCTAGGACGCTATTGCTCTAGACTGCACGCAGGTTTCTCCGCCTGCTGCAGAATCGCTCTGGGAATATTTCTGCAATTAATATAATGTATATATACCTTCTTGTAAATGACAAATATTCCTTTATGCAGACATAACTCTTGGCCTACAAAACAATTACAAATGTCGGGGAATTGTGCCGTCTCGCAAGTAACCAGAGGATCCTGGCAATAATATCGCAAGTCAGGTTCAGCCCACACAATCAGCGAACCCTGCACTTGTATCTTAAAAACTAAAAGTGATAGCTGTATACAGTAAGCAAGAATTTTCAGCTCTTTGAAAGCCCTATAAACGTATATAAACAGATTTTGGATCGAGCTCTTCATTTTCGATATCACAAAAACTAAAAGTAATAGCTATATACAACAAGTAAGAATATGTAGCTCTTTGAAAGCCCCATAAGTGTATATAATCAGATTTTAGATCGAGGTCTTTTTTTTTCGATATTACAAAAGTTGTTTTATTTTACAAAATGTTATTCACACAACTGAAGCCATCGCCGATTTCTTTCTTTACTTTCCCTATGTACATAGTATAATGTATAGGGAAAGTATTGTTAATTTAAAGTTGAGTGAAATATAAGTTATTTGGGTACGAAACAGTTTTGCATGTTGTCATCCGGAAAAGCGTCAAATGTGCAGTTCAACATTAAAAACATTATGCCATAAATCTTATCATTTTTCACTGTGAAAGAAAGACATTTATCGCATTATATAAGGAAAATTATATGCTGCTCACATCAGATTATTTTATTCCGAATCCAGTTGGAACATTATATATTTATTCATGTATACTTATTCAAAAGAATATAAGTATTCAAAGCTTTACGTATTCAAAAGAAATATTTATCGGTATCAAATGATTTCGGAATAAAACTAGCTACTATCTTTAACCTTTTGCTTACGGGTGGGACAGCGTCAATCTCTAACGAAGTTCGATCCCCCTTTGCAGACATTGGCGTCCATGGACTCCAATGTCTGCAAAGGGGGATCGAACTGTTTGGGATAGGGTATATCAAATACCTGTCTTTTTGAGAGGTTCTTTATTTGGGATTGACGCTATCCCATCCGTAAGCAAAAGGTTAAACAGAAAAACAATGGCAGAACAGAAGATTAGTAAATGATATCTGTGTTGGACGAAAAAAAATATTTTTTTTATAATTTCGAAACCAGTTGGCTCCGTTATATATTTGTTTAATTCCATACTTATTCTAATAATATCCCATACTCATTTATTTTTTATTCGCAATTAAGCATTCCAATTAAACATCATGATATATAATGAGAGCATGTTCAGCAATTTCTAAAAATATACTATTTCAATTATAACTGAAATACTGAATTTTTAAAAACAAATCTAAAATGATTCAAAGTTATAAGGATGATGAATGATTCACTACATACAAAATTACATATACTGAAATATGACATAAATTACTGTCCACATACTTTTAAACATTGTAGTTTTAGAAAATTTGTTATATTATTCGTTTCTCGAAATATAAATGAAGAGCTTAATCCCAAAAAGTGCCAAGATCGCTTTCGCTTACCAGCCTCATAGGATGAGATTGCTGCGTTTAAATACGTAGTGTTTTTAAAGGTATAAAAACGAATCAACAATTGAATCAACAATTGAGTATCAACAATTGAACCACATGAGATAGAAGAAACATGATTTGGGTATTTTGGGGATTGAGCTTTTCAAATATAAATGCATATAAATAAACAGCATATCATATAAATGCACTGGACGTATAGAAATTGTCATTTTTATCCATAGTTTTAATCAATATTCATCAACGATCGTGTGATAGAAGTCATGCATCGTATTGGTATCATTGACAAATTCTAGTGCTGTTTTGCCTATGGCAAAATATCAAACACATTCTTATTATTTAACGTAGTAGACAGGATGTTAGTGCATTTGGTTTTCAAACACCCCACGTGGTATTTATCGATCCCTTCATACAAACGCAATACATCTGTTACATTATTATCCACGCCTTTGGCAATTTTACCGCAATCCATGCATTCGACCATCAATTCTAAAATGTGGGGTTCTATGTCCGAAACAGCTAAGGTCTTTGTTTGTACTGATTGTACAAAAACTTTTGGCAGAAGATTGTAGATCTGGCAGACAGTATTGGTCAATGCAGTTTGAACTCTTTTTCCCCTGCTTTCAACGTGACATCGCTCAAAGCACCAACTTTGTGCAAGTTCTTCAGATTATCAGACAAGTCTTCGATCCAGGCATCTTCGCTTTTAAAGCTGCTATGAAGACTCGCTGATGCACCCAGAACGGTTTTCAAAGAATATCTCTTTCATGAACTGCTAATAACTTGGTAGATTTTTACTTCCGCCATTTTCTTAGGTTGGGATTCTTTGTCCAAAAGCGATATTTCCATGAAAATATCTAGAGCTCCAATATATCCATATACTTCTACGTCAATATTTATATAATCCGTAACACGAGACCATGTCCAAATGAAAAATGTTATACTGAAATCTGTACTGTCACATGAATCAAATTCCCCGCTACGGATCTTTTACTTTGAAATTGCATAAATTCCATGTAGTTTTCAATTCATCTACGGTAACTAGCTGATTCAGTTCTATTTTGGTTGGAGCAATCAAATTTACCAATCGAATTAGCGACAATTTATAAGCACATTCATACAGTCCCATACTGAATACTACACTTCTTACCAAAAATTCAAATTCCCCTGCGTACATATATAAAAGTAAACATGTTGCAGAAAGTTAAGCAAAAGGTTAAGAAACCGTGTTTATTCATGCAAGAAAAACGTATACAAGAATTTCCATTTTCTAACATTTTAGCGAGCGTCCTAGAGCGAGCGCATAAAACACACTTTTGTGAGCTTTTATACTAAAGTCTGCTATATTTCAATTAAAATATCGGTCCACCGATTGGAATAAAGAATCTGATATAAATCGGTAGATAAAAGTTTAAAATACATTGGATATATTTGGTATTTCAGTTTCAGAAGGTTTTATATATAAAACATATATTTCGCATAAAACTGATAGTGTATCATTTTTCTGAGCACCTTCGACGAAAAAACATCTTCCAGATGTCTAAGTACAGATGGCTTCATGCCATAGCTGTCTCCTCTTTCGAAAATCACACCTTCGTTAGAATTGAACCAAACCTTGTTCCCACCCATTTTCTAATCCAAGTCTATAAGACACTGTAGTTGTTCTTGGACCCTCGTCTGTCTTACGACGAAAAAGGTCTAAGGCGATGTGATTAATCCCTAATATCTTTGCTGTTGTATGTAATGTGAGATACCACCCATTACCTTTGATTGTAAAATTCGCTGATACAGCATACTTATCTTCTTTCCTGGGAAATGATGAGAAATTTTCAATAGACCATTTAATCTTTTGCTTAGGGGTGAGACAGCGTCAATTCCGTCAAAAAAGCAGCGTCAAAAAAGACAAGTATTTTTTTTTTCAGACGGATTAAATTTTGCCAAGTCGGCTACATTTTCTAAAAAATTTCAAAATTAGCTATATGGCGGACCGTTTGTTGTCAAGTTTTTCAGATTTCTCTTCTTTGCAGGCATTGGACGCCAATGCCTGCAAAGGAAGATAGAACTGTTTGAGATAGGGTATGTTAAATACTTGTATTTTTTAGAGGTTCTTCGTTTTATTATTTTCTGACTGAGTAGGAACTTTTAACTGATATGAATGCGTAAGTGTGTTGTTTTTAAATTAACTTCAAAGGCTATATCTTATTTTCTATTTTAATCCCTCTGAAAAAATTAAATAATTTCTTTGGTATTCCTATGGGAATTAATAAACTAGATATTCTTGATTTTAAAAAATCTGATGTGGGCAACACATGACTTTCCTTATATAATGCAATGAATTCACTCCTTTTACAGTCAAAAAATAATGTATAAGGTCCGCAGTACTGTGTTTCTAACGTTGAATTGTACATTTGGCGATTTTCCGGATGACAGCATGTAATGCTATTTCAAAGTATCAGTCTCTGATAGGTTTGTTGGTTCAATGATCGGTGCTATAAGTATGCAAAGATTCAACTTCTAAATCAACGGAAGGCTGCTTAGATTATAAAAAATCTGATGTGGGCAGCACATGACTTTCCCTGCAGACTTATATTAACGTTCTCTTTATTTTAACTAAATTTATTTCACTTTTAATTCAATTTTCGTTCTCATGCGGTAACCGGGCTTATTTTCAAAGGTGGCGTAGGGAAAGTACGAAAAACTAAAATATCTCGAGAACGGCTAGTCCTAGTGTAATGGGGTTGGTCTTATTCTTTTCGTCGTTAAAAATTACGTATTAAATCAGCATTTAATGGATATATTTGAGTATACCCAGTTCTTTAGTTTAGATTTGGACGATTTTTGCGGACCATTTTGCAAAAAAAGGCAAGTCATTTTTTTCCGAATCGTACCAAAATCAAATCAGCACCAAGGTAACCCACAAGTGACTCATCTACCGAATTTTGTAAAATTCGGTCCATCAGTTTTTCAGTTAGAGTGGATACAAGCTTTTGCGGGCCATTTCGCAAAAAAAAAGACGGGTTCTTTTATTCCAAATCGTTCCCAAAACTAATCAGCACCAGAATCGACCACAAGTGACTTACCTACCAAATTTTATGAAATTCGGTCGATTAGTTTCTTAGTTAGAGCGGATACAAAATCTGCACAGACAGACAGACAAACAGACAGACACACAGACGTCACGCTAAAAATGGTTTTTTCGTATTCTAGAGGTCTCGAAACGTGTAGATTCGTCGAAAACTCGAGTTGCGATTTTCGGCATGATTCCAATACTTTCCCTATACATTACCATGTATTGCAGGGAAAGTAAAAAAAAGAACCTAAAACTCCGATCAGGAGGTGTATGGAAAATCCGACTACGTTAGGTTCTGTACCATAGAAGATACTAAAATTGTGTAAAAATTTCGTCTTCTATGTCATCTAGGAGGTTTTGGTAGGAACAAAAACACATTAGACAATTATATATAGTGATAATATACTCGTTGTCTAATGGCGTAGTGGCCAAACGACCGGCATTTGTTAACAACATATAGTGATAATTGGCACCCATGTATATATACAAAGATATGTAAAATATTACGATTGAATTAAATAAAAAAAACTTGGCAAGTTTAAATTCAAAAACATGTTTCATAGTTATTTCAAACAGAAATGGATAAGAAATCGCAATCTGTGTGCAAAAATCATGGATCTTTTATGTTTATACAGTTCTTGTTGAAAATTCATGAAACAAAGAGAAAATGACGAGCAGATGGCGTCAAATTATTGTAGAATTACACTCATTTATTACCACTTTATAACAAAGTTGAAAAGTGTTTATGACTTTGTTCATTCTGTCTGTCTGTCTGTCCGTCCGTCCGTTAGCACGATAACTGCCGTAAAAATGACTTAATCAAAATGAAATTTTACTATGTTGTTCAGACGGTTAGTAGGACCTATGGGAATATAAATGAATAATATCACCCAATTAGTTTTGGATTGAACCCGGGTTGAAAAAATGAAATACATTGAGCCCTGAGGGACCTAATTTTTCAAACATTTTTTAAGCAGATTTGAAATTCACAAATTGCTTCGAAAATTTTAGGTAATATTCAAATTGTTCCATAAAATATATAAAAAAAATCTGATGTGGGCAACACATGACTTTCCTTATATAATGTAATGAATGTACTACTTTTACAGTAAAAAAATAGGTTTTTCTTATAGTAGATACTAATATTCTTTCCAAGATATTGAATTAGTCGTCATTTTCGTTGATTTAGCGTCATTTATATCCATTTGGCGAGATTTTCGTTAATTTGGCAACATTTCAAAAAGTCGCCAAGTTGGCGACATTCCGCCAAATTCGTCGTCAAAATCTCACAAAGTGTTATGGACGAAGAAATAAGTTGTTCTTACAGCAGATAAATGACTATTGGCGTTCAAATACAAAAATATTAATCAAAGTATCTTTTTTCATGAATGGAACGAGCTAGATCCACGAGAATGATGTCACCCAATTTATCGCATGGTATTACATATGAAAAGTGAACATGTTTCTC
This sequence comes from Amaurobius ferox, assembly GCA_951213105.1. Taxonomy (NCBI): domain Eukaryota; kingdom Metazoa; phylum Arthropoda; class Arachnida; order Araneae; family Amaurobiidae; genus Amaurobius; species Amaurobius ferox. The sequence continues at coordinate 39,560,633 of OX578138.1, forward strand.
AATAGAAATTTTTTTTTTCATTTTATATGACTTTTTGATAATTTTTTTGAAAAATGTGCAATATCTCGAGAACGGTTCATGTTAGCGCTCTAAAATTTATATCAATCGTTTTCTAATGAAGAATTACATAAGAAATGTCTATTTGTGCAACTTTATTAGTGATTTTGATTTTTTGACGATTTTTTTAAAATTTTATTCGAAAATTTAGGGGGTTCTGAACATTCGATTACGTATAAAAACTATAGGCTTTCAGTGTTTACGGATTGTGATTTTTGTACCAAATTTGGTTTGAATCGGTCCATTCGTTCGTCAGTTATCGTCTCCACTGACTCACTGACACATACACACACACATACTTTTACACACACACACACACAGACATCACTTCAAAAATGTTTGATTCGTGATCAGGGATGCTTGAAACGTGCTCTCCCGTCGAAAACTCGAATTCGGATTTTCGACCCTGTCACAATACTTTCCTTATACATTATGTATATAAGGAAAGTAAAAAAAAATGTTATTCTTATAGTAGATAATTATATTCGTTCCAAGATATTGAATTTTCCTCAATTAGTCGTCATTTTCATTGATTTAGCGTCACTTTTATCAATTTGGCGAGATTTTTGTTAATTTGGCAACAATTAAAAATGTCGCCAAGTTCGCGACATTCTGCCAAAGTCGTCGCCAAAATCTCGCCTAGCGTTATGGACGGAGAAATAAGTTATTCTTATAGCAGATAAATGAGTATTGGCGTTCAAATACAAAAGTATTACTCAAAGTATCTTTTTTCATGAATGGAACGAGCTAAATCCACGATTATGATGTCACCCCATTTATCACATGGTATTACACATGAAAAGTGAACATGTTTCTCAATAGGAAATATTATTTATTTATTTTATATAACTTTTTGATAATTTTTTTGAAAAATGTGAAATATCTCAAGAACGGTTCATGTTAGCGTTCTAAAATTTATGTCAGTCGTTTTCTAATGAAAAATTACATAAGAAATGTCTATTTGCGTAACTTTATTAGCGGTTTTGATTTTTTGACGATTTTTTCAAAATTTCACTCGAAAATTTAGGGGTGTTCTGAACATTCGATTGCGTATAAAAATAATAGGCTTCCAGCATTTACGGATTGTGATTTTTGTACCAAATTTCGTTTGAGTCGGTCCATTCGTCCGTCAGTTACCGTCTCCACAGGCTCACTGACACACACACACGCACACATACTTTCACACACACATACAGTCACACACACAGACATCACTTCAAAAGTGTTTGATTCGTGATCAGGCATGCTTGAAACGTGCTCTCCCATCGAAAACTCTAATTCGAATTTTCGACCCCGTCACAATACTTTCCTTATACATTATGTATATAAGGAAAGTAAAAATTCAGCGAAATATATTCAGTAGTTTTTTAAATAAAAATTAAAATAATAATAACATACCTTATATGAAGCGATCACGTGACCCACTTCAAAATGATATATGGTATCCATCTTGTCTCAAAATCGTGATTTTTAAAGTTCTTTTTAATTCATATTGAGTGTTGTATCCGTCCTAAAACCACTTTATTTTTGCTTAAATTCTGTGCATCTACATACTGAAACAACGCAATTACAATATATTTGAGTTTTGCTCATTCAAATTTGATTATTTCTCCAACGAAGCCTATTTTTCACCCATGTAAAATGTAAACAGCAAAATATGTAAAATGAGATGTATTAAAATTGCTGTATTTTTTTAACACAAAATCATTTAGTTCATGGATTTTGCATAGCTGATATGAATGAAATATTCATTGATTTTACTGAGAGAAGGACAATTTTTTTCGATGAAGTTTTACGCATGGAGTTTAATTACTTGTAGCTCCATGGTCATAATTTTTAAATAAAATAAATTATTAATTATAGTATTGTGATGAATGACATGAATGGGAAATTGCGTTTATGAATGAAATGCTGCTTTTATAGAGAGTGCTAGGCGTGTTATTTTTCTATGACGTCATTTGAATGAATTTCAGTTGTTTTCGATGAAGTTTTCAAATATAATAAATTATCGTAGTATTATGATAATTCTAAAATTATTACCAAGGAATGTATCACATTTTAGAGATGTTTAAACCCGGCAATTTAAATTTCAATGCCGTCATTTGAATGAAGTTCATTTTTTTCGATGAAGGTTTAAGTTTTCAAATATAATAAATTAATGTAGTATTGTGATAAGTTTTAAAATATTACCGAGGAATGTATTGCATTTTAGACATGTTTAAATAAAATTGCATTGAAGTTGGAAAATGTTTTCATAATCAGTGCTTTAAGCTTGATTGATCTTTCTTGTTTTTAATATTGCAAACCTTTTTAAACTATTTAATTTTGGGTGTCAACAATACGCAATGTCAACTACTGGTATCACACAAATATAAAACTGCTGCTTGTGAGAGTAACACTTTCAATAGTTCCTTAGAAAAAGCAAACATATGAAAATTACGTAATTTTCATATGTCTGCTTTCTTTAAGGAAATATAAAAGTGTTAACTGATGATGTGTCTACCTAACTGCTTATTACTTTCCTTATATATATATATATATATATATATATATATATATATATATAAGGAATGCATTTCCTTATATAATGTATAAGGAAAGCATTGTGACGGGGTCGAAAATTCGAATTCTAGTTTCCGTCTGGAGAGCACATTTCGAGCATCCCTGAATACGAATAAAATGTTTTTGAGGGGATGTCCATGTGTGTTAGCGAGTCTGTTGGAACGATATCTCATGAAAGAATAATGCGCTTCGAACGAAAGTTTACTGAAAGCCTATTGTTTTTAAATACAATCGAATTTTCAGAACCCCCCCAAATTTTAAAATAAAATTTTGAAAAAATCATCAAAAAATCAATACTTTCAATAAAGTTACATAATAATTTCTGACATAATTTTTCATTAGAAAACTTAACACAAACTTTAGAACGTTAGCATGATCCGTTATAGAGATACAATACATTTTCCATATAAATTTATCATAAAATCACAAAATTAAGAAAACTTATTAACTATTGTGAAATATTTTCACTTTTCATATGTAATATTATGCGATAAATGTATTATTATCTTGGATCTTAGATATTTTGGGTAATAGTTTTGTATTTGGAACCATTAGTCGTTTATCTTCTACAAGATTAACCTATTTTTCCGTCCATAACGTTTGACGACATTTTGGCGACGAATTTGGCGGTATATCGCCAACTTTGCGAGGTTTTTTTAAACATTACCAAATGGATAAAAATAATGCTAAATCAATGAAAATGACGACTAATTTATAAAAATTGAATATCTTGAGAATAACTTAAACGACTCTAAAAATAACATATTTCATCGTCCGTCCGTAATGCTTGACAAAAATATCGGCGGCATGTCACAAACTTGGCGACTTTTTTAAATATCACCAGATTGACGAAAATGTCACCAAATTGATAAAAATGACGCTAAATAAGAGGCAATGCCTTGCGAATTTTTAATTCCGTAATATGGCGGGCATACCTTCTAGTAACATAAGAAGCACGCTTCTCTTCTTTAATTGTAAGACTTAACTATACCGACGCGGTAGTCGAGCGTTTCCAAGCAATCGTTCGACCGCCACATTGTGGGTTCGAGTCCCGCCGTAAGGCATGGATGTTTGTGTTGTGGGCTCAGTGTCCATTCTCGAAGACTAGTTTTTCAGTGTTTTAAAGAAAATATAAAAACACTTTTACACATTAAAAATATATCTTGGGTGCTTATTCAACCAATACTGAATTTGCTCCCAGGTAAGTTGTAACATACGGATATCGATAGGATGGCTGGCTCACTTGATGCTTTATTTTAGATTGTTTAGTCCATTTGTTTACATAAATTGCTTTTTGGTTGTAAAAATACTTTAAAAATCAATTTTGCAAATTACTAAGAACACCATATCGACATAAATATTTTGCGAAAACCAGGCGAAAAGTTTAGTATAGGTTAGATATACAACCTTCGTATAACCAAGAAATAGTCTATGGAATTTTAAAAAATTAGTATACAAAATGTTTATAATTTTATCTTTAAAAACGTTAAGAAAGATTACATCTCTCAAAGACAGGATTTTTTTTAACTTGCAAACTTAATAGTGTTGCAAATCATACATGAGATCAAGGGACGAACTTCAGAAATTATGCAGCGCAACTATATTTTTCTTAAAGGAAAGCTTTAAACAACACTGTATTTTGCTGAAATCCATCAAAACATCAAATCAAGCACATCGTGATCAAAAGATGAAAAATATACATCTTCAACGTGTAAAATATAACACTGCAAAAATACAATATTTCTGTACAAATTTAAGACATACGAGGATATAATCACTTTTATTAATGTTATGCCATATCAATAAATTAAATGAAAAAAGAAAATTATTAAAAGCTAAAAATGCTAAAACTTACTAGATAACTTGTCATAAATGAAATGCGATAAAAAAAATTTTGCAGTAAATTATTTGAACATTAATTACATTTTATGGGAAAACTATCAAAATACTACATTATGGTTGATAAGTTACGAAAATGCATGTGTTTTGTAACATGTAAAACTGTGGGAAGTAAAAAGTTGATCATTCGTATAAAAAAGAATGGTTAACTGCTGTAAAGAATTCCCTGAACAAAAACCAAATCTTTGTAAATATGCAACATTAATCAAAAATTTAGCGGCACCAAATGGTTTCGGAAGTAAAACTAACTACTATCCTCAAAACCAGAAAAACAGTTTTACCAGCAAAAACAGAACAAGAGATTAATAGATTGTACTTTGGTTGAACGTAACTTTTTTTATTGTCCTGAAGAAATAATCCTCTGTTTAATTCCGAAACTAGTTGGCTCCGTTATATGTTTGTTAAATACTGTACTTATTTTAAAATATAACTACAGCATTCATTTTTTATTTTCAGCTAAATATTCTTATTAAAAATCATGAGATATGATAACATGTTCATCAATTTCTAAAAATATGCCATTTCAATTATGTCTGAAATATTGAATATTTGAAAATAAGTCTAAAATGATTCAAAGATATAAGAATAATATTCATTCCATGCAAAATTATACAATATTGAAATACTACGATTAAATTATTGTGCACATACTTTTAAACATCGTAGTTTTTAGAAAATTATATTTATAGTATTTTGAAGAATAAATGAGTTTATTCTAAAAAGTGCCAAAATCGCTTACGCTTACCCGCCTCATATGATGAGATTGCTGCGTTTAAATACATAGTAAATGTGCCCCAAGTGATGTTTACCGGCAACTTCGTACAAACTCAATGCATCTGTTAAATCAATATCCGTTCATTTTGCCACAATACATGTATTCGACCATCAGTTCTAAAATATGGGGTTCCATGTTCGAAATTTCCAAGCTTTTACGCTTGTATTGATCATACATAAATTTTCTGCGGAAAATTGGAGATCTGGCAGACAGTGTTGATCGACGAAATTTGAACATGTAGAGAAACGTATTTACAGGTAGAAAAACAGGTAGATAAACATGGATAAGCATTTTTATCCATGTTTTTCTACCTATAGAAAAACAGGTAGGAAAAAAAATAAAAGAAAAGTGATTTGGGTCCTTTTAGAATTGAGCTCGTCCAATGTAAATGCATATAAAACTGTATATCGTATAAATGCACTGAATGTAGAAATTGTCATTTTTATCCACGATTTTAATCAATTTCCATCAACGATGGTGTTTTCTTTCCATTTGAAAACTGATCAGGATCCACAGATTATGAAAAAACCATATCATTTATTTTTAATTCTTATTTAAAATCATGAGACATGTTAAGCAATTTATAAATATATTTATAAATATATTCCATCGTACTTGAAATACTGAATGTTTGAAAAACATAACTAAAATGATTCAGAGATACGAGAACGATGAATGTTTCATTAAATACGAGACTTCAAATTATTGAAACTGTTAAATTGTGGCACACATAATTTAGAACTTACTTTTAGAAAATGATATTATTTGTGCTCCGAAGACTTTCTTCACAGCATAAATGAATAGCTTAATTCTTAAAAGACCCAAACCGCTTTTACTTGTCTGCCTCATACGATGCGCTTTATGTGTTTGTGCTTGTAGTAAACGACTTTGAAGTAAAAATGCAAAAGAATATCAGCAGTCTCATCACATGAGATAGAAGAGACGAAAATAATATGAGTATTTTTGGAATAAAACTCTTTAAATATAAATGCACTGCACACCGCATAAATACAATGCAGATAAAACTTATTTTTATCCATGTTTTAATCGATTTTCATCAATGATTATGTTGTTATTCGTAAGTGCTCAGAACTCTCAGGTGCTCTAATATATTCAGCGATACAAACCATGCATATGTTTACCATAAATAAATCATTGTGCTGGCCTGCCCATGACAAAACCTCAAACACATTCCTGTTATCAAACTTTGAAGACACTAGGCTAGAACATGTAGTTTCCAAATGCTCCAAGTGATATTTACCGGCAACTTTGTACAAACTCAATGCATCTGTTAAATCAAGATCTCTGTTCATTTTGCCACAATACATGTATTCGACCATCAGTTCTAAAATATAGGGTTCCATATCCGGAATTTCCAAGGTTTTACGCTTGTATTGATCGTACATAAATTTTCTGCGCAAAATTGGAGATCTAGCAGACAGTATTGATCGATGCAATTTGAACTCTGTATCCCCTGCCTTCAACGTGACATCGCTCAAAGTACCAGCTCTGTACAAGTTCATCAGATTGTCAGATAAGTCTTCGATCCAGGCATCTTCACCGTCAAAGCTGCTATGCAAGGTCGCTGATGTGCCGGCCATGACTCTCAATGAATATCTTTCACATGTACATCTGATAACCAGAGTATCGTCATATATGCAAGATAGAATGTCTTCGACAGGAAATATGGACGTGGTAAAAACACAACCAGATTCTTTAAAGAATTTCGCTGTCGCGGTTTTAATAGCTCGAGATTCTCTGTCCAACAACCATACACTCAAGGAAAAATCTAGAGCTCTTATCGTGCTATATATTTCTACGTCAATACTTATAAAATCAGTAACACCAGGCAATGCACAAATTGAAATTTGGATACTAAAATCAGTACTGTCAGGTAAACAAAAGTGTGGACCATGAAAGACACGTATATTGAAAATTTCTTCTACGCTGAACTTGTAGATGTCCCATGTAGCTTCCAATTCTTTCACAATAATTTGCGTTTTCAGTTCTATTTTAGTTGGGGCTAGCAAATTCACTAGGCCAGTTAATGATAGTTTGCAGGCACATTCATACAATCCAATACTGAATACTGCACTTCTTGCCAAAAAATCAAATGTCCCAGAGTATATATACAAAAGTAAACAAATTAAACAAGATTTACTCATGCAAGAAAAACGTAGGTAAGAATTTCCATGGTCTAACATTTTTGCGAGCGTTCTAGAACGAGCACATAAAACAGATTTGTGAGCTTTTATGCTAAAGCCTGATATTTCAATCAAAACATCGGTGCACCGTTTGTGATAAAGAATCTTGCACAAGTCTTTAGTTAAATGTTTCAAATCCGTTAGATGTATTAGTGTTTCTGTTTCAGAAGGTTTGAGATACGAAACATACATTTCACACAAAACCAATAGTGTATCGTTTCTGCGATCACCTTCCACGATAAAGTCTTCTAGATGTCCAAATATGCATGTTTTCGTGCCATAACCAGTGCCTCTTTCGAAACCATAATGTTCATTAGAATTGAACCAAACTTTATTCCCGCCACTTTCTAGTCCTAGTCTAAAAGATGCTGCGATTTTTACAGGTCCCGGGTCTGTGGGTTCGCGTATAATATTTATAGTGATATAATCAGTCTCTAATTGCTTGTCCATTGGATAAAATGTCAAGTACCACCAAGTATCTTGCAGCGTGAAAGTCGGCGACATAACGAACTTGCCTTCTCTCTTGGGAAAGGAAGAGAAATTTTCAATGGACCATTTTATCAATCCGTGTTCTACTAGAAACTTGCCTAGATATTCATCTGACGGAGCCGGAACCTTATTTCGTAATCTAATTGGTATGGGGACTTGCCTAACAGCACGTTCATTTCCAGCCATCGAATTTGTTTCCAATGTACTACTCGTTGTATAGAAAAACGATACACTGCTAACAAAGGTTCCACCGAACTCAACACGAAAACAACGCAAATTTGCTCAGAGTGATCCAATCATTTCTTTTCTCTACGCATATTAAGGATTTATAGACGACATCTCTGCGTCATTTTCCTGATGTGCGTGCGCAGATGAGTCGCTCAAAGAGATTAATTAACTCTGGAAAGTTTATATTTACTAGTATTTGATTAAACATATATATTGTCAATTATTTATAATTTTATAGCTTGAATTTGATAACGCATTTTTTTTCTTTGACACGAAATTTAAGTTATTTAGATTTAAGTGGGGTTTTTTAGTCTCTTACTATTACTACACTAAAACTAAATTCAATTATTATTATTATTATTATTAAACTCTTGCTTGAGAGTAACTTTGGGACTTGGTACTCCGCCTTCTGTCCCAAGGGGAAAAGGAAAAGGAAACAAAAGTGCAAGGGAAACCAACGACATTAAAATCTGCAAATCTTAGAAAAGAAAGTAGCGAGTTTGTAACAAATATCAGCCGAGAAATGCTTCATGAGATCAAGGTACGACAGATGGATTTTACGATGGTTAAGATATTTTAAAAGATTGCAGCGAGCCTCTCGATAAGAGGGACAAACGAAAAGGAAGTGATCCATAGATTCCAACACATTACAACGAAGACAGTTCGGGGTATGCGCTACTCCTATTTTGTGCAGAATCGTATTCAACATCACATCAGGGTATTAGTGCGGACATTCTGAATGAGAACTTCACTCTTCCTGTATAAAGGCCCTTTCCTCAACCACAGAATCTTCGAATTGATATGAGAGAAACGATTGTGTTTACGGTAATTCTGCCAGGCAATACTGTTGTTTTCACCTGCTTTCTTATAAATGCTTTTAATGATATCTTCTCCCGCTATACCATGGATTGTATTATGAGGAAGTCCTTGTTTTGCAACTGCATCTGCTTGATTATTGATGGGGATGCCTTTATGGCCAGGAGTCCAAATGAGTTTGATGTTACTTTCTGCCTCCTTCTTCATGAGGATCTTATGGATATGCAAGATGATGCACGGGGAATCCTTCTTAATGTTTTAAGGCCTGTGAGTGTACTTAGGCTGTCCGAGCAGATGTACTTTTTTTTCAATTTTGATCCATTCCTCCGCTGCCTTGAGAATGGCGAGGGCTTCTATGGTAAAGATGGAATTATGGCTAGAAATAGCATAACTGTTTTGGATGTTGAAGTGGGGTACTACTATCCCGAGGGCTCTACTTCGCTCAGATTTTGAGCCGCCAGTCCCTATGAAAATGTAAGACTGGTGGTTGTCAACGTACTTCTTGAAAAAAGCTTGAATCATTACATCAGGTAGATTTTTATTTTGGAAAGGTAGCTCATTAGTTAAAATCTCGTAGTTATGTTGACCGATAGGAGGAGTCCAAAGGAGGAGATCCGTCTTGTAGATTCCCAAGTCTTCAGAAATGTTCCGCATATTCGCTGCGATCTGCGCTTTCTCTTCCTTCCTTCCTTCCAAAAATAAGGGACGGAGGATCTCAAATAATCTCGTGAAGCGGGGACCACTGTCCCAAGTAAACATTTTTGATGTAGAATTTCTTAGTCAGGGTGTCAGGCCGAGCTTGAAGCGGGGCTGTATTGGTTTCGGCGTAAAGAATAGGGAGAGGAGTGTATTTCGGAAGACCCATGGCAACATGCTATTATAAATAGGGTTAATTTTTTTATAACGTGATTTACAAGAAGCGCTAAAAATAGCGCATCCATAGTCAAACTGGCTTCTTGTCGTGGCATTTCCTATCTTCAGGAGGTGTATTGAGTTTGCTCCCCATTTCTTGGAGGAAATATATTTGAAAGCGTTTAACGCTTTTGCAGTCTTCTGTTTTATGTAGTTGAAATGTGCACTCCAGGTTAGGTTCATGTCAAAAATTATTCCTAGTATCTTCATTTGATTAACTTCTGGTATCCGGATGTTGTTGATTTTTATCTTGCAGGGTGGTTGGTTCTTTTTATTTGTGAAGTTGATTATTTGACTTTTATCAGAATTAATTGTAAGCTTCCATCTTTTACACCAGTTATTACTTATATTTACTGCGTTTTGGAGGTTTCTTTTAGCTTTCATCCTGTCATAGTGTTCGCTGTAAATTATGATGTCATCGGCATACACTAGACACTGAACTTCAGTCGGAATATGTTGAAACATGTCGTTCATATAAGTCATAAAAAGAGAAGGGCTGGTTATGCATCCCTGTGGCAACCCCTGGTTGCTAAGTACAGAGTATGACAGGGTGTTCCTCCATTTAACTTGATTCGTTCGTTGATTCAGGAATTTGTGAAGCCACAGGCCGATCTGTCCCTGTATGCCCTTGCTTGCTGCTTTTTTGAGTAAACTATCTATCCAAACCGAATCATATGCAGCCTTTAGGTCTATGGACACACAAAAAATGTAATTTTTTTTCTTGCTAAAAGTATATCATGATGTGCTTTGGCAGGAGTGTAATACAGCTCTTGTTTGGAAGAAACCCAAAGTTGTTTTTATGAAATATATATATATATATTTTTTTTTGTAATGAGTGTGATTGATTAATCTTTGGAGAATCATTCTTTTGATGATTTTAGCGATGGTAGGAGTTAAAGCAATCGGACGGTACGCCTTAATGTCATCTGGGTTTTTATGGGGTTTAAGAATTGGGATGATAATAGTGTGTGTCCAGTCTGTTGGAATATTGCCCGTTTTAAAGCTTATATTAGTAATGTCAAAAAGAGACTGCAAGATGTCTTCCGGGAGGCTTTTAATCATTTTGATAGTTATCCCATCGTGTCCTGGTGTAGATTGTCGGATGCAATTAATGGCGTATTTAAATTCCATCCAAGAAAAATCTTTGTTGAGAGGCGACTGTGAGGTATCCATGAAACTGAGAGGAAGCTTCGGATGATCCTGGTTTTTATTGTAATGTTGGCTAAAGAAATTTGCTTGGTCATTTGCTGAGGTAATACTTGTGCCGTTCCTGCTGATATGATTTATACTGTTGTAGGAGGAGATAGAGCAAGTTTTGAGCTGTCTGATAATTTTGTAAATATTGTTGTTTGTTGCCGTCTTTTTGCAGGTGTTTGCCCAGTGATTACGTTTAAGGATGCTAAGCAAGTTTTTAAGCTTGTTTTTTTTGTAAATTTTGTACTTATTCCAGTCTTCGCAGCTTATAGATCTTTTAGATTTATTAAGGTCCTTCCTCATTTTGGCTCGAAGAAAGCCACATTTCGCATTCCACCAAGGGACCCTCGGTGCCGGGAGTTCCTGGAGGGATTTGCTAGAGCTGATAGCCGATTTCATGATATTATAAAAGTTGTTAGGATCCCTAAGCTCTGCTTCATGTTTCTTGGTTTCAGAGTAGAAGTTTCCTCAATTAAAATTTACAATACAGTTATTTCTGCTACCGGAGGAGCGATTTAACACAATTTTGATGGAAAAGTGGTCGCTTCCCAAATTGTCTGGGAGGACCGTCCAAGTGACTTCAGCAGCCATGTCAGGAGAGTACAAAGTAAAATCAAAGGATCCCTTTCCATCTATGCGGGTCCCAGTCTTATGATTTAAGAGAAGTAAATGATGACTATGTATCCAGTTCAAAAGCCTTTCACCACTGATGTTGGTGGAAAAACCCCAGTTACTGTGCGATGCATTAAAGTCTCCTGTGATTAAATAGTTGACATTGTTGTCTAATTTGATTTCATGAAGATTGTTTAGGTTAAGGGATGCCTTTCCTGCAATAAACGTTGAAAATATTAAACTTGTATTTCGGAGTGGAGATTTCTATTTCCTGGAATTCAATGTCGGGGAGAAATTTTTGTTTAACAATCCTTGCACTAATGTTCTTCTTTACGGCTATTAAAAGACCGCCTCCTCTACTGTGATTCGGACGGTCAAAACGAAAGATAGCTTTGCCTTTAAGTGCGAAAGGGTGATGGGCTTTGAGGAAAGTTTCTTGAAGTATTACGATATCTGCCTGGCGGAAGAGCTGTGAAAAATTAAGGTCAGGGCGGCGCTTTCTAGCACCGCAAGCATTCCATTGAATTATCAACAGGTCAGAGAACATAGAAACAAAAAAGGCGAGGAAGAGCCAGGCTCAAGCCACAAGGACCAGTATTAGAATGGCATTTTTTCTTCTTGCTTTTTGTAGATGTTAGATTCATGAGCTTTGGTATCGTGTTTATTTTTTTGTTGTTGTTGTTATTATTTTTAATTGGAGATTCATTCGCTCGTTTGTTTTTTTGTTGGTTATTTTCCTTTTGCTTCTTGATATTAGTTCCGGTCTTGGTGTCTTCATTTTGTCCAGAATTCATTCTTTGCAGTTCTGGGCAATCTTCGTTTTCTTGGTTTTGCATCATTGGTTCACTTTCTATGACGTCTGGGTGTATGATTCGGCAGTTGATCAATCGATCAATTAACCATTTTTGGTCTTTCATAATTTGTTGTATACTATCTAATATGGGTTACATAGTTTCTATAACTATCTTGGTTATATTTTCCATAGGAATTGTATTGAGTGTTGTTTCATTGGATATAAGACTGTCAGTTTGTCTAGTTCTGATTTTTACTTTCTCTGCATATGATGAAGACATTTTTTCTTTTGCCTCTCTGTAGGATATTTTCCCCCTTTCTTTTTAAGTATAATATGTTTATTTCTTTTTGTTTGACTTCACATTTCTCATAATCCGCTGGGTGTTCGAGTTTGCAGTTACGGCAGTTTAGAAAAGATGTGTTAGGGCAACAGGTGTCGTCAGGCTTCCCCGCACACAATTTGCAGGTGAGTTGTGACCTACAGTTATTGCTTCCATGTCCAAACATCCAGCATTTCTTACAATGTCTAGGTTTTTCTTTGAATTCTTTTATGTAGTGTATTAACATGCCAATATGGACCTTGATTGGGATATTCTGTCTTGGTGATGGGGTGCGACACTTTATAGTCTTTAAGGGTATTATTTCATTTTCTATTTTTTTTTTCTTAAATCTACAGACTTCAATATTTTAGTTTTTTAAGTCCTGTGTCATTTCTTCCAGCGTAATTTCTGTGTCGATGTTACTAATGACATAATCAGAGAGGATATTGTCGTAGCTTAATTTCACAGTAATAGGGATATCTTGAATTGTTTTTATTTTCAATATTTCTAGTGCTGTATTTTTTGTGAAAGCAGCCAGGATGATATTTCCAGCTCTAGTTTTGAACGGAGGCGAAGCCTTTGTGGGAGCAGAGAGATTACTGATAATGTCATTTCTGAGCACAAAAGGATTACCCGCTCGAAAGGGGGTAGCGGGAATCAAGAAAAGAGTGAAAGTCTGGCTTTCAATGTCATTTGCACAGTCAATAAGTTCAAACATATCCATGGGAAAGAGCGAAACATTCCGCCCGGGGGGGGGGGGAGGCACCCGCCATAAACAAAATCTACAGACCAAAGTCACCACCAGAAGAACCAAAGCAAAAGCAAGAAAGAAAAAAGGAAGCCACTTACCGCCGGAAGGCAAGAAAACCTAAACAAACCGAAAAACCAATACCTAAGAACCACATCAAAAGCGAGGAAACACAAGGAAACCTAAAAAAGAAGAAAATCCCGAAGGAACAGCGCGCGAGTGCTACGTAGAAACCAGGAGATAGAACCTTCAACTACTGATGCCACATCCGCGGCCAACCAATTAAATTCAATTCTACGTCGCACGTTTTACAGGACACGGTTTCAGAATTTAGGATTTTCTCTGTAAAAAATCTGAATCCGTGCACAGAACTACTATTGGCAAATTGTGAAAGCCCGTCTTAAGTTGCGCGTGCGCAGTGGGATACACATTATTCTTGCTGTTGCAAACTGCTCACAAAATGTCTTCCTTGACCTGCGCAACCTAGGGTCCTTTTAATGCATCCCTTGATTGAGCGTCGACCCCCTCACTTAGTGGCGCAACTACCATACTACAAAATACTGACATGGGGGGCAGAGCTGCAGAGAGGTCCGAGGGGAGCAGGGAATTACATGAATATGAAAATAAGTAATGTTCTAAGTACACTGCTCACAGAAATCGCAACACCATAAAGTTATAAGTGCAGCTTTATGTAAATCAGGCAGTGGAAACAACAAGGCGGGATATGCAAATGATCACAGTTTCGCTACGCAGAGTGACGTAACCCCCTGCCGAACAGCATAAAAACGCCAAGTCAAGGAGAAGCGATATCATAGTTAAATTGTAGTGTCATTGGTTTCAGTTTGTAAAAATCATCACAGTACGCCAAGAGTACGTCGACGTACCGCACACGTTCATTTGTCGTCAACGGAATGGCAACAAATCATTGTTTTACGTGAGGGTGGAATGAGTCTTCAAAGGATCGCTGAACTATTGGGTCGTGATGTGAGCACAGTTCAACGGTGTGTTGTTGTTGTTGTTGTTGAGACCCAGACCGTCCGACCTACCAGAAAGGTGTAAGGTAACAGTTTGGAAGGCCGGAAAGAGCCACCCAATTTAGACCGGAACCCAGTCGGGGAGGCATTCACAGGGACCGTACCCTCCTTCCCCTACCACCAACCTCTCGGAAGGACTTGCGGAACCACATGTTTAACGTGATAGTTCAACGGTGGGTGTTACGAAACGACATTAAGATCAGGTAGTGAAGCTACCAAGTGTACCACACCACGTAAAGATCGTATGCTTCTGAGAAGCGTTGCGAGGGAGTCGTTTACCACAGCAACCGTGTTACAACGACATTTATCCCACACTATAGGTAACGTGGTTTCGACGCAAGCATTTCAAAACCGTTTGCAAGATGCAGAACTTTAAGGTAGACGACCTTTTAGATACCTACCGTTTCAACGTCACCACCGGTTACTTCGCCTCCAGTGGTGTCAAATGAGACGCAATTGGTCGACAGAATGGAGAAACATTCTGTTCACGGATGAATCACGATTCTGTTTTGGCATGGATGGCCAGATGGCCGTACTCGCGTATGGCGGCGCTTTCAACAACGCCACCAGGAAGCTTTTTTCTATCAGTCGCCACATAGCCCACGTAAGTGATTCCATGGTTTGGGGTGGTATAACATTTGGTGGGCGAACACCTTTGGTCCACGTTTCTGGCAATATCACGACACAACGATACGTCTCTGACATTGTGAGACAGCCATATATGTGTGGTACAGCCATATCTGTCAACCAGGCCTGGACTGGTTTTTCAGCAGAAAAATGCCAGGCCACATACTGCACGGGTAGCTATGAATAGTCTA
The DNA here is from genome assembly GCA_951213105.1 of Amaurobius ferox. Classification (NCBI taxonomy): domain Eukaryota; kingdom Metazoa; phylum Arthropoda; class Arachnida; order Araneae; family Amaurobiidae; genus Amaurobius; species Amaurobius ferox. Next base: position 39,576,093 of record OX578138.1, read on the forward strand.
TAAGATTTTGATATACTGCCTTGGCTACCATATTTTCGGATTTGTCGCTAATTGAGCATATCTGGGACATCATGGGTCGCCGATTAAGAGAACGCCCAATTCCAGCAAACCATGTTCAGTTACAAACCCAATTGCATGCTGTGTGGAATGCTATCCCTCAGCACACCATTGACCATCTCATTGACGGGATGCCTCGTAGTATTCAATCCAGAGTAGCCGCTCGCGGTGGACCTATTCCATGTTGATCTAATGCCAATAAAGTTCCATGCTTTCATTTTTCAGGTATGATTTTTGATCATTTGCACATCTCCATGTTACATTTATATTCAGTAAATTTCATAAGGATACATCAATTTCTTCATGTTGTTGAGATTTCAGTTGTGAGCAGTGTAAATTCGTTTTATTTCGTAATGAATTTTAGATATATATACACGGTAGCGTAACTAAGATTTTGCTCTGAGTGGTGATGTGTGTGTGTGTGGGGGGGGGGGGGAATCATGCCGGGTATAACTGTATTTATTTTTTTTATTCTGGCTCTGCGCATGTGAAGCACCCAAGGGGACACGTGCGCATTTTGTTCTCGAACGCCCTGAAGAAACTGAAAATATCTTTGAACGTTACTAAGAAAGGTGTGCGTACACAGCACAATTAAAACTCTCTCCGCAGATTGTTTACATCTGATTATTGCCACTTCAAAATTAACAAATAATTTTAGTCGTAATTATGGGAAAACTTGCTGTGCTTTGGCAACAACTCTTCTGGTTCGTGGCGTCACGAATGACGAAATATTACTCTAGGCGACGTCAGGCTGATAAATTTTTTATTGGTTCCCGGGCTCATAGGACCTCCTAGTGATGTGGAAGTATGATCAAAAAGTACAATCGGAATGAAGAGAAATCAAGCTTACAATAAAGTAGCGTTTACTTATAAACAATTCATATCAATATATTCATTATAAATCAGAATACAACGTAAGAATTCAAGTTTTTTAGTTTTTTTCGCTAACCATTTTATAATTTCATCTACTTTCACCTGCATTTCTCTGTGAATGGGGAGCATTGCCACAATCCCTTCAGCCTGTATTGCGATCTTGTATTTCGTGTAAGTCTTAATTCTTTTCAAGGTATAGAGAATGATCTTTTGGCTACTGCAGTTGACATAAGAATCGTTGCAAGAATTTGCAGCAACTAAAATATATTGGGGAAAGATGTCCTTATTACACGTAGCTAGCGAATCCATTGCTGTCTTATATGGGGTATTTTGCACATACCATAATTTGAACTTAGTAATCACGCCCGAAGAAGGTTCGGTGAGATTGGTATGCGCATACCATTCCAGAAGATCTATCAAAACCATTTCCTCCTCGCTGGACATAGGAAGAAAACTTGAAGGCGGAAATATTACTTGGAATTCATTAACTATTTCACTGTTTCGAATGAATCTATGCTCCAGTTCGGAAACAAAAAGTTTTATAAACGGAATATAAATTGTGACATGATAGGAACAGGCTTCAGGAACATGAAGGTTTGAACTATGCTTTTGTCTGCTGATAATTCTGGGAATATTTACGATAAGTCCCAGCTTTTCGCATATGTTTTCCCTTCCTCAAAGATTTGGGAAAACTGATTGTCAGCATCATCGCGCAGAGTTCGTAGTTCCCTCTGCGCAGCAGTCGTTATATTTAAAGAAGACTTAAGGTCAGTGCTTATATTTTGTAAGTGCTTTCTGAGTGGAAGACCAATGCGTATTTTGCACATACCATAGTTTGAACTTAGTAATCACGCCCGAAGAAGGTTCGGTGAGATTGGTATCCGCATACCATTCCAGAAGATCTATCAAAACCATTTTCTCCTCGCTGGACATAGGAAGAAAACTAGAAGGCGGAAATATTACTTGGAATTCATTAACTATTTCACTGTTTCGAATGAATCTATGCTCCAGTTCGGAAACAAAAAGTTTTATAAACGGAATATAAATTGTGACATGATAGGAACATGCTTCAGGAACATGAAGGTTTAAACTATGCTTTTGTCTGCTGATAATTCTGGGAATATTTGCGATAAATCCCAGCTTTTCGCATATGTTTTCCCTTCCTCAAAGATTTGGGGAAACTGATTGTCAGCATCATCGCGCAGAGCTCGTAATTCCCTCTGCGCAGCAGTCGCTATATTTAAAGAAGGCTTAAGGTCAGTGCTTATATTTTGTAAGTGCTTTCTGAGTGGAAGACCAATGCGTATCAGTGATTTAAGACAAGCAATGACAGCAAAAACTGAGGTTGTTGGTTGAAAGTTCAGGTCTTGTCCATGTTTGTTTAAAACGCTCAGCATCAGCAACACAATTCGAATAGTATTTTAAGAGAACATGACAAGTAAATGCTCCTATTGCTTTCCTCCAGTTTGTGAAACCTTTCTTCACCATAACACCAAGTTCCTGTGAATTGACACAAATTCCCCTTCTAGCAAATAATATACAATAGGCACCATTGTTTTTTTCGCCGAATGGACTAACCAAAGAAAATGCTTCAGCCAATGATTTTGAAAACATTGCACATTGTTTTTTTGTTTTCTTTCCACTACTTTGTGCAGATTGTATGTACTCTGTACCAGAAAAAATAAAATCTTCAGGCGGTATCTTTATATTGTCTAAAATTTCCCATATTTCAGTAACAGTTCTCCGACTCGATAGGCTTAACAGAAACACTAGCAATTAGTTCTTCAACGTTTGTTTGGTTTTTGCTTTTTTATAAAAAAAAAAAAATGGCGATGTGGAAAGTTGTCGATTATCCCTTTTCATAGCCATTTTCTGATTGAACACGATTTTAACCACTGACGGTTTTATCACATCAATAAATAGGCCGTAATTCACTATTCCCGTACACTTCGATTTAACACTTTCCGTACATTTCGATTTAACACTTTCCGTGCACTTCGCTTGTGTATAGCACTCACTCTCATACACTCGCTTGTGTATAGCGTTCGGATCTCTGTCTAATATTAGACTGACTAGCTGCCGACAACAGAACATCCCTTATATACCCTCCAGACAAATGTTCTAGAATGTTCCCGATACATATAAAAGGAAACTTCGAGGACAAACTCCATATCCGAATTATGATCTTTCTAGAACAATCCACAGTCACGTAAGTTTGCTTTTTATAACCAAGCACTCATTTTATTTTATTATAAACTAGCCGCCTTTGGCGACCAGCCTGTTCGCTATCCTTGAAAATTCTGACCGTTGCAAATTCTAACCGTGGCACACTCGCTGGCGCGACCTACCAGAAAGGTGTAAGGTAACTGTTTGGACGGCCAGAAAGTGCAACCCAATTTAGACCTGAACTCAGTGGGAGAGGCATCCACAGGGACCGTACCCTCCTTCCCCTACCACCAACCTCTCGGAAAGACTTACGGTCCCACATGTTTAACGTGATCGTACTCCGCCTGAACACAGCGGCAGTTTTGGTAGTGGCGGAAATCGAACCCGGACCTACCGAGTGCAATTCCCGCGCGCTAACCACTGGACTACCGCGCCCTCCACGACAATCTCCATAACCTTCTTTTTATTCACCCAATTTAGACCGGAACCCAGTGGGAGAGTCATCCACAGGGATCGTACCCTCCTTCCTCTACCACCAACCTCCCGGAAGGACTTACGTACCCACATGTTTAACGTGATCGTACTCCCCGTGAACACGGCAGCAGTTTTGGCAGTGGCGGTAATTGAACCCGAGCCTACCGAGTGCAATTCCCGCGCGCTAACCACTGGGCTACCGCGCCCTCCCCGACAATCTCCATAACTTTCTTTTTATTCACCCAATTTAGACCGAAACCCAGTGGGGGAGGCATCCACAGGGACCGTACCCTCCCTCCCCTACTAACAACCTCTCGGAAGGACTTACGGACCCACATGTTTAATGTGATCGTACACCGGCTAAACACGGAGGCAGTTTATGCAGTGGCGGGAATCGAACCCGGGTCTACCGAGTGCGATTCCCGTGCGCTAACTTCCCGCGTGCTAATTTTAATTTTATAATGACCATATGCTATTTAAAATATCCATAAAATTAAAATATCCATCGTTCCATCATTTAAAATATCCATAAAATTGAAATATCCATTTGAAATATTCATAAATTCAAATATCCATTTAAAATAACCATAAATTAAAATATCCATTTAAAAAATCCATATCATTCTATGAATCATCCATATTGTTCCAGCAATCCATAAATATAATAATTTCAAATACATCACCAGAATTCAATCCACCATAATACAATCGTTTAAATTATTTAAAATATCCATAAATTAAAATATCTATTTAAAATAACTATAAATTAAAATATCCATTTAAAAAACTCACTCGATGTATCCAATACATATGCTAAGCTCTTAATACATTTAAAACCCGAAGTGTGGTCTCCATGGAGACGGAGGAAAAACTACTGCGGGGGGGAAATGTCGGGGAATAATCGGTTCTTCGCCGAGTATTGGGCAAGAAATATAAAATCATGACGTCTTTAAAATTGCGATCTTACAGGCAATTTTCATTATTTCTTGACCAGATTGGACTTGTAAGAATGCCAGATCTTTGACCTTTCTAAAAATGTAAATTATTAGTCGAAATTATGAGTAGTTTTTACGATGGATGGATTTAAAAACAAAAGTTGGTTTTTTTGAACCGAAAGTGACTTTTGTTATAAAATCTTTAAAAAATATTAGAAATCGAAATTGAGAGTTACAATTGATATATTTTTACTCGCAATTGTCTGTTCTTTCCGGTGGTGTGATTTATTTTTTTCTACGATGGCCGGATCATGAAGAAAAAAGGGCAAAAAGAGCAAAAAACGGTCGAAATCGCATAAAACATTAAATAACAAAAAAAATAATTAAAATTTTAAAAATCGGTTTTCATGTATCCCCTTCCCTCCCCCCCAGGTCTCCGATTGCCAAATTTCGTAGCTCTACGACGCGCGGTCGCGAAACGTATAGTGTATAAGACAGACACACACACACACAGACATTGCCTTTTATTATATAGATACTTTTATTAACCCCCAAAAGAATGCCATTGTATATACATGTAATATGATCATGATATCCAACTCTATTTATTCATATTTCACTTACCTGGACACACTGCTGTAAAAATATATATGCACCCATAAAAAAAAATGAGCTATAACCGCAAAACTTGGCATGCAAATGTCGTTCTAAGAGTTCAAATTATCAAACTGTTAGCGACAATGATGGTATAGGGCTTATGCAACGCATGAGAACGATGCATCGTGCATCATTCAAAACGATCGGTGTTCTCACTCACGAGCAATTGGAAATGGATTTTTTGCTTTGATACTGCGAGTTGTGTATATTTTGAGGCGTACTTGACGGCGTGACGAATAATTGTCGGATTTAGAGAGAGATCGCCGCAACATAGGCCTAGGAAAGCTGGTTGGTTCAACAGACGTATCAGTCGCCGCTTTGGTCGGAGCGATATGGTAGTTGCTTGGTGTTGGCAATAGCGGATCAGAGAAGGATGTAACCGTCGAAAAAGATCAGGGCGCCCCAGGCAGATAACTGCTTGAGAAGAGCATGCAATCAGGAAAGGAGCCACGTTCACATCAATGGCGTCACTATCGGCCAGTCGAAAGCATTTGCTATCCTCTGTGCATCTTGTATCAAGGGATACTATTCAGAGACGACTGACCGAAGGTGGGATTAGGTGTGGACATCCATTAAGGCGCCTGTTACTGACTCCTCAGCACAGGTAGAGACGTCTGGATTAGTGCAGAACTCAGTCAACCTGGGCAGTGTCCGATTGGGAGCATGTTGTCTTTAACGACGAATCCCACCTTTCTCTCTGTGCTGATGACGTGTGTGAAGGAGGATTGGCCAGCGTTCCGATTTCGCATTTGTTGTTGAGCATCAGATGTTCATCACACGTGGTGTGACAATCTGGTGAGCCATCTTGTGGGACAGCCGATTTCCTCTAGTTGTGCTGTAAGCCAATCTAACGACCCGCTTGTACATCGACGATATTCTTGCGACCGATTGTCCTGCCTATGCTGTCAAGCTACCCAGCTTATATTTACCGACAAGACTAAATCATGCCAAATGTAGAAAACGGGCTACTTTTCAAAAAATTTCTATTTATATCAATTTAAATAAGTTTCGAACTCCCAGGATGACCAAAATTGATTAAATTGAAGGTTTTGATTGAATATATGTTTGTGAATAAAGATAGTTAGAGTTGTTTTAATTGCATTTCTACTAACGTCTTACAAATCTGAATCGGTAAGATTATTTTAAATTTTGCTTGTAGTAAGAGCCCTAAAAACAAAATTATCAAAAATATTATTTTTTGTTTTATAAATATTTAGTGATCTTAAAAAATGCACTGTCAAGTTCAAAAATGCACTGCAAATGCTATCCATATAGAAAAATGTCTATTCAACACTAATGTCTGATAACTATCATTCTTTACTGTCAAAATTAAAGGAAATCAACTGTTATCAATCTGTTCAACCTGCTGAATCACTCATAAGAGATTCAGCTCAGCTTACATATTTGCTCATGCAAAGCATTTTTCAATTTCCTTTTTGACATACTGTTTAGTCGACGATTGTTAAAAGTGTCCCTCAGGTTCAGAAAGATCTTCACGCTTCTACTACTACCTATGAATTGGTCAAATTTCAAATCAATTAAAATATTTAATTATTAGGGAAATCTGCAAATAATTATGTTTGATGAGTTTCACTTTTATTTATTAATCTTCTTTCGTAATGAAAAACTACTTATTTTTCGTTTACATTTGGACATTTACGAAATCCATGAGATACCTAGAATTTTTAATAGCCGGAAAAAAATTTTATTTTTACTTTCCTTATAACATAATGTATAAGGAAAGTATTGTGACGGGGTCGAAAATTCGAGTTAGAGTTTTCGACGGGTCAGCACGTTTCAAGCATCCCTGATCACAAATCAAACATTTTTGAAGTGATGTCTGTGTGTGTGTGAAAGTGTGTGTGTGTCAGTGAGTCTGTGGAGACGATAACTGGCGAACGAATGGACCAATTCGAACGAAATTTGGTGCAAAAATCACAATCCGTAAACACTGGAAGCATATTATTTTTTATATGCAATCGAATGTTCAGAACCCCCCCTAAATTTTCGAGTGAAATTTTGAAAAAATCGTCAAAAAATCAAAACCGCTAATAAAATTACGCAAATAGACATTTCTTATGTAATGTTTCATTAGAAAATGATTGACATAAATTTTAGAACGCTAACATGAACCGTTCTCGAGATATTGCACATTTTTCAAACAAATTATCAAAAAGTTATATAAAATAAAAAAAAAATATTTCCTATTGAGAAACATGTTCACTTTTCATATGTAATACCATGCGATAAATTGGGTGACATCATTCTCGTGGATCTAGCTCGTTCCATTCATGAAAAAAGATACTTTGAGTAATACTTTTGTATTTGAACGCCAATAGTCATTTATCTGCTGCAAGAATAACTTATTTCTCCGTCTATGACGCTTGGCGATATTTTGGCGACGAATTTGGCGGAATGTCGCCAACTTGGCGACATTTTTAATTGTTGTCAAATTAACAAAAATCTCGCCAAATGGATCAAAATGACTCTAAATCAATAAAAATGACGACAATATTTAGACCAGGGCGCGGTAGCCCATTGGTTAGCGCGCTGGAGTTGCACTCGGTAGGCCCGGGTTCGATTCCCGCCATTGCCAAAACTGCAGCCGTGTTCACGCGGAGTACGATCACGTTAAACGTGTGGGACTGCAAGTCCTTCCGAGAGGTTTGTGGTAGGGGAAGGAGGGTACGGTCTCTTTGGATGCCTCCCCCATTGGGTTCCGGTCTAAATTGTGTGGCACTTCCTGGCCTTCCAAGCAGTTACCTTACACCTTTCTGGTAGGTCGCGCCAACGAGTTTGCCACGGTCAGAATTTTCAAGGGTAGCGAACAGGCTGGTCGCCAAAGGCGGCTAGTATTAAAATATTTTAATAATTAATTCATCAATTAGGCGTCTTTTTCATTAATTAAGTGTCATTTTTGCAATTTTGACGATATTTTTGTTAATCTAAGGCGAAAGAACGCCAAGTTGGCGATACTTTGCTAAATTATTCGCCAAGTGCGCCAAATGCATCACCAAGTGTCACAGACAAACAGAAAGAAGAGCATTTCTTATATACTAGAAGGTATGCCCGTCATATGACGGAAATCAAAATTTGCGAAACATTATTTCCTATATGACGTTATTTTTATCAATTTGGCGATATTTTTGTCCCTTTGGCAACATTTAAAATAGTCGCCAAGTTGACGACATCCCACTAAATTTCTCGCCAAACGTTACGGACGGACAGAGAAATGGGTTATTCTTATAGTCTACTCTTATGTTCTTTCCAAGATATTGAACTTTCATCAATTGGTCGTCATTTTCCTCGATTTAGCGTCATTTTTATCAGTTTGGCAGCATTTAAAATATTCGCCAAGTTAGCAGTATTTCGCCAAATCCGTCGCCAAAATCTCGCCAAAAGTTATAAACGGAGAAATAAGTTATTCTTATGTAGATAAATAACTATTGACATTCAAATACAAAAGTATTACCCAAAGTGTCTATTCTCATGAATGGAACGAGCTAGATCTACGAGAATGATGTCACCAAATTCATCGCCTAATATTACACATAAAAAGAGAACATATTTCACAATATTTAGTATTTTTATATAATTTTTTGATACATTTATTTGAAAATTATGCAATATCTCAAGAACGGTTCATGCTAGTGTTCTAAAATTTGTGTCAATCATTTTCTAATGAAAAATTATATCAATAATGCGTATTTAAGTAATTTCATTAAAAGTTTTGATCTTTTGATGATTTTTTTCAAAATTTCTCTCGAAAATTTAGGGGATTTTGAACATTCGATTTCGTTTAAAAACAATAGGCTTTCAGTATTCACGGATTGTAATTTTTATACCAAATTTCGTTCGAATAGCTCCATTCATTCGTGAGATATTGTCTCCACAGACTTACTTACACACACAGAGACATCATTTCAAAAACGTTTGATTCGTGTTCAGGGTTCTTGAAACGTGCTCTCCCGTCAAAACTTGAATTCGAATTTTCGACCCCGTCACAATTTTTTGCTTATACATTACACTATGTATAAAAATGCTGACAAGTGCATAATAAGTGTGAAACTGGTTATGGATGCAATTACCTGCAATAAGAATGTAATCTAAATATTTAGGAATGTCCCTACAGGTGGATTTTATTAGTTTGCACTTGGCAACTTCACGTAGCCCAAGCTAACTTTTATAGAAGTTTGAAGCCAGCTACGGGGTAGCACTGAATTTTTCAATTAAGATAGTCGTTTACAATATTGTGACTTACAACAAGCTTGCTAAGGTTTTGGCAGCAACATAAAATTAATCTTGTGAATTTCAAGTTTGCACATACCTCACCTTATCGTTCCACAAATTGATTATACACTATTGGATTTTACGACAAGCAATTTTAGAAGTTTTAAAATCTTTCCTTTGTAGAAAATTTGAAGGAGTTACCATCAAACCATGTACATCAGTGAAGGGGGTCGCGCAATTTTGGGGCGACCCTATTCAACTACAAACTCAACCTATAAAAACACCATAAGGTGTGCCCAAGCTAACTTTTATTGAAGTTTGAAGGCAACTACAGAGTAGGACTGAAATTTTTAATTAAGATAGACGTTTACAATATTGTAACTTACAACAAGCTTGCTAAGGTTTTGCCAGCATCATAAAGTTAATCTTGTGAATTTCAAGTTTACACATACCTCACCTTATCGTTCCACAAATTGATTATACACTATTGGATTTTACCACAAGCTATTTTCGAGATTTTAAAATTTTCCTTTGTAGAAAATTTGAAGGCGTTATCATCAAACCATGTACATCAATAAAGGGGGTCGTGCAATTTTGGGAGTTCATGTTCAGCTACAAACTCAACCTATAAAAACACCATATTTTCCAATTGTAAAGAAATTGATTAAGTTTTTAAGGAGATATCGTGGAACACGCTGCAAAACAGAAATATAGCAGGGGCAGAAACATAGAAGAACACTGGCGTCCGGGCACATTTGAGCAACGGCGCCAGCGAATATAGAGGTGCTGGAATTGAATATGATATTGATAAAAACTATTTTCTAAAAGAAGGACGCACAAAGGGGATCTCATTTTGTTAAGTTTTAAATTATATTTCTGTAACAATAGCTAAAAAGTAAAATATTTTTTAAAAATCACAGAATGAAACAATAAATAATGCCATTACTAAGTTTTACTTCCGCATATTATGTTATACAGTATAGTTTTGACGAAAGTATTGTTTTGACGAAAATTTTCGAATTCGAAATTTTGAAGCCATTATATGTTTTAAGACCTCCTGAACTCGTTTTGACTATTTTTGGAGTGGTGTCCGTCTGTTTGTCTGATGTCTGTGGTCGGTTAATTGTGTACACAATAGCAACCACAAATATTAATGGATTTTCAAGAAACTTTATATCCGACTTTGTTATCGAAGAATCTAGAACTAGATAGGATTTTTTTTAATTCGAGCAAAATCTTCGAAATTTATTCGAAATTTTATTTTTTTTAACATAGCAGCATACTACAAAATTTAACATAATTATGCTTAAAATGGTTTATTTATGGCTCAATGATCATGAGACTTCATAGTTTCAATCATTATTGTGAAAAATAGCCCGATACAATTTTCTTTTGTCCGTGACAATATTGGCCTCCTTCTCGGGGGGCAAGTCACCCCCCCCCCCGGGTGGTACATTGTCAAGCATGGTATCAATCAAAATATTTTTTCAAGATCTTTAAAATGAAGGATAACACGCTCTAATTATAATCATTTGGGCCCACAATACTGATGTTTCAAAATTTTTCTTGTAAAATTTGAAGGAAAAAAATTACTAAAAAATAGATTCTGGTATGAGAAAGTCATGTTAAGTCATACTCCAGTTGATTTTCATGCAAATTTTTAAAATTAGATTTTACTTTTTAGCTTTGTTTAAGCTTATTTTTTGCTGGATTATTGCATCGGTATGCTAAATTTTAATGTTGTCGGAAGGATGATTCAGATTTATATAAAGAGCAGGAAGTTACCACGAACAGAATTTTTTGGGATGCTTTCTACTACTCTCTATTTTACAAAATATTGAATATTTTAATAAACTATTTATGCAGTCCGAGCCTCTATATAATACATATCCCCCCCCCCCCTCATCATTGACGGCGACCCTGACGGTTACAGACGGACAATAGCAGTCATCAATAGGGGATTCAATGGTTTTTGACTATAGAACACAAAATAATTTTTTAATGGGACAAAACAGTATATACAGGGTGTCCAGTGTTATCGGTGCCCAATGGCTATTTCCTCAACCTTTAGTCACAGAGATATACTTCCAATTGCAAAAATGTTTTAAATTTTAAAATCTATTATCTTAGAAACAGTTTAAATCAATAAATACATTTCTGAAAGAAATACGAAATATAAATTTTTATACAGTCCCCTGGTCCCCTTTCTAGTAGGTCGGTTCTTGGCGATCTGGTAGGTCTGGGTCTCAACAACAATAACAACAGTCCCCTGGTTCTACCAATTATATTTAGGAAAATCATCCTCATACAATTTCATGCAAAATAAAAAAAAATCTTCCTTTTACGATCAAAATTCACATAGTAATGAAGCATTAAACTTTTTGACTTAAGTTGCTTATCCACGCATAAAAATGTCCCGTTTGAGGCAACTGAATTTCGATAATTATACATACGTAAATAGAAAGAGATATCCCATCCGTAATACGATGAAGACATAAAAATTAAATCTCCGTGTTTTTAGGACATAAATGGCAATTAATGAAAATCCTCTTTCTGAAATACATCAAATATCTTTAAATTGTTTAAAAAATTATATCCAGCTTATATAGCTTGAATCTCTTACTGATTGACATATCTCGATACGTATATCTGTTATGTCACATTAGCTCCACCTTCAGACTTGCCCAATATGGACGCGACGGAGCGGTAGTAAGTAGTAATTTGGACACTCCATTTCAATATATACTGTCTTGTAGGGAAAGTGTTGGCGTTCCCTAATGTAGCGATGAAAAAGTAAAACGAGCGACTATTAACTGCAACGCACTCCCGCCAGAATACCACGTGATACACATGTCAGACGCAAATTTCAGCAGACTGCAGACTCAGCTCTTTCGATTTATTTATTTATTTTCTTTTTGTCTGTTTGTGTGACGTCCGTAGATATGTAGCCGCAGTTGAATGAATAGAGTTCTCTGTTTTCTTCATGCGGAAATGTACAGCTCAATTAGTTTATGCGTGATTTTGATATAGAAAATACACACACACATATATATATTGTACGATCAAAAACATAGTGTGGTAATTGCAGGAGGAAGTCGATCTTGATTGAAAGAAGTAGGATTAAAGAATACTAAAAAAACTTTTTCCTGCGGTGGTATGAAACGTAAAAAATTGACAAACTTGATGTTTACATTTGTGACCTTTAAACTTCCAAGGGAGGATAAATGCCCCCCTTGCGCTCCCCTATGGACGCCCATGGCAAAACGCAAATAGAATTTTTCTAGGGGTGCAAACTATATGATGATACCTACAATATCAACAAGATTGAAATCTACATTTGTGATTTTGAATGTCCTAAGGGAGAGTGCACCCCTTTCCCTCTCCTATGGGCGCCCATAGAGCTTTTTTCATGGTGACAAACTGAAGGTTGAGGCGTTCAATATCGATTAGCTAACAAGTCTAATGAGTCATCTACGGGAGGGCAAGTGTTCTACTTGCTCTCCACTATGGGCGCTCATGTAACATTTTCCAATAGGGCAAAATCAAGGATGAGGAGTTCAATATCTACTAACTTGAAGACTACATTTTCAATCTTAAACGTCCACAGTAGAGCAAGTTTTTCCTTGCATTCCCTTATGGGCGCTCATGGCAAGGACACCCATAGAATTAATTCCATCGGTGACAAATTCAAGGATGAGGCGGTTCATATCGACTTGCTTGTAATCTATATTTGTACCCTTAAACGTACACAGTAGAGCAAGCTTCACATTGAGTTCCCTTATGGGCGCCCATAGCAAGGACACCCATAGAACTAATTCCATCGGCGATAAACTCAAGGATGAGGCTTTCCCCATCGACTAAATTGCGACTTGCATGTCTAACCTTGAACGTCTATGGGACGGCAAGTGTCATCCTTTCTTTCCATTATGAGTGCCCATGTAACATTCTCCAATAGAGCAAAATCAAGGATGAAGAGTTCAATATCTATTAGCTTGAAGACTACATTTGCAACCTTAAGCGTCCACAGTAGGGCAAGTTTTCCCTTGCATTCCCTTATGGGCACCCATGGCAAGGACGCCCATAGAATTAATTCCATCGGTGACAAATTCATGGATGAGGCGTTTCATATCGACTTGCTTGTAATCTACATTTGTAACCTTAAACGTACACAGTAGGGCAAGTTTCACATTGCGTTCCCTTATGGGGGCCCATGGCAAGGACACCCATAGAACTAATTCTATCGGCGACAAACTCAAGGATGAGACGTTCCACATCGACTAAATTGAGACTTGCATGTCTAACCTTGAACGTCTATGGGACGGCAAGTGTCATCCTTTCCTTTCACTATGGGCGCCCATGTAACATTTTCCAGGAGGGAACTCAAGGATGACGCATTCAATATCGAGTAGCTGGTAACCTGCATTTGTAACCATGAATATCCTGTTGGGATTAAGTGCTCCCTTGCCGTGCTCTATGGGCTCCCTTCTTATACTATTGCCCTCAGGACAGAACCTAACGGAGCCGAAATTTCGATTTCCTCAGGGGCGGTAAACAATCTTTCCAGACCCTCCAAATGTCTCTGTGACATACTGAAACATTGCACACTTGCCATGGTCGCCCATAGAGGATGTCGAAATTCACGAATATCAAACTAATGAATACTGTTCGTCTCGTCCTTGAGATTGTCCTCGCTGGAAAAAGTTCTATTGACGTTCTTGCCATGGGCGTCCATGGACGTAAGAGAGCATCCATACGTAAGGGAGACGTGAGGGGGCGTCCATAGATGTAAGGGAGCACTTGTCTTCCCGTAAACATTCAAGGTCACAAATATAGGTGTCAAACTAGTAGATATTGTACGTCTCATCTTTGAGTACGCTCTTCTTAGAAAAAGCGCTATGGACACCCTCGCCATGGGGGTCCATAAAAATTTTGAAAGCCACAAACGTCGGTATCAAGCTAATCGATATTGTACGTCTTGTCCTTGAGTTTGCCCCAGCTTTAATAAGTTCTATGGTCACCTTTGCCATGGGCGCCCATAGGGGAGAGCAAGGGGGCGCTTGCACTCCCTTGGACGTTCAAGGTCCCAAAGTGAGTTTCAAGCTAGTCGATATTATAAGTCTCATCCCTAAGTTTGAGTTTTCTCCTTTGAAAAAATTCTATGCTTGCCCTTGCCATGGGCGCCCATAGAGGAGCGGGAGGGGCACTTGCTCTCCCGTGGACGGTCAATGTCGCAAGTGTAGATATCAAACTAGTACATAATTATGTCTCATCCTTGAGTTTGGCCATCCCAGGAAAAAAGTTTTATGTTCGCCCTTGAATCCTACTCTTTCCAAACAAGGTTGACCCCTTTCTGCAGTTACAACACTATATTTTGATCGCACTATATTTTTGACACACACACACACCCTCTCTCTTATTTGTGCTCTAATCACGTTAATTATAAAATGTTATACCTAATTCTGATTTTTTTTTTTCAGAATGCATCTACATATAGAATTTCATGGCTATACGTACTCTCTCTCTCTCTTTCTCTTTTGTAAAATCTCTAATTTTGAATAATCTGTGTTTTAATCACATTGATTTCAAAATATTCTACCATTCTGTAGAAAATTAGAAACAGTTAATTAAAACACGAATAATTCGAAATTAGATATTTTAAGAGAGAGAGTACGTACAGCCATGAAATTCTATATGCATATGCATTCTGTAAAAAAATGGAATTAGGTAGAATATTTTGTAATTAACGTGATTAGAACTCGGATAAGAGAAATAATGTCAAAATATAGTGTTGTAATTGCAGGAGGGGGGTCCACCTTATTCAAAAGGAGTGGGATTCAAGAGCTTCATAAAACTTTTCCTGGAATGTCCAAATTCAAGGATGAGAGATAAATATATCTAGTATCTTGATACCTACATTTGAGACCTTGAACGTACACGGGAGGACAAGTGCCCCTCGCGCTCTCCTTTGGGCGCCCTTGGTAAGAGCGCCTATAGAACTTTTTCAGGGGGTAAACTACTGAAGGGTGAGACGTACAATATCGACTAGCTTTGAACATCCACGGGATGGTAAGTTCCCCCTCACGCAGGGCCGATCCTAGCAGGTGTGCAGCGCGTGCACCGCACGCGGGCGGCCAAAACAAGGGGCGGCCGCAGGCCGCTTATAGTTTCTATCAATCCAGCAAAATTTTTTTAAACTTATAATAAATCGAATAAATATGCTGAATTTTAAATAGTTATTGAAAAATCAAAATAAGTCCCATAGTTTAAGAAAAATAGAATGTTAGTGCACAGTGTTTTGGTCCATTGTCCATTAATGTCTACTCTTTACACACATCCTTCATTTGATAGCAAAATTCGTGGCAGAGCCAGCAATACGGCATAGAAAAGGATACCAAATTTTAAATTTCTATCTAAAAAAATAACCAAAGGGCATATTTTTGAGACGGCTAAGGATGTTTCGTTCCACTGTGTGGCAGCTTATTTATGTATACCACGGTCGGCACGCGGCTCGCAGATCAATGGTCAAAAGAAACTTTATTTTAGCGGTCTCCTTTGTAGATTAGAACTGAATTATTTCGGTAAAGTTAACCCTTTCGCGACGGCGGCATTCCGGAACTGCGGCGGCCCAAAGGACGGAGCGCTTCTTTTTCGAACTGTTTCCAGGAGACGGCAATTTTATTGCGCTAAGCCTAACTCTCCCAAAATATTCACTAAAAATCACCCGTTCAACACAGCATTCTACTATTTTCAGGAATAAAGGACATTCTTATTTTCTGTTTGAAGTATATTTTTCTTTCAAATTTTCTTTTATCAAAATATTAAAAATTTTAGCGTATTAAAAATGATAACTTACCTTCAATAAAATAGTTATCAGTTAATCAGGAGTGTATATAGATTTAAATCAGTTATCAGGAGTGTATACAGATTTAAATTTTGAAACTAATGCATCTAAAATGGGTTTCAATTTATCTAGCTTTTGGGCATTACTATCAAGAGTAAAATGAAGGTAACGTAATATTCTTGGCCTAACATTTTATCAAAAAAAAATATTGATTTATTGGTAGAACATGGTCCCAAACAAGTAGCAAATTTTAAATTTCAGGTCGATGAGAGTGGCAGAAAATGTAGCCGTTCATATTATAACAGAACTTTAGTGAACGGGGAGAAAATAAATCGCGCGTGGCTCTGCTATTCCATAAAACTAAATCGTATTTTTTGTTTTGCATGTAAATTGTTTGGTAAAGATAGTTCAACACAACTTGTAAGTACTGGCTTTTCTGAGCGGCGTCATTGTTCGGATTACCTTAATAAGTATGAAAATACTCTAAAACACGTAAACTCTATAAGATCGTGGTGCGAAATAAAGACGAGGCTGGAAAAAAATTGTACAATTGACGCGGAACAACAAAATAAACAATCGAGAGAAAAAGCGATGGCGCGCCATCATTGAAAGAATGATTGCTGTAGTACAATTTTTAGCCAGTCAAAATTTAGCATTCAGAGGAACTAGTACGAAGTTGTATCATAGAGATAATGGTAATTTTTTAAAGGCAGTGGAGATGTTGGCCAAATTTGATCCAGTTATTTTGGAACACCTTAATAATGTCAGTAAATACAAAGATATCAAAACACGTATTCCACACTACTTAGGGTAGCAATTTCAAAATGAAATAATTAATATTTTAGCCGAATCTATTCGTAATGAGATAACACGCATTGTCAAAAAAGCCAAATATTACACTATAATTTTCGACTCTACACCAGATATTAGCCACACAGAACAAATAACGATTGTAATTAGATGTGTGAACACTACTGATGGTAAGGTAGATATTTTAGAATTTTTTCTAGGATATTTTCCAGTAACTAATACCACTGGAGAAGGTCTGTGCAATTTTCTATTAGAGAAGCTATTACCTAGTATGCAGCTCGAAGTTAAAGGTATACGGGGTCAGGGCTACGACAATGGATGGAACATGAAGGGGGAAATATAGGGCTTCAGAAACGGATTCTCGATATCAATCCTAGAGCATTATAAGTGCCGTGTGCGGCTCATACATTAAATCTCGTTGTTAATGACGCTGCCAGCTCCAGTGGTGGAATTTCTGGTTTTTAACGCTTTACAACCAGAAATAAGTTGAAAAGTGTTTATGACTTTGTTCATTCTGTCTGTCTGTCTGTCTGTCTGCCCGTTAGCACGATAACTGCCGTAAAAATGACTTAATCAAAAAGAAATTTTAGTATGTTGTTCAGACGGTCTGATTTCCTGAAGGCCCAGGCCACTCGCCTGGCCCTAAGTCTGTAGGACCTATGCGAATATAAATGAATAATATCACCCGATTAGTTTTGGATTGAACCCGGGTTGAAAAAATGAAATACATTGAGCCCTATGGGACCTAATTTTTCAAACATTTTTTAAGCGGATTTAAAATCCACAAATTGCATCGAAAATTTTAAGTAATATTCAAATTGTTCCATAAAATATATAAAAAAAAATTCAGCGAAATATATTCAGTAGTTTTTTAAATAAAAATTAAAATAATAATGATACCACCTCTTATATGAAGCGATTACGTGACCATAATATGAAAAGGTCACGTGACCCATTTCAAAATGATATATGGCATCCATCTTGTGTCAAAATCGTGATTTTTAATGTACTTTTTAATTCATATTGAGTGTTGTATCCGTCTTAAAACCACTTTATTTTTGCCTAAATTCTGTGCATCTACATACTGAAACAACGCAATGACAATATATTTGAGTTTAAATGATCATCCAAATTTGATTATTTCTACAACGAAGCCTATTTTTCACCTATGTAAAATGTAAACAGCAAAATATGTAGAATGAGTTGTATTAGAATTGCTGTATTTCTTTAACACAAAATCATTTAGTTCATGGAGTCTGCATAGCTGATATGAATGAAATATTCATTGATTTTACAAATAGCAGGACGATTTTTTTCGATGAAGTTTTACGAATAGAGTTCAATTACTTGTAGCTCCATGGTCTTAATTTTTAAATAAAATAAATTATTATAGTATTCTGATGAATGACATGAATGGGAAATTATTTATGAATGAAATGCTGCTTTTTTAGAGAGAGCCAGGCGTGTTATTTTTTCTATGACGTCATTTGAATGAATTTCATTTGTTTTCGATGAAGTTTTCAAATATAATAAATTATCGTAGTATTATGATAATTCTAAAATTATTACCGAGGAATGTATCACATTTTAGATATGTTTAAACCAGGCAATTTATATTTCAATGCCGTCATTTGAATGAAGTTCATTTTTTTCGATGAAGGTTTAAGTTTTCAAATATGATAAATTAATGTAGCGTTGTGATAAGTTTTAAAATATTACCGAGGAATGCATTGCATTTTAGACACGTTTAAATAAAATTGCATTGAAGTTGGAAAGTGTTTCGTAATCAATGCTTTAAGCATGATTGATCTCTCTTGTTAACACTTTATAACATAGTTGTAAAGTGTTTATAACTTAGTTGATTCTGTCTGTCCGTTAGCACGATAACTGCCTTAAAAATGACTTTACCAAAATGAAATTTTAGTATGTGATTTAGACGATCTGTGGGACATATGGGAATACAAATAAATAATTTTACCCAATTATTTTTTGGATTGAACCCAGGTTGAAAAAATAAAATACATTGAACACTATGTGAGCTTATTTTTCAAACATTTTTAAGCGAATTTAAAATTCACAAATTGCTTCGAAAATTTTAGGAAATATTCAAATTATCTCATAAAATATATAAAGAAAATTTCAGCAAAATATGTTCATTAGTTTTTTAAATAAAAATTAAAATAATAATTGCATCCATATTATATGAAGAGATCACGTGACCCATTTTCAAAATAAAATATGGCATCCATCTTGTGTCAAAATCGTGATTTTTAAATTTTTTTTTTATTTATATTTAGTATTGCATCCGTCCTAAAATCACTTTATTTTTTACTTTTTTCCTGTGCATCTATATACTGCGGCCAACGCAATTACAATTTTTTTTTGTAGTTTAAATGATCATCAAACTTTGATCATTTCTACAACGAAGCCTAGTTTTCATGTATGGTGAATGTAAACATATCAAGCTGTAAGATGAGTTGTATAAGATTTGCTGAATTTCTTTAACCAAAACTATTTAGCTCTGGAATCTGCAATATAGCTGATATGAATGAAACATTCATTGATTTTACATAGAGAAGCAGACGATCCCATATTATTGTTTTTTTTATGAAGTTTTAAGCGTGGAGTTAGAAAGTAATTTTAACCTTCATAGATTTACGTTTTAAGTTATATAAATTATTATAGTATTGTGATAATTTTAAAAATATCGCCGCTGAATGAAAGGAATGAAAAAAGTTTATGAATGAAATATTCAATGCTTTTATATAGAGAGCTAGGCGATTTATATTTCGTGACATTATTTGAATAAAGTGCATTTGTTTTCGATGAAGTTTTCAAATATAATAAATTATTGTAGTAATGTGATAATTTTAAAAATATCACCGGTGAATGTATGGATTTTCAGAAATGTTTAGATAAAATTGCATTTCAGTTGGAAAGTGTTTCATAATCAATGCTTTTTGCATGAGTGATCTTCCTTGTTTTGATATGGTACAAGAGGTATATAATTACTTTTCTGCGTCCCCATATCGATGGGATTTACTAAAAAAACACGTGAAAAGTCTAACTTTAAAACCGTTAAGTGAAACAAGGTGGGAAAGTCGTATCATTGCTATTAGATCTCTAAAACAAGACCTAAACAACATTATTACCGCATTAAATGCCTTAATTGAAGATACCACCAGAGACACGAAAACAAAAATGGGTGCTGAATCAATAATTAAAAGTCTTGAAACATATAAATTTTTGTGTTCAATTTTAATTTGGCATGATTTATTATCAAGAATTGATGTATTAAGTAAAATGCTTCAAAATTCTAAATTAAACATCGCGGAATGCATTGAAGACTTAGATAATCTTAAAAAATATTTAGTTTCCCAAAGATCGGACGATAATTTTAAAATATTTGTCAATTCAGCAACAGTACCTGCTAGAGATTTAGGTATTGATCCCGAATTTCCCATCTCGAAGCTCAGGAAAAAGGTCCGTTTATTTGATTATGAGGGCAGTGATGAACCAGTTTCAAATCCCTTCCAGCAATTCAAGACTGCTTTCTATTTTGCAATTCTTGATCACGCGATCTCTTCGGTAAATGAAAGATTTACCTTATTATCTGAGTGCCATTCAATATTCTGCTTTCTGTATGAGTTTCACAACATTTCTAATGATGATCTCATGAAAGCCTGCATGGACTTAGATATTAAGTTACAGGTACAGGACGAAGGAAGTATTGTGAAAGATATAGACGGTATACAACTCTTTAATGAAATAACTTCATTCAAAGATATTTTTCCAGGTAAAAAACAGCCAATTGAGGTATTGGAAATTATAGTCAAAAATGATCTCATTCCCTGTTTTCCAAATTTTGCTCTAGCAATAAGAATTTTTTAACCTTACCTGTTTTTGTGGCTTCAGGTGAAAGAAGTTTCAGTAAATTAAAAATTATTAAAAATTACTTGAGAAATAATATGACACAAGAAAGGCTTTCAGATTTGGCCATTATCTCTATTGAATCCCAAATCTCTGAAAAAATTGATTTCACCGAAATTATTGATAAATTTGCTTCTCAGAAAGCCAGAAAAGTTATTTTATAGTTAATTATTAGGTAGTCTTTGTAGAAGGACTGATTTATATACTTTTCGTTTCACGAGATTTATGCTTTAGTATTTTTTTTTATTAGATTATATTTTCTGAGTAAATACTGTTGTTTTGCATTTCTAATTATAAAATGTCTATTTTTATTTCAAAGGTAATATTTTTTTTGTTTATTATTTTGTAAAAGTATTTTGTCGCTATTATAACCTATTAGCTGGCCAAAAGATAAAGTTTTACACTTCAAATTTTATTTGCATTTTTATTAATGTTTTACTTTTTACTCTTATATAGGTAGATGAGTTTATAACGTCAACGTTAAGTATTAGTCAAAATATGAAAAATTCTCTAGAGGGGCGGCGCATTATGTCTTTGCACGCGGGCGGCCGACACCCTAGGATCGGCCCTGCCCTCACGCTCCCCTATGGGCGCTCATAGGGGACAATAACGTTTATCAATATTTATACAATAATATTAACAAAACTCGAATATAGATATCAATACTGTATGTCAATATAATCAATACTGTACTTCACATCCTTGTGTTTATAACTCTGGTAAAAGTTCTATTGGCGCCCTCACCATGGGCGCCCGTAGGGGAGTGCAAGGGGCCACTTTCCCTACTGTGAACGTTCAAGGTCACAAATGTAGGTACCAAATTAGTAGACATTGTACTACTTATCTTTCAGTATACCCTCTTTGGAAACATTTCTATTGACGCCTTTGCATTGGCGCCCATACGAGATGCTGATAATAAGGTGTTGCCCACAGGGTGTCAAGCTAGTCGATATTGTCGCCCTTGAATGTGCCCCCGTTGGATAAGTTCTATAAACGCTCTTGCCATGGGCGCCTATAGGGGGTCTTGAGGGGGAACTTGCTATCCCGTCGACGTTCAAGTTCACACAGGTAGATATCAAGCTATACGATGTATGTCTCACTCTTCAGTTTTCCGCCTGTAAAAGTTATATGAGTGCTTTTGCTATAGGCGCCCATAGCAAAGGAGGCCATGGAACTTATTAAAACGGGGCGAACTCAAGGATGAAACGTACAATATCGATTACCTTGATGCCTACGTTTATGACTTTCAAAATTTGTATGGTCTCCCATGGAAAAGACGTCCATAGAGTTTCTTCCAAGAGCATATACGAGGATGAGACGCACAATATATACTAACTTAACACCTACATTTGGGACCTTGATGTTTACGGGAAGGCAAGTGCTCCCTTATGCTCCCCTATGGGCGCCCATGGTATAGAACTTTTTCCAGCGGGGACAATCTCACGGACGAGACGTACAGTAAGTATTCATTAGTTTGATATTCGTGACGTTCAACATCCGTATGAGTGCCCACGGCAAGTGTTGTTGTTAAGACCCAGACCGTCCGATCTACCAGAAAGATGTAAGGTATATGTTTGGACGACCG
The DNA here is from genome assembly GCA_951213105.1 of Amaurobius ferox. Lineage (NCBI taxonomy): Eukaryota > Metazoa > Arthropoda > Arachnida > Araneae > Amaurobiidae > Amaurobius > Amaurobius ferox. Next base: position 39,598,651 of record OX578138.1, read on the forward strand.
GGAAGTGCCACCCTATTTAAACCGGAACCCAGTGGAAGAGGCATCCACAGGGACCGTACTCTCCTTCCCCTATCACCAACCTCTGGAAGGACTTACAGACTCACATGTTTAACGTGATCGTACTCCACTTGAACATGGCGGCAGTTTTGGCAGTGGCAGGAATCGAACCCGGGCCTACTGAGTGCAATCAATTCCCGCGGGCTAACCACTGGGCTGTCGTGCCCCACTCCATGGCAAGTGTGCAATGTCTCAGCCTTTTATGTCACAGGGACTTTTGGAGGGTCTGGAAATACTGTTTACTACCCCTGTAGAAATCGAAACTTTGGTTCCGTTAGGTTCTATCCTGAGGGCAATAGTATATAAGCCGGGATCTCATGCGCTGGGAGCCCATAGAGGACTGCAAGGGATCCCTTAAGCTGAACTGGATATTCAAGGTTACAAATGTAGGTTACAAGCTAGCGATATTGAACGCTGCATCCTTGAGTTCCTCCCTGGAAAATGTTACATGGGTGTCCATAGTGGAGGGAAAGGATGACTCTTACCGTCCCATAGACGTTCAAAGTTATACATGTAAGTCTCAATCTAGTCGATATTGAACGCCTCATCCTTGAGTTTATCGCCGATGAAATTAGTTCTACGGGTGTCCTTGCTATGGGCGCCCATAAGAGAACGCTTGATGGAACTTATCATACCGTGTACATTTAAAGATATAAATGCAGATTACAAGCAAGTCAATATGGAACGCCTCATCCTTGAGTTTGTCACCCCTGGAATTAGTTCTATGGGCGTTCTTACCATGAGCTTCCATAGCAATTCCCGCGCGCTAACCACTGGGCTGTCGCGCTCCATCCCATGGCAAGTGTGGAAAGCCCAGACACCACACGACCAACGCGAAGGCTTATGGTAGCTGTTTGTGTGGCCGGCCCATGGCAAGTGTAGAAGACCCAGACCGTCCGACTCAACAAAAGGACACGAGCAACCATTTGGACGGCCGCCATGGCAAGTGTGTAATGTTTCAGCCTCTTATATCACAGAGACTTTTTGGAGGGTCTGGAAAGATTGTTTACTACCCCCGATGAAATCGAAACTTCGGCTCCGTTAGGTTCAGTCCTGAGGACAATAGTATTAAGCAGGGAGCTCATGCAATGGGAGCCCGTAGAGGACGGCCATGGGCCCCCATAGGGGAGAGTAAGGGGGTCGTTTACCCTCCCCTGGACGTTTAAGGTCACAAATGTGAACATTAAGCATGCCAATTTTTTCCGTCTCATACCTTAGTTTGACCCCAAGGTCGACTCCCTCCTACAACCCTCCACACTATGTTCTTGATAGTGCAATATTTTTGACACTCTCTCATCTAATAAAAGCAGAAGTAACTCGTAATACTAGTAGTTTTATAGCCTTGAAAAGACTTTAAATAGAAAATTAATAAATAATAGAAAAAAGTAATAAAAATTATTAATAATAAAATAAAATTATATATATATATATATATATATATATATATATATATGTGTGTGTGTGTGTATGTCTGTGTGTGTTTTCAATATCAAAATCGCGCATAGACTAGTTGAACTGTAAATTCCCGCATAAAGAAAACAAAGACCTCTCATCATCCAACTGCCGCCCCAAGGTGAAATGAAATTCGCACCTGACGTAGATAACACGTGGTGTGTTTCCCCGGGAGTGCGTTGCGGTGACTAGGCTCTAGTAAAAGTAAAGGATTCTTGATTGACATGTAATGTGCCACTTAACCACGCCTATGCTGGCTGATTGAACCTTGTTTCAATATAAGAATTTTTTACATTCTGTAACATTACAGGAACATAACACTATATCTGATTGGCTTATCAATACGTATGCAAATTTTTGCTTATATTTTCGTAAATATGTACGAAATAGTTTCGGATAAAATTTCTGAACAAATGGATTTCAACCCGGTCTGAAGCTCAACAACTAAATTTGTCTGTATCGCTGTCTAGTGTCTTCTGCTATCGGCTTCCGCTGAATTTGAAAGAAAAATAATTTATAATTTAATAGATATGCATTCTTTAATAAAAACAATTCGCTTTTTAAAGCCCTGTGTAAACAATTCTTTTCAAAGGTAACTTTTTATGTTTTGAATTTATGTTCATTTGGTCTGCTAATTGTTTTACGGCTTCAATATTTCAGGGTCGAATTTAAAGGTCGTTCTTGTGTTAATTTTAATACATTCTTTAAAGAACTTTTAACGCATGTGTTTCGAAAAATATTACGTGCCCTGCTTTCTGTTGTATTTTAAAGCTCAATACATTGTGTTGTAAACAATGGCACATGTAAATCTTGAGCAATAACAGTTTATTTTGCGTTACGTCTGAAAAAAATTATAAAGCAAAATAATTACATCTAGTAGTTATAAAATTAACTATAGAAATTATATATTTTATTTCAGTGTTCTTAATGTTTTATATATAGAGTATGCATATACAGTCAGCCCCGCTAAACGGATATTGACAGTTCCAACAAATATTAGATTAAGCGGTGTATTCGATGATCTGGAGAAACAGATATGCACTATAGTATCTCGACTACTTCAATTTCCTAGTATATCGACTGCACACATAATAAAAATGAAATATTTCAAAGATTAACAGCAAATAATATATGTATATATATATATACATATATATATTGCTTTAATACGAGATTTAATAAAGGTAAATTGTGAACTAGCATATTCATGCTGCTTTACATATTCCGAGCAAAATTGGTCAAAGTTAATTGCGTGGGGAGGGACTTTAAATTCCTTCAAGGAAGAAGGACATTTGTAAAAACAAGTTTTCCTATGCAATCCCCCCTCCTGCATTGTCACTCATTTTCACGCAAAGATGATCCAGGCTTTATTTGATTATCTGAGGATTGCCCATTAAGATTATTTGTTAAAGTGAGGAAATTTAGAATTAATTTTAGAATAATTTTTGTTCTATAAGATTTTACTTGTAGAAGTAGTGTATTTGATTTTGATTATCCATGATCTGAATAACTGGGGACAACTATGCCAATAATTTTCAAATATATTAACTAATTTTACATGTGCTTTTTAGGTAATAAACACCAAAATTTGAATTTTGCATTCATTGTTGCATATACAATATTAGTATGCTTATTTTATCCTATATGGAATTTGTAATATATTCAGACTACTCTACTAATTTTGCTTTTAATTCTTTTGTTATAAACTTCAAAAATTTTCAACATATTATTTTGTGGTTATTCCAGGTACAATATATTTTTATAGAATTCATGTTAAGATTAATTTACAAAATAAGAAGTAAAAGGTTCTTTCATGATTACCACAGTTACCTTCTTATTAGGAGAGGTGTGTACATGAAATTTATTTTGAAGGAGGTTAAAAGATTAAATCTTTTTATTTATATTTAAAGAAGGGATTTCGGGAAGGAAAGGAAGGTCTATTAATTTAGATTTTTTACAGGTTTCACAAAGAGTGTTATAACTTAATTTCTCCTGTCATGCATGTATAATTGGCTTATTTATTTTTTCAGATGTATAACTCTAGGAAGCATTCAAAATTCAAATGGGGAAGGCTGGTTTAGCAAACTTCTGATGGTTCGAAAAATTGAACCCGGTCACGATTCTCACTCGAAATTGCTATCTGCATCTGAAAGTATTTATGAAATGCAAAGTAACTATCATTTTAATTATATTTGAATTGTATGTTTTTATTATTTGTTCCTAAGATATTTCACTGTTGTCATTGTATACTAGCAATCTTTAGAGACCAGCTTGGTTGCTTTTTAAAAAAACTCTTAACTTGCAATAGCTTTCTATCAGTAGCTGTCGACCATATAATCACTTGCTATATGGGTAAATTGTAGCTAACATTATACCTGCTGTACAGGCCTGGTATGTAAGTCATGGCTAATAGTACAGTTGATGAATAGGTAAATGTAATCTGCATATATATGATACATGCAAAACCATGTGAAGGTGCTTCACTAGGTAAGCAAATAATCGTGAATAATAATTCACAAAATAAATTTCCTATAATTGTGTAACATATTTATGTAAATAAAATGTCTTTACTCTCTACATTTAAAGTATTAAAATAAAACAAAATCCTTTCTTAGGATTCTTATTTGATTTGCATGATTTTTGTATAAATGTCTATTAACACTAGAACGATGTAAGTGGTCATTTTGACCACATAACTACTTTGAGAAACAATTCCTCCAAAACGGCTAATCCCAGCCCATTGAAATTTTGACTTTTCTTATTTCCTTAAAGATATTAAAAATGCAGAAGAAAATTATTCTAGGTTTTATAATAAAAGAACAAATCAAGCTACCTGTCATTCAAGGTAGTTCAAAATATCTGTCGTTGTAGTTTAAATAACTCTACCTACATATGCAACACATATGAACAAAGAGGTTACATCTGAACAAAGTTGAATATAAAATAAACTTTAGCATTTAAAAATTATAACTTTTATATCTGGGATATATCGCAGTTTTGATGTACTTGGTTAAAGTAAGGTGTTTTACTTTGTGTACATAATAATCGCAGCATTTGGTGCATTTATGAATCTGTTTTTAATATTTTATATAGCAAATTTCATTAATATCATTAGTTTCTCTTTATTTTAACATATTTCTAAAATATATTGTCAGGATTATTAATGTATTTAATTATTAGACCAATCGCACTTAGTGTGAAAGAATGCTTACAAATATTTTCTCCCCTTAATCCCTAAATCTGTGTTTTATCAATTATGTTTTGCATGAAAGCTGTGAGTATGAATATAGTTAGCACCAGGGGTGGCTATTCAGGGGCTCCGCGGGGCCGCGCGGACCCCCTTGAATAAGCACTTCAAATTATTTTAGTTATATAGGTTAATTACAATTTTTAAGGACATTATCTGAATTTTATTCCAATTAAAATTCGAATTATTGGAAATAAGTGATGAAATTGTCACTAGATGGCAGCACTAAAGCTTTGAAAGAGTCTCTTATGCTCTTTTCATACCATATTAAATCCTTTCGTAAATACTTTGTATTAAATCTATAGGGGAAAATACTGCATTACAGGGAAAGACGAGGGATTCTTAATGAGGCCGCGTCCCTACATTGCCTCTGGGCTGATAGAACGAATGGTATGTTAATATAACGGCAATAGAAATTAGAGTTAAAAAAAACAGACATTGCAATATTCCAATTCGACATGAGCCGCGGCAGTTTCCGCGGCTCAAATCAGAGAAATGCCAAGAAGAAACGAAGAAACCACCAAGAAGAAACAAATACTGTGAACGACTGACTCGAATTGGCTAAGTTTTGCTAATTTGGCCTCGAATTTTCCTTGATAAATGTGTGTTTTCTCTGTCGCTTCTTTTTAAAATAATAAATTTGGATGTTCGAATACATATTTGAAAATAAATTACTGTATTTATGTAATTCTGATTTATTTTATTGATTCTATTGACCTAGTCCTTTCAGTTTTGGTTCAGGACGAAATAGTTTAGTATTAGATACACAAAATAGAAATTCAAAAAAGTTGCGATACATATTTTGTGCTTTTTACTTAATAGAATAAATGGTGGTTATTTATGGTATTTTGGGGGTTTCTGTTCTTCGCCTTCGGTAGAAAAATGCATTGTTTGGGGCACTCAGTTTAGTTTTGACCCACCTATCCGTATTACTGAAAATGTTTCACTCCCTAAGCGCCCGTTGGGGGATAATTTCTGATGTAGGGTGGTTCTGTCTTTCGGAAAGGGGATCATTTCTGATTTAGGGTAGTTCTATGCTTTGTTTGTGACGAGTTTCAATGCGTTTCACCTCTTAATAGTTTAAAAGCCACGAGAATTGTATTTGTGGCATACCCGTGGATATTTTTAGTGCCACTTTCAGAAATGTGTTGTCTGAGGGGGTGGGTCTCTTTGACTTACTCAGCTGTCTTACTTTTTCAGCTAATTAACATTAAAGATTGAACAAATTATAAATATTTGTTAAAGAATGTTAAAAAACAATTTCAACCAGATACTTGATTCTTTGATCTGACGTTGTTTTCCTTAAAATCTCCCCCCCCCCCCCTTCACCGGCCACTACTCAATCTCCCTGGTTTTGTTTGTAATTTCATTGAAGACCGACATTTCCTAGACATAAATTTTACTTGAGGTAGCACCGACATTTCCTAGGCATAAATTTTACTTGAGGTAGTCCTAAAATTTCTCATCTGGCTTCCTAATTAAGCGATTTTGAATCTACTGGTGGTTATAGTCTCTGCACTCTCTATAGTGCATCGCCTGGACATGTATATTTTTTATTCAAGCCCCCCTGGGCGTAACTTTTAGTTTAACTAACCCGCAAAGTTTTACATCTCTGTTCCTAAATTGAGCGATTTTGAATCTTATGGTAGCTACAGTCTTTGTACCACCTGAATGTACATCTTTTTCGTATCAATCCCCTGGGCGCAACATTTACTTTAAGTAGTCCTCCTCTAATTTCACATCTTGGCTCCTAATTGAGCAATTTTGATTCCGTTGGTGGTTATAGTCCTGGCACTATTTGTATATGTGAATTGGATATACATATTTATTGTGTCAACTCCCTGGGCGTAACTTTCAGTTCGGTTAGCCCCCCCCCCCCCCAAATTTCTTAAGTCTCCTTCTAATTGAACGATTTAGATTTTGTTGGTGGCAATCACTTAGATATACAACCTTAATATATCAACCCCCTGGGCGCAACTTTTGCTTTAAGTAGCCTCAATTTCATATTTCGGTTTTACAAAAAATGCATCGCCTTGGTTCCTGAAATATCCGTTTACGACATTTCAAGGCTGTACGATGTTTACGTTTTTCGCTACAGACCTTACACACACACGTCGACACACAAATATCGTCTGTTATTATGTAATATGAAACAACTGTGGTGGAAGAGGGGAGACCCTCCTCTTTTTCATATTTACATTTTTATCTATCTTAGTGACTCTTGATCCGATTTTGATGTAATTTTCACACTGTGTTTTCTACTTTACAATGGACCCACTCGATCTGCTCACTCTAAACTTTGATCCACTTTTGTTACACCCGCGCAACGAGTTAACTACTTATTGTTATAAAGGCCGATTGCTATATATAGTGACTACTAGCAAGCAGAACTCGCTAGTATCATTTTAAAGACGAATAGAAATAAGCATAACGCATAAGAATTTTCTGTAAATTTCAAATTAATTCTTGTATTAAAAATAGTTTCTTTGTTTCTACATATAAACGGCCGTAGATTTAATTGGTTTTCGCTCTCTAATTATGTTACTGTTTGGGTTACAAGGACGATCAGGTACAAAACTATTAGCCATAGAGTGTATATGAGAAAAATTGTGTGTATTTTGGGTGTAAAAATATTTGCGCTAATAATAAAAAAATACTGCACATGCATACCACTGAGAGTATTTAATTTTTACAAATTTGATACACATTTATTTAGAAATGTATTTAAATTATTTCCATGGTTGCGATAGGCTCTTATTCATTTTAAAGAAACTTGCACAACGTATATCAACGGAAGTAAAATAATAATTTGGCATACGGCTGTTTCGAGGTAACGCCGGAACCAATTTATCAGTGCCAGATAAACGACGAACTCGAAATCTGAGGGATATATATACATAAATACATAGATGAGCGCCTCCCTCTACATGTCGCTCATGAGCCGCCACTGGTTAGCACCCATATTAAATTATAATTAAGCAGCATTGTTATCTATTTAATACATACTGCAAATAATGTAAAACTATGCTGAATAAATGGTGTTCTAGTGAAAATTGTTCAATGGCACAACATAATTTTATATTAAGCCTGTCTACAGAATTAAAAAGATGAGTCAAAAACAGTAATTTGTTTTTGTACTTTTTAAAGATATTAAGATGTTATATAATTGAAGAATTTGGGATTATTTTAACAAAAATACAAAAACATAGAATTGCTTTCGAACCTGGAACATAAGGGGTTGATAAAGTGACTTCAATTTTTGGACTTAATTAACTAGCTAGCCTAATGAATCCCTTTGAGCTAAAAGAAATGAAATATGAATGTCTATTGGATAATTAGAATCTTCTCTTTTTTCTAGTTTACTGTACATATTTCACTGATGGAATATTTCAGATTCTACAATTTGATGCCAAGTGTAACTTTTGATAAATACTTTGATATCCATGTTATTCTTGCTTTGTTTGCTTAATGAGTGACTTTTCTTAGATGTGCATATATATTACTACTTCTACAATCATTGAATCTGCAAATTTTATCCCCACTTTCTATATTCGTATAATTTGCCTTGCATACTCTATTTTTTACTCGAGACATTATGATCTTAAATCAGAATCTTATTCCCTCTTTTGTGTAGTGCAAAATTTTCTCCCTCTTTTGTGTAGTGCAAAAAAAAATCTGCCATGAGAAACATTGGTAATTAAATAGGAAATCGATATAAATAAAATTGAAAATCTGTCTGTTTGCATGCTTGTCTCATCATCATAGGAGGATGGCTGAATTGATTTTCATAAAATTTTGTGAGTAGCCTTGGAATAGCCCCACTTAAAATTTAGGTAAATCCGGAGACCAGCCCACCCCACATATTTAAGTACAAATCGTGCCAAGTTGGTGCACTCTCCAGTGTTTTGAAATTAGCCCACCCATCCTAAGTGACACATTCTTCTGTGTTTAGAAATAGCCTCCTCCCACCAAAATGACGTTTGCTACTGTATTCTGAACAAGAGTTTTTAATGTAAATTATAGTGTAATTTAATTTGAGCAACAGTGAATAGTACTTATAAAAATGTTACACAATGTGATTTTTGTGAGTTTTAAAAGTTTTATACTATAAAATTTTTATACTATCTGTGAAACAAATGTACCAGTGGTCCGTGTAGGAGCAGGGGTTCGACCTAAAGGTCGTTTATACCGGGACAGGGCGTCACCTCCGAAAGCAGAGGCTGGAGCACTAACTTTTGACGTCTTGGCTTGTAGGCCCACTGCGAGTAGGTCTTCCAGATCGCGCTCTGAGCTTTTGCTATTTGCTTCCCTTTTAATTCTCTATTCGATGTAAAGGAATCATAATTTATCAGTAAATCAAATAATATTCATGAAATTTGGAAGTATTTTCGATAATGTTCATTAAAATGGGTGATTTAAAATATTAATATTGCTGTACATTTCCTTAAAATAAAATATTTATAATGACTCAAATTCATTGTGGGAGCAAAGATGAGAGGATTCCATTCAGTTAGTGTTTTAATAAAAGTTTGAAAAAGAACCCTGTATATTTATTGCTTAATCGGGCATTTTATTTCAATAATTCTTCAGTACATTCAACTAAAGTATGCGTACTTAGATAAAGTATGCAGAAACTAAAATGATTACTGAATACTATATCTTTAAATATCATAAGATAATCATTAAAAAGAAACTCAGAATTTAACTTTTAATATGCTTATGAATAAAAATCCCACAATTAAACCTTCCATAAAAATAGAATTATGTAGATGATATATTTTCCGCAAATTTACAAAAAAAATTATATCATGATGCTTAGCAACGCAATTAAATCAAATGTGTTTATTAGGCAGACGATTATTAAATTTTTTAAGATTTAAATAATAAAGAATTCGATATAAAAGAAAATTTTATAACCATTTTTATACCATTTTAGTGATTTCATTTTAGTTTATATTGATCCAATGTCATATATATTTTATAATTTGTTTTCAAACGAGGATGTTTTATTCTTCAGATCTGCTTGAAGATAATTTTGTATAGAAAACACAGAAAGGAGAATTAAATTTAGAAGAATTAAGTGAAGAGACAATTAAATGAAATATTTTAATTGCATGTTTTGAGTAAGAATGTCATTTAGAATACTGCAGGTATTTGCTCATATTTTAAATCATGGGCAATGTCGGGTATATCTGCTATTAACAGTATGCATAAAATTGTATGTTGTACATCTATCTGTCTGTTTATTATCTCAGTACTGTAGAGCTCACCTATTTTCTTTTCATTAGAATTATTATAAAATTTCAAAAATAGACTCTAAATATTAAAACTTCACATCAAATTCTGAATTTTAAGTTTCTTGTATTATATAATCAGTACGAAGAACGAACATACTGCTAGTCTATTATAAAATATCACACAACTAACAACATTATTAAAGTAATTTTAAAATATTTGCAGGAAACTGAATAATTTATGACAACATATTAAGTACACTAGGTAAATGCAATGAATGACACAAGCTAACTTGATAAAATATACATTTTAAACATTGAATGATTTTAAATACTTCATAATTACTTAACAAAGCTTAATTTTACAAATGCCTAGGCAGTTTTCTTAATATTATGACAATAAAATTTTAAAACAAACCAAGAAAACTCTAAAAGGTTTGTTGACGTTATAATTAGCAACAAAGCAATTTAGAATCCAGTTAGCTTTAATTGAATAGCAATAATTTGATTGCCATATATTTAAAATTCTAAGTAATTTTAAATGACATGATAATAAACAAAAAATGATAAGCACTTACTTCTAAATAGCATTTTCAGTATTTAACATTAGGGTAATAAGGTAATTAGTAATCCAATGTTATAAGGTATGCAGGGGTGGATCCAGAAATTTTTGTCGGGTGGGACGCATAGCTAGAAAGCTAATTCACACTTATTTTGTTAAATTTGTGGTCGTGATTTGGTATGCCCTTGAATGAACTCGCAAAACATTGAGAAATCAAAGAAAAACACATTCATAGATATATATTTTAATCATCATTTTTCATAACTTAATATAATTTTATTTCTATCATTTTATATCTCATACAACTTTTAATATCTTCATTTTTTCATATCTCAGCCATGAGTATTTATAAAATATAATTTCCTTTGTGGCAAATTAATTTATTACGGCCTCTACATCAACTCAAATATGGGGATGATCATTCATCGAAACGAGTCCTGTCAACCGGTCTTCGGCCATTTGAGATCTCAACCAAGTTTTAAGTCCTCGCAAAGTAAATAAACCTCGCTCTGCTGTGACAATTGACATCCGAAGTGTGGTATTGTACACTTTAATAAGGTGCGGGTAAATATAGCCATCTTCCCTCAATTTTTCCAATATGCCGAGCGAAAAAGACTTACTGAAGTTTGGCCTCTGACAAAGGAGTTTTACTTCTGCAACAATTTGTTGTAGGATGTCTTGATCTGAATCGTTTAGTGCCATGAGATGGCATGGTGCTTTGATGATCCTTCTGAAGTATGATTTAACATCCGTAGACTTTAATTTGTTAAATGATTTGAAATCCTTTGGCGAGCGAAAATTTTCTCAAAATCATAGGATATATTTGAGCAAAGAATGCAAACAGTCCACTTCCAGTGCGCTGTTGATGAGGAGTCTCCTTCAACTAAATTTTTAACTTGGTGCTGCTGTCTACCAACTAGTCTTGGGATAGTTAGTTCGACTCCCAACTCCCGCTTTTCTCCTCCATTGCTAATTTAGTGTAGAACTTCTTAGGGTAGGTATGCTTCTATCTGTCCCTTAGCATTTTGACCGTTCTTCTATCTGTCCCTGGTGACTTCTATCTGTCCCTTAGCTATTCTGTCCCTTAGCATTTTGACCGTTTGCTGGATTTTTATAGTGGCTTTGTGTGCATCCAAGCAATTCTTCTTCTGTAGAAACTATAGTTCAATGGAGCAGAGATAAATCCCCTGATGTTCAAAACGTTTCTAATGACATTTCCGACACGTAACTCAACCTAGATTTTGCGCCAAAATTCCAGGAAGCACCTTTATAATTGTTACCTTACAATTTTCGAAGCACCGCACCTGAGATTTCTAAAAACTGAAATCAGGTGAGTAGCTCTCGTTCACTGTAATCTTAGCGAAGCCCATGTTTTCATGTCGGCATGCAAAGGCCGGCTTATAGAACTTGTGTCCGCAAACATGCAGAAATATCGTTGTTTTAAAGGCAAAAACACAAGTCAATGTTATTTTTCGAAACGCACTGCTTGAGCTTTCCTTTGTTCTTCCCGACCACGTTTTGTTTAATAAATGAAGGATACTTGTAAGCCGAATCATCATTCCAATGATATTTTAGCAGTTCCTATTTTATCAGCTCACTTGTAAAACTGTTGTTCCGTATGCATATACTGGCAAATGTAAAAAATTGAAACCATTGTTGTTTGAATTACATATTTGAGAAGAAGCACATGTGGACACAAACAGTACATACAAAATTAAAACAAAATTAATCCATACTTAATAGTGATTTACATACCTTTCAGAGTTTCAAACAACATGATGTCAAAACAGCATTAATAGCTAAAAGCACTTTAATTACAAGGAAGATATTCAAAATTATATCTGCTGAGCATATAGCTTTAAGAATACACCGTTAATTGCGACACTTTAAAAAAGTATGAAAATCCAAAAAGAATTTGATTATTGGGCTAAGTATAACAAAGCTCTTTAGGATCCGCCCAAATGCCATTTTTGTTACCATTTTCCTTAGAACGTCTGGCTTTAAAAAGCTTAAAATAATTGCACAGTGGTCATAACTAAAATTTTGCACAGGGATCACAACTAACGCGGACTAGGTTTTTAGCTATAGAAATCGAAAATAGTATAAACAAGAAAAATCAATCATGCATAAGCATTGATTATGAAACACTTTCAACTGAAATGCAATTTCATTTAAAAATTTTTAAAATGTGATACATTCAGTGGTGATATCTTTTACATTATCACAGTACTACAGTAATTTATTATACTTAAATATTTAAAACTGTATCGAAATATAAATAATCTTATTCTCTATGCAAAATCAATGAATATTTCATTCATATAACTTGTATTCCACACTATAGAGCTAAATAATTTTGTGCGAAAAAAATTCAGCAATTCTTATGTAACTCACCTTACAATCGCTTCAGATATTTGCATTCTGCATAAGTTAAAATTAGGCTTCGTTGAAGAAATAATAAAAGTTTAGGGATCATTTAAAATCACAACTACTGTAATTGCATTGGCATGGAATTTAGATACACAGATACGCAGATAATATATGTGTGTGTGTGTATATATTCAAAGTATTGGAATCGTGCCGAAGATCGGAACTCGAATTTTCGAAGGATCTACACGTTTTGGGACTTCTAGAACACGAAAAAACTATTTTTAGGAAGACGTCTGTCTGTGTAACAGTGTATCTGTGTATGTTTCTGTGTGTCTGTGAGGATATTACATCCACTCTAATTGAAAAACTAATGTACCGAATTTCATAAAATTTGGTAGGTATGTTTTTTGTGGGAAATCCTGATGTTCATTAGATTATAGTACGATTTGTAATAAATAAATCTGCCTTCTTTGGATTTTTATAGTGGCTTCGTGTGCATCCAAGCAATTCTTCTTCTGTAGAAACTATAGTTCAATGGAGCAGAGATAAATCCCCTGATGTTCAAAACGTTTCTAGCGACATTTACGACACGTAACTCAACCTAGATTTTGCGCCAAAATTCCAAGAAGCACCTTTATAATTGTTACCTTACAATTTTCGAAGCACAGCACCTGAGATTTCTAAAAACTGAAATCAGGTGAGTAGCTCTCGTTCACTGTAATCTTAGCGAAGCCCATGTTTTCATGTCGGCATGCAAAGGCCGGCTTATAGAACTTGTGCCCACAAACATGCAGAAATATTGTTGTTTTAAAGGTAAAAACACAAGTCAATGTTATTTTTCGAAACGCACTGCTTGAACTTTCCTTTGTTCTTCCCGACCACGTTTTGGTTAATAAATGAAGGATACTTGTAAGCCGAATCATCATTCCAATGATATTTTAGCAGTTCCTATTTTATCAGCTCACTTGTAAAACTGTTGTTCTGTATGCATATACTGGCAAATGTAAAAAATTGAAACCATTGTTGTTTAAATTACTTATTTGAGAAGAAGCAAATGTGCACACAAACAGTACATACAAAATTAAAACAAAATTAATCCATACTTAATAGTGATTTACATACCTTTCAGAGTTTCAAATGACATGATGTCAAAACAGCATTAATAGCTAAAAGCACTTTAATTACAAGGAAGATATTCAAAATTATATCTGTTGAGCGTATAGCTTTAAGAATACACCGTTAATTGCGACACTTTAAAAAAGTATGAAAATCCAAAAAGAATTTGATTATTGGGCTGAGTATAACAAAGCTCTTTAGGATCCGCCCAAATGCCATTTTTGTCACCGTTTTCCTTAGAACGTCTGGCTTTAAAAAGCTTAAAATAATTGCACAGTGGTCATAACTAAAATTTTGCACAGGGATCACAACTAACGCGGACTAGGTTTTTAGCTATAGAAATCGAAAATAGTATAAACAAGAAAAATCAATCATGCATAAGCATTGATTATGAAACACTTTCAACTGAAATGCAATTTCATTTAAAAATTTTTAAAATGCGATATATTCAGTGGTGATATCTTTTACATTATCACAGTACTACAGTAATTTATTATACTTAAATATTTAAAACTGTATCGAAATATAAATAATCTTATTCTCTATGCAAAATTAATGAATATTTCATTCATATAACTTGTATTCCAGACTCTAGAGCTAAATAATTTTGTGCGAAAAAAATTCAGCAATTCTTATGTAACTCACCTTACAATTGCTTCAGATATTTGCATTCTGCATAAGTTAAAATTAGGCTTCGTTGAAGAAATAATAAAAGTTTAGGGATCATTTAAAATCACAACTACTGTAATTGCATTGGCATGGAATTTAGATACACAGATACGCAGATAATATATGTGTGTGTGTGTGTGTATGTATTCAAAGTATTGGAATCGTGCCGAAGATCGGAACTCGAATTTTCGAAGGATCTACACGTTTTGGGACTTCTAGAACATGAAGAAACTATTTTTAGGAAGACGTCTGTGTGTGTAACAGTGTATCTGTGTATGTTTCTGTGTGTCTGTGAGGATATTACATCCACTCTAATTGAAA
Organism: Amaurobius ferox; assembly: GCA_951213105.1. Classification (NCBI taxonomy): domain Eukaryota; kingdom Metazoa; phylum Arthropoda; class Arachnida; order Araneae; family Amaurobiidae; genus Amaurobius; species Amaurobius ferox. The sequence continues at coordinate 39,613,679 of OX578138.1, forward strand.
AACTAATGTACCGAATTTCATAAAATTTGGTAGGTATATTTTTTGTGGGAAATCCTGATGTTCATTAGATTATAGTACGATTCGTAATAAATAAATCTGCCTTCTTTGCGAAATGGCCAGCAGAAATTGCCTTTATCCACTCTAGCTAAAAACTAATGGAACAAATTTAACAAAATTTGGTGTATAATATTTCAATGACTTACAAGTGATTTATATACCAAATTTAACAAAATTTGGTACATAAATCATTTGTAGGTTATTCTAGTACGATCCAGGAAAAAGGAACAGGCTATTTTTGCGAACTGGCCCGTAAAAATCGTTAAATATAAAAATAAAGGACTACGTGTGCTCAATTATATCAATTAAATCCCTATTTTATACGTGATTTTTGACGACAAAAAGAATAAGACTAACTCCATTACTCTAGGACTAGACGTTCTTGAGATATTCTAGTTTTTTTGCGTTTTCGCTACGCCACCTTTGACAATAAGTCCAGCTATCAAATGAGAACCAAATTTAAGTTTAACTTGCAAATTCAATGTCATTTAAAATACTTATGGCTGTTATTTTGTGCAGATAAACTCAAATTATTCTTGAAGAAATAAAGAGAACGTGAATATGAGACTGCAGGGAAAGACATGTGCTGCCCACATCAGAATTTTTAACAATATGACAACAATGATTTATAGAAGTGAACAGGGATTATTTGCAGTCCATTTCGAAAAAAATGTATGATCTATATTTAAAGATCCACCAAATTTTTGTAGAATAAAATGTTCAACAAATTTAAGCTGTGTACCAAATTTTAACTCTGTAGGACGTAGGAAAGTGCATTAAAAATACCATCAAATAAGTATATCATGAGTTATATAAAATTAAAAAAAAATTTGAAAAATTGCTATCTACCAAATTTACTTTAAAATGTAAAGCCTCTTTCATATACAAATTGATTAAACTCTTGGAAAGGTATTTATTATATAATATATCTCTTTTTTTTCTTTCTGGAGGATATCCCAAAAGTCAGAATTTAATTAAATTTGTTTTTTTCCCTATATTAAATAATTTTTAATTAAAAAACTACTTAACATATTTTACTGAAATATTTTATATATATTTTATGGGATAATGTGAATATTTCCTAAAAATTTTCAAGCAATTTGTGAATTTTAAATTTGCTTAAAAAATGTTTGAAAAATTAGGTCCCATAAGGTTCAATGTATTTCATTTTTTCAACCAGGGTTCAATAAAAAACTAATTGGGTGATATTATTTATTTATATTCCCATAGGTCCCACAGACCGTCTGAAAAACATTAAAATTTCATTTTGATAAAGTCATTTTTACGGCAGTTATCGTGCTAACGGACAGACAGACAGACAGAATGAACAAAGTCATACAAAGTCATAAACACTTTTCAACTATGTTGTAAAGTGTTAAAAACTAGAAAATAGTGTGAAAAGTATGAAAAAAGAAATAATTTTCCTCAAAAACGACTTTAACGATTGTGATGAAATTTTCTTTGAAGTTCGTTCGTATAAATACAAATGAAACCATATTAGTCACTTTCAAGTAATAATTTTGCTTCTACTCCCTTTAACCAAGTCTCACCGTCTCCGCTGCAGTCACAGAGACAAATCATTAAACTAGTTCCCCTTAAAATTCTCTCTAATTTGATGCCTCTATTTCTGATTTTGGTTAAAAATTGTGTCTGTTCCATAGTTTTCCATTATTTCCGTACGATGTACATTGCATATTCTCACATTCTATTGCATATTCTCGCATATGCAATCAATGCCCACCTAAGTCAAGGCATAACTCTAAAACAGTGTATTGTATCATATGCAATCTCGCATATGCAACTCTCCGAATTCAAGATATAACCCAAGATCCGTCATCAGTGCGTTGTAGAAATTGACAAACCGCAATTTTCTCTTGGCTTTATTTATGCTGTGATGTCTCGAGTACACACGTTTGAGAAATTATTGGTAGAGGCATTCCCAGAATCACAACTGCTTGGTATCAATGACCAATTAAAAAGGCCTCTTTCCAATTAAAAAGGACGAATTTGCACGATTGCAAACATTGTAAGATAGAAATTCTTATCGCACTCGAAAGATTAGAATCTGCAATGTACGCTGGTTTCAGTACTATAGTCTGTGAGTTTCAGTTTCCTGTTCACGGTAATTTCCTTTTCGTTTATTAAACTTCGAAAATCTTTTATTTTCCTACTATATTTAACTTTTTCACAAAGTTCGTTCCAGTTACAAAATATCGAAAAATAAGGCATAATTCAATAAAATGTTACTTTTTCATTAGCTTGCTCAACTCGATTAGCTATTACTGCTCTAAAAGCACACCTACCATACTATCTTAGAAAATTCGAGGAAAGTCTTGCGAAGTATTTCTTTCAGGACTTTTTGGCCGGGGGTGGGGGCGAATGAAATGTTATGGGGGGGGGGGGGCAAGTTTTCTATTTGTCCAGTATACATATATCAAAGAGCTGTGTCACATAAATAGAAACTAGGTTAACATAAAATGTCGCAAGGGGCAATACCTGTCTCCGGGGGACTTCGTTCCCCGGAGGTATGCCTGAAAGAGACTGGGCTCTGTGTGAACACATCGTTAGGCTATCATAAAATGTTTCTGAATTTATTTTCATTATTCGACCAAATATATTTCATTTGTGAAAATAAATAACACCTACTGTGCTGTGACCAAGTCACGACCTCCTCTTTCTTTTTTAATTTCTAGATACTTCCTTGAATTCAGCTTATATTTTCTACTTTAGATTGTGTTGTCTGATTTTTTAAGCATAATTTAAAAGTTCCTGTATTTATTTTTATTTATTTCCTATATTTTTATTTCCTAATAATTTTATATTTTTATTTTTTTCTGCCTTGAAATCCTATTCTCGGGGAGGCCGCGCGCCCCTTGCGCCCTCCCCCTGGATCCGCCCTTGAAGGTATGTAGTCAAAGGTATGCAGGTCAAAATGTTTATTAAATCATGAATTAACATATTATACATTCAAAAATACGATAAAGAAAACCGTTATGCATCCACGAGTGCGAGTCCACGCACTGCACATACGATACTTCTTTGTGTGGGCTACTCTACTAGGGGAGAACTTTCCAGAAAAGTTGAGACGGGGGAATTCGAAGGCCAGACTTGGGCCTACAGCTCTTGCGTTTCGAGGTGCAGAGGGGGACAGTAGTTCGGCCTCTTCTATCGAGGGTGATGGACGGGGCCCCCACTAATCTCCTGTTTATTAGGAATGGTTGCCTGCTGCACCCAGACACATAATATGCTAAAATTTTATCTGTGCATGTTGCACGTAGCAAGATCACTTTCTCCATACAACCGATGATCCGTACAGGGACAGAGGTTCGTCCTGAAGGTCAAAATCTGTGGAACGAATGTACCAGCAGTCAGTGTTAGAAAAAAAATTTGTACTCTAACAAAATTTCAAAAAATTGATACTTATAAAAAAAAGTTTATACTCTAACTGAAAAAATTAAGAACTTTTAAAGCAGGAAGCGATTTTCTAAACACACGAAAATATAAAGAAAGTTTCAAAACATGCGATAAATTAGACAAGAAACACCAACCTTCAGGACTCCTCTTCCATCTGAAATGCTAAAAACGCTCCATTCAAACAAATCAGCCATTCGGTCTCTCACACTCAACTTCATTTCATCTCCACATTTAGGACAAACATGCTTATCACTCATAAACCCTTTCATAACATACTAATTACTTCTTTCAAACCTTTATTTTCCAAATTATAGTAGAATTTTGTACAAAAAATCAAATAATAAAAGCACATGCAACTATGGCAAAAGAAATGTGCTTCTACATCAGAAAATTGTAGTAACCACAGAAATGTATTCTTATGTCACCTTCGTGTATATTCTTATTGGATGTTACAATGTTACACAATTACCGCCGAAAAACACAGATACAAGAGGTTAACAGATTACAACTTAAAGCGCTCGCAATCGGAATGCTTGATGGCGACTTGGCGAGTGAGCTGAAAGTGTGGTGGGTTGATCTCCAGATTAGCCAAAATTTAGTTCATGTTTCAAGTTCCTGCGACCAGGGATTATTTAGATATTAATTAAATATACACAGTTATATACACAGTTAACCTTCCCATAGACCATTATGCAGACAATATTTCCCATAAATTTATTTGAAGAAAATATATCACTTAGCAACAGATTTAAATTCAATGTGTTTATGCGGCAGATGATTTTTATTAAATCTTTTCAGATTTAAATAATAAAAAAATGGATATAAAATAAATTTTATTGAAATTGCATTTTTGACTGAATTGTATCAAATACAGCCTTCATGTTTAAAGATTACCGGAATTATTGATATTTCAATTTACTTCATGTGTTTTATTTTGGCCAAAACTGTTGAAACTCATAAATTGTAGATCATAATCTTTCATTAGTCTATTGTTTTTTAATCTATGAGAATATAAGTAGTATGGTTATATCTTCATATGCAATTTTTGTGCTTTCATTTTGTCATATATTGGAATCAATTATGGGCTTTAAGTTTAAAGATTTGTAGAAGATTTTTGAAATTCATATATTATAGTAATGATAATTTTCTTCTAATATTCAGGAATGTAAGTAGTACAGATATATATATCTTCACATACAATTTTAACTCTTATTTTGGCATATATTAATTCAATTTTTTATTTATTGTAAATTTGTTTACAAACAGGATCAGGCTGTTTTATTCATCAGATCTGCCTGTGAAGATAATTTTTGTATACAGAGAACAGAGATCCTTAAACTTATTTTTATAAGCATTAATTTAAATATTTTAATAGAATATTTTGATTAACAATGTCATTTGGAATAGTATAGGAATTTTGTTTCTTTACATTATATATTCTGTGCAAAGAATTACAATGTAGTATGGGTAATCTTCTGCGAAAATGTAAGTAGTATGGGTATACCTTCACATACAATTTTAGCTCTTTCATTTTGGCATATATTGGCATCAATAATGGGTTTAAAGATTACGAGGATTATTGACATTTTTAATTTATTACGCTATGTTTTATTTTGGCAAATATTTTTTAAACTCATATTGTTGTATGGGTAATCTACTAATACATGGATATATCTTCTAATCTATGAGAATATAAGAGTAGTAAGGGTACATGATTTTAGCATTTTCATTTTGGTATATATTGGAATTGATTATGGCTCTCAGGCTTAAAGATGACGGAGATTATTGATATTTTCAATTTATTATATTGTTATTTTTTGGTAAAAATTTTTGAAACTCATGTATTGTAGATGGGTAATTTTCTACTAATACACGGGTATATCTTCTAATATTTGATAATATAAGTAGTATATCTTCCCATACAATTTTAGTGCTAAAAGCACTAAAATTCTTGGCACATATTGATTTAATTTTATATTTTTTGTAAATTTGTTTACAAACGGGGCCAGGATATTTCATTCTTCAGATCTGCCTGTGAAGATAATTTTGTATAGCAAGAACATATTCTTAAACTTCTTTTAAGGATCATTAATTTAAATTTTTTAATAGTGCTTTGAATAATAATGTCATTTAGAATATTATAAGAATTTACACATGATTGTGAATTTAAATTTTTTTTATATTATATATTCCGTACGAAGAATGGATATACTGCTAGTTATTTAGAAGTCTAATTTTATGTATTAGAATTTTATTTCTCTAAGGGAAGGTTTGACATTTTTATGAATTCAGATTTACTCAATTTTATGTTTTAGCTAGAAGTATTTAAAAAAAAAAACAGTGAGTTTCTGTATTACTCATTAGATTGATGTGAAATATCACTCTTTTTGCATATTTTAAATTGGAAAAAGTTTTGTGATGTTGATTTAAGGTACCTAAAAAAAGATTTGGTGTTTTTAATAATTTTGAAAAATTTTACAATTATGATAGTTTAATAGACTGCAGTTTTATTTCATCATAATTTGAGCAGAAAAGATTGTTATCAATAATGAAATATTTGGATGCAATATCTGCAGTCACTCCATTGGGTGAATGTGCAGTCAAGGAAGGCAATAGCTGCATACTGGCATAAGTGCAATGTCAATGTGCAGATGTTGCAAATCTAAAATTTAATTTTTTTACATTTTTATTACCAGAATTGTTTTATAATGTAGCTTGAAGGGCATATAGTCGGAAGAAAAATTACGTGTAAGGTTCTGTATTGAGTTTTGTAGATACTTTTGCTTGTATCAGGTCAACAACACAACAGAGCAATAAGCTTGTATACCCTTTATGGAAATTCTAGAAAAAACATTAAACTCCTGTAGTTCTTGTCCAATCTACAAAATTTGAGAAATTTCCAGTACTCCCCAAGTTGGCGATATTGCCGAATTTATCGCCAAGATCAAGTGATTCAAACCTTAAAATTTTAAAGATGGTTTTCTGTTATGTTTAATGTTACTTCTGTTTCATTCACATTTCTTTCATGATTTACTCTGCACTCTAAGATGTTTCACATTGAAAACTGTCATATTGCTTATTGATTTATTTTAATACAATCAAACCTATATTTTCAAAAGTTACAAAAACTTGGGTTTGAAAATTCACTATAGTTTTATATTTATAATTAAATTGCAATGTTCTGCAAAAAATTATTTACATATTTATTAAAGGAAGGTTTGAGTGCATTTCTAGTTTTACTGATTAAATTGGACATTTCATGAATTGTATTTTATACATGTGCAAAACTCTTACTATTTTAATATTTTTACATTTTAGCCCACAATGTAAAACCAGACAACAGTGAACCATACTTACAAAATTAGTAAGTTAAATTCTAGTAATTCTGTTATAATACAGCATTTCAGTATACTTGTATATTTTAGTCATTTTTTATTTATTGGTGAAGGTTATTTATTGGTGAATTTTATTTATTGGATTTTATTAAGATTGGTGAAGGCTGTATTATGATTTGGTTTGGCTCTGCCATCCAAATTAGTGACTGTATGTTGCATTTCCACATGATCTGCTTTCAACCAGGATTTGTCATTGAGCATATATCATATTTTATTAAATTGAATACAGACTTTAAAATTCTTGTTATATGAATTCAAAATATTAATTAAATCTGAAGTAAGCCAGGGCTAGATAAATTTCTCCTCAATATGGGGGACCATCTTTAATTTGACATTATTTTGCAGTTTAGTGACATTTGAGAAAGCTCTTATTATAAATAGTTACAATAGTATAATGCATAGGTTAACAAGTAAATAATAAATTAAAAAATAAATTTTAAAGAAAGTTTCAATCCAAATCCCTACACATGTGAAATCCTTAGTTTAAACATAGCTCATGTACGGTCGCACACAAAAGTTCACCATTCAGAGTCAAATTTCTAGTCTCCTCCACTAATTTTTAGGCGCCACTGTGACTTGGTGCCTAGGGTTTAAACAGTTATAATATACTAGTATCAATTGATTTGTTGTGTCAAACTTTATAGGAAAAATCAATTCACTTAATTATATTTAGGACATTGCATACATTTATTTAAAATCAGACAAAATATTAAATTGATGAAAGTTCTGAAATTAGTGCCTTCCTGTTAAGTTTCATGTTTATTTAATCTATTCGTTTTCTTAATGATTTTTTTTTTTTTTTTAAATATTGCATTTTGAATTTTTTATTGTATAGTCAAATGGAATCCAATATTCAGATTATTATATTCTAACCCAATTTAATTTGCTAAGATATTGTGTCTATATACTTGTCTATATATATATATATATATATATATATATATATATATATATATATATATAATAAAAAGGTTTGAAGGTCCAATGAAAGAAAAGTGAGAAGCTGTAACTCAAAAAACCTAGCTTTCTAACAAGCTTACAAAATAAAAGTATAAATCTTCAAGCAAATAGTAAAAAATACAAATTTTGAATCATCAAGTCAAAGAAAAGTATCAAAAAACGTATATATATATATATATATATATATATATATATGTATAAATTTCAAGGTAATATATTATACTTACAAATCTCAGGGGTTCCACAAGGTGGCTGTAGTAGCAGTATATTAGCTAATTTATACCTTTATCATTATGAAAAATCTTTTACTTCAACAGATTATAAAATTTACAGATATGTTGATGATCTGGTTTGTTTGGTCTTTACAGACAACTGTGTCATAGATATAGATTTCTATCCAGATAATTTGGATCTAATTCCTAATGAAGCCACTATTAGTAATAACATTAATTTTTTGGACTTAAATCTTATTATCAAGCCTACTAATAGGATAATTACTAATTTATATGATAAAGACTATTTTAACTTTAACATTAATAAAATATTACTTTCTAATTCCTGTAACTCGATTCAATTGTTTAGAAATATTATACTTAATCAGCTTTTAGAATTTATAGATTATGTGATAAAAAATGTCATGCTATGCATATTAATAAACTTAAAATTACTAGCAAATTATATAAATATCCAGCTTATTTAGTACATGGTATAGTTAAAAAGTTTGGAATGGTTGAATATACTTAAATTCTCTCCTGAGTAATCTTATATTAGCCAGACATCCACTTTCTCTTGAATAAGCATTACCATGTATTTACATGTTCTTACTGTTGAATATCACCTTTTTCCGTCTCTTCACATTACTGTTATTTCTTTATCATGATTAGCAACAGCAGTTCTCTACTTTTTATTTTTTGAAATTGGCAACATAGTCTTTTTTATTCAAGGCTCCAATGGATCAAATGTATGCAGTGTTTTTTCAGGAAGATTTTCAGGTTTTGTGATGTTACCGGGGTCTGCAGCCTGATATGTGTCGCAAAGAATAGAGCGAAGACATACTAGGAAAAGGTGCTTTACAAAGCTGAAGTATCGATATTGCAACATTATGCACTTTTTACTCCACTTTGATCCACATATGTATGGTCCATAAAGAATCATACTGAAAAGGAGCTTTAATATAACACGTTTAAAGACTATTCTTCCAGACACATATCCTATCAATTTTAAAACTAGATCATGAGAATTTCAACATTTTTCAAAGTCTTTATACACGAGATGCATCACAATTTCCTATGCCAAGAATTTTTTTTTTATATATAATTTCTTGTTTTCAGTTGCTTATTTGTCATTAACAATGTAAACGAAAAATAAATCCATGGATTCCTGAAGTGCTTCTAGTTTAGTGATGTTTTCAGAAGTGCCCATTGTTAACAATTATTATCAATTCAAGGTTAAATCCTTGCAATTTTTAACTTGCTGGGAGGTAGTGTTCACGTTCCCCCCTCTCTGTGTTGATTGACACATTTTACAGTAAAACATATCAGATTTTTTTTTAGCAATTTTTATATGAAATCAAATTTCTGCAAAAGGCTAGAGAATTTAAACAATATAAAAAAATAATAAATTTTAATTACATTCATAATGTCTAAAATAACTACATAATCAAAATACTGTCATCATGATGACTGAAAAATTAGATTACGTGATTAAAAGATTAAAACAAAAGTATAAATTAATGAAAATCATCTATAACTGCTGGTAATAAATCTTAAGGAAATAGCTGTGATAAAGTAATAAATTATTAAAAATAGTCCCAAAGTTTGGGAAAGTAAAGAAATAAAAGGATCAATATGAGGAAACTTAATAAAGAAGGGGACATGCAATAGTATGTATAATCGGTTATTTTGGTACAAAATAAAATCTGAAAAAGTCTTTATTAAATTATTATGGTAAAAAATGGATTTAATATTGCCCCAAAATGTAAGTGACCACAGATGTTCCAAAATATTCAGAAAATGAACTAAAAATAAATAAAACAAATCTGTAAATTTATAAAACATTTAAGAAAAGGAAATTTTGGGAAAAAAAACTGATCAATAAACTTATTGGAAAAAAACAAATGATATTTAAAAATTTAATAAATCCCAAAAATAAAAATTACAAATGTATGTTAATTAATATTGCTTTATAAAAAATATAAATATTTCTGCAAAATTTTTGCTCATATTATTTTCAGGAAATTTGAGTTTTGTATTTTGTTGCAGATCTTTTGAATCTTCCCTGATGTTTCAAAATCCTCCCACCATCACAGCTTTATTAAAAGGGAAATTTTTCCCCCTTTGATTATAGAACCCTGGAAAGAAACCTTATATGGTCTACAGGACCAGTGGATTTTTCCTCTAAATTCTGTCACTGCCTTAAAAATTTCTATTCCATATTCAGGGATGTTCAAAATGTGTATCTGCAGAAGTAGTAAGTGCACTGAAATTCCTGAAATTTCTTTTTCTAGATTAAAATGTCCTTAATTCTTGCTCTTTGCTCTAAAATTCTTGAAATTTTTCTTAAAATAATTTTCGGAGGAAAAAAAAGTTGCTTGTACAGTATAGAGCAAATCATTCTAAAGTCCAAAAGGACCCAAAATTCAGAACAATTTGAATTTTTTTTTCCTGTAGTAAATCTCCATACTCGCAGGATGCTGCTGGAATCACAGGTGGGTAAAATAATTTTTCCCCCCTTCCTACAGAAATATGATTTTAATAACAGGGGGGGAAATGGTCAGTGAAGAATAGAATGGCACATTGCAGTGGTGTGGTCTTTGGAGAAAAGCAATGCAGCTCAAATATTTTTGAATACAGCAGAGCTGCTAGGAAATTTTTCAGTCAAAGCAGAGCCATTAAGAAAAATGCAAAAATTTATCTGTGGGACATTTTTTTGTTATATGTAAAATAAAATTTTTTTGTATAGATTGTATAGTACCGTGTATATTTTTGTATGGTACCATGAATACACTGGAATTTCTCTGTGGAAAGAACTTTTAAAACTGGTTTTTAGCCAACGTTAGATGAGCCAATTTAAAGCAGTGATGATACAGTGGAAATTATCTAAAGTTTCATCGCTAAAAAAAAGCACATTTTTTATTGGAGGTTTTACAGTATGATGTTATATCTAATGGCTTAGTGATATCACACATCAAAAAAGATGCAGATGTTGGTGCAGGAATTCTGAAAACAAACTTGCAATAGATACATTGCTTACGGATGAAGGCAATGATTACTACAGATGTATTTCTGTTACTAAATATCGACACTGATATTCCATCCTTGTTTAAGCAAATTTTATTTATAGTTTGTGATGCTATAATGTTTAAGCAAACTATGAGCTGTATTTTTAATTGAAATTGCACATTTTTTATAATGGGCCTTCAATCTAAATAATTCAAAAATCCAGAAAGTTGTTGGTCTGGAAATTTTTGAATAATCAGTCCTACACTGTATACGGATATGATATGTTAGGATTATATTCTTTTACTGCATGATTTTCATAAATTTTAAGAGAATACACTAACTGTTGCATTTCTACATCCATGGTTGGTGTGCAAATTTTGGTCTGGTTAAATTATTATAAAACAGTGATTTGAAACAGATGCTAAAATTCATAACATTTTCACAAGAGATGTTTTTTAGCTTTTTCCAATATCTGTGCAATTATTTAAATTCTCTATTTTAAGGATTTTGAAATTAAATACCGTATTTTGATAAAATTTCCTGTTAAATCAAACTTTGGATCAAAATTCTCTTTTAATGTATTTATGGACTTCTAATTAAGATTCTTTTTAATTTTTGACAATATTACAGAAATCTAAATTTGTATCTATATTATCACCAGCATATTTAGTCTTAATGATTTAGACATTTTTCATTACATTTTCGTTCACCTTTAATTCATTATATCACTAAGAACTTGATATATTAGCATCTATTATAACATCTTTATAATTTTAATTAATGTGTAATGCCCTTTAAATAAAAAAGTGCAGATTAATAAATATTTAAAATATATATTAGTTTTAATCTTAAAAATGACATATTTTTAACCAATTTGTTTTTAAGAAAGGGGGCTGAATTCATGAAAATTTACTATATTTTTACTGAATAAGTTAGTTTTTTTAAAACCAAAATTGAGTAAGAATACCAATGCAGTGGTGCCAGCTTTGCATGGCATATGTTAAATGCAAAGTTATTTTTGATTTTAAAATCAAATTTTCAGAAATTTCTGCTGGAATATTTTAAAACACATTTTTAATTAATAATAGACGATTCAGGAAAGTATTGGATCACCTTAGTTTTTATTTTTAATTTGATTTTAGTGAAAAATATTCTAATGTAGCTGCACAAAAGTCACCTGGTGCTGAATTAGTTGGCAGCTGGAGAGTTGAAATTGGTGATCAGGATCAGTTCAGTAAGTTATCTTTAAAGTCATGCTTTCTCAGTTAATAGTTTCACAATGTTTTATGTTACTTATGTAAATTCTACTTTGTTTTGGCACAAATTATTGATGGCAAGAAATTTGGCATTGTTTTTAAAAAAATTCTTAATTCACAGAATAGATGTTTATAAAATTGGGGCACATAGCAAGTTTTCTTGCTGCCATTGCAGATATTAACTGCTGCATGCTGATGAACACTTAAAGGCAAAACTGGCTCTTAAATGCTGTTATGTACAATGGGAGTAATCCTAATTTACGGATTTATCGGTGCTTCTTGATTTATAATCATTATCGGTCAAAGTTTCATGCTGTTTTGTCATTTCTAAAAATTTTCATTAAAGAAATCTTTTTTTGTAGACCACATATTATAAAAGTAGTAGGAATATTTTATTAAGATCTTGCTTTGTTTCATATCTTGTTGCAAGATATAAAATTTTGCTCTAACTGTTGCTGTGCCTTTTTTGACATCAGCATATTGTGAAAATTACAAATACAAACTTTAAGGATTAATAAAAGTTAGGCCGTGATCGTTAAGCTGAAAACTAAAAATTAAGTCATTAAAATCAACCACTTCACAAATAAAGAGAAAATTTTGAAATGTAAAAAGAGATATTTATTAAACTTAACAAAAAAAAGGAGAAACAGTTACAGGCGATTACACCCAGGTTACAAAAATGTTGGAGAACTAAGTTTGGCAACAGTAGAATGATAATACACATAATTGACAAAAAAGGAGTGTGTAAAGGTGTCAGAATAAACTAATAAAAATCAAGTCCACCTTTAGGAGGTGTGACATACCAATAGTCCCCCTTTAAATGGTGAGACACAAAATAAAAGGTGTACAAAAAAAACCGACATTCTAGTGATCTAGATGAAATTACATCCAAAAAGGGTGTGTAAAGAAAAATGTAGAGTGTATATAAAATAGGTAATAAAAATAAAGAAAACTAATTTAAAAACAGCCCTTGAGGCAGCCAACTAGACATAAGAAAAATATCAGTTTCTCTTAGAAACAAATCTTCATTAAGGTTTGGTTTCCTCTTTTAAGAGGTGAAGAAAAAGAAAAAAAACATTTTGTTTACTAGGCGATATTTTCGGCTTGAATCCACCTTTAATTTAAGATTTCTCCGTTTAGGAGGCGAGAAGAGTTAAAGTCCATTTTTATTGAATAGACCAGGAGCTTGAAGATTACTGAAGGTGCTCCGGATGGATCTTCCTGAGTAAACTTTAATGGAGAGGACTTACCCCCATGCTGAGTTCGAGAGTGGCTTGTTGCCTACCAGAGAGGAGCTTTCATGGCCAATTTACAATGGTCCGGTTGCCTGGTCCCGGTCATCAGTGGCTGGTAAGGAGGTGGTCCGCTGTCCAGGGGCCGGCATTCGGTGGAAAGGCTGGATGCGTTGGGCCCGGTCTCCCGGAGAATTTAGGTGAAAACGGTGGGAGCCTTTAGCTTCGTATCATAGAGTGGGGCGATGAGGGCCAAAAACATAGGCTGGAGTGGAAAGAGCTTTCAGCTCAAAAAGTGAAGAATTTAAGGCATCGTATTCCCGGCAATTAGCCTACGGAGCAGGTGGTGACTCATTTCTCTCCGAAGGAAGAGAAAAAACTAATCTCCTTATCTCATAAGGGTGACGTATGAGGATTCGCTCAAAAAAATAGCTCCATCTTACGATCCTAGTGGGATCTCCCCACAAAAGTTGAAAAGTTTCTCTAGAACCAGAAAATAACGTCTGTTCGCTACTGCTGCATCGTTCCCGAGTGAGGAGCGCTCTCTGACTTGGCACGAAGTTTCGAACCGGCAACCTCCTTTTGGCGGCGCCAATCCGAATCTAACGCGCCAAGAGTCCGCAAGCGTCCGACGAAACGTCCACATGCTAGGCCTAAAAATATCCTCTTATAAAGCTAAGTGCGCCAAAAGTATCTACCCTACGCCACATGTGTAAAAGTGATCAGTAACTTAATATGCTTGTTTACAATGCCCGGACGCTTGAAATTAGTAGCGTCAGGGCAGCCATATTGAAAAAACGTGAAAATCTATAAAAAGGAACTTTGCCAAAATTATAAAAACCTTTCTAGAAGGCGTAAAAATATGTTTTGTGAATGAAAAAAAATGATGTTTATGATTTGTTATCAACATATACACTTAATATTTCATCATATACAGTTATAACATAAAAACAAATAATTCTCCTTAATCCTGGGTGCAATAAAGCAATACATAGTCTGTGATGTTCTTTTACATGGAATTGTTTACAGATGACTTCGTAGTTACATTCAATTGCTTTCAGAGCAAATTGCACGTTTGGGAGGGGGAAAATTCCAGTCTGCCCAAGTATAAAAATTCAGAAAAGGTGCATTTAAAATTATTTTAAAGTCCTGTTATGCAGGTAAAGAATTATTTAAATTAAAGTTAGTTTATTCTCACCTTTTCAAGCTAGAATGATCTTATTGACCTGAGCAATTTACTAGAAACAAAATTTATGACTATTTACTTATTAATTTGATTGCTCAGCTTCAATTTCTTTTAAAGTAAACACAAGATTAAGTTAAAGTTCTTATTAAAATAAAAAGTGATTAAGATTAAAAGTCCTTAAGATAAAGATCATTAACATATATATGTGAATAGCATTTTACTTTTGAATTCAATTACCTTTAAATTATTGCTCACTTAAAATTATATAGTACCAAGAGTACATGTATTAGGTTTGAAGTATTAATAAGTTAAGAGTTATAGGATTAAATTAATTTATTAGCAGTAAAGCAAATTATTTCTGCTCTTTCTCAAAAATCCAGCACAACACTGTCGTCTGAATAAATCTTAAATAAATACTTCATTAGTTTAACAGTATACAAGATTGATTAAAACTATTAACTGGTTTTAAAGGCAAAGAACAGCTTCCTTTTTCAGAATAGATAACATGCACATGTCACATGGTTATATTAAGTAATAAACAATAGCATAATGCTGTCAATAGATTCTGAAAGAATAATATCAATGGCTTCATAAAGCTGTTAACAGCTTTGAAAACATGGAATCTTTAGAGTGTAGATCACTTGATTTTTACAAACAAAAGTGATATATTTTGTTTCACTTAAATATTTGAGAGTTCTCGGCGAGATTAGTTCCAATTTTTTCACTGGAAATCATTTTTATTGAGAGATTTTTATTTTCTATTAATTAAATAAGTTTCAATATTCTTTGTAAAGGGAAACTAATGGCAGAAACTGGATAGTATGAATGCTTTTGGTTTACATTAATCAGCTAAAATTGATAAAATAGAGATAAATATATTGTGTTTGAAGTGTTATTAATACAGATATAGTAGCAATTTTAAAATAACATTAAGATTGAAACATTAGTGACACTTATAATATACAAGATGTTAACATTTTTCCCTCTACCTAGAACATAAGTTTATTTTTCTAAATATATTGTTAAATATATATTTTCATTAACCGTAATCGCAATTCAAAGGAAAATGTAATATGTATAATCAAATGTAAGAAATTAAACTCTGAATACAAAAATGAAAGTACTTTAAAACTTCAAAATTTATTTAAGCAATGCATTAATAAATGTAAATCTAATGTGATTTTAAGAGATTGGACGTACAATAGGTGCATAAAATGCAAATGCATGTTTTTAAATAGTTATGAAACAGAAAAAGTTTAGAATTTTCCTACCTTGCCACTAACAAATCCCATAAACTAATGTATACATCGAGCACATATCCAGTGTATTTTCACATGAGCTGTAATTTTGTATGCTTAAACTTAACGTGTTCATATTGTCCATAAGGTCAAGATTGCCAGATTTGATTTTACCTTTGGAGCTGGTGTTCTGTCTTATCTTAAAGAAGGCTGTTCTTTTCCTTTATAGCTAATGATACTTTTAATCATTTTGTATGTTGTTAAACTAGCAGAATATTTATTTTTTAGACCTGTCATGAGTTATTGCCAGATGCAGTATTATACATGTACCATTCTATAACTCTAAAAACTTTGAACTTCATTCACTCATAAAATAAACAAGCTTTTCACTTCATTATTTTTGTAATCTGTTATTTGTTGATTTAGTGGCAAAATATCAAAATGTTTTGCATAAGAGTTATGACCTGCCACTCTGTAATCCAATGTCAAAAAAGAAAAGTAGGCACAATACAGTTGAGGCAAAAGTGGAGGTAAATACATTTCAATTTTACATTGAAAATCAATTAAACCACTCTAAAGGTCTTGACATTTGCCTCTCATGGTACTAAAGTTTTTTCTTTAGTTTATAACTTTACACATTCACAATTATCTCCAAATTATAATTTAAACTTTTGCTAAACTCCTAAATGAAACTTCAATGCTTTTTTATTACCATTGTATTGTTCCTATAATAAGTATTGTTTATAATTTGTCAAACTGTTCCAACTACTTTTTTCCCTAGCAGCTTGTAATAAATATCAGCATTGATTTACAGTTTATATCTAAACTAGGTTGGTTACTTTTTAAAAAGTTCTGGGATGTCTTTGGTTGGCCTGTTCATAACTTTTATACAAAATCCATGCCTCTCATTGTAAACATGACCTCCCTATGTCCTAAATTCATTTTTTAAATCAAGGTTAAGAAATTTTCGATTTTGAGGTGATTTTTCCACCCAATTAAATATCTATTAAATGATTTAAATTTTCATCTTTATAACATTAATTCCAAAATCTGGTCTTTTCATTTAAGATCAAATCTTTACTTTTTACACTCAGAATTTGTTTTAAATACCCAGACTGACACATTGGTGAGATACATTTCTATAGTATAGATTTAGATTACTCAAATGCAAACATCATTTTCATAAATAGTTTTCCTAAATTATACTATGTTTTAAACTGATTCAATTAAAATGTTTTGTAAGCATATCCAATTTTCCTATTTCTATTTAAATATATTTTAAATTTCATCAAAATATAAATCTTGTGTTTAGTTGGAAATTATTTCATATTTCGATATTTTGTTTGCATTTAGGTAGTAAGATTAAATATCAAACTCTTAAGAATGTTTTTTAATCTCCCTACAAACGCTGCCACAACTGCCGCCGTGTTCATGCGGAGTACGATCACGTTAAACATGTGGATCCGTAAGTCCTTCTGAGGTACGGTCCCTGTGGATGCCTCCCCCACTGGGTTCCAGTCTAAATTGGGTGGCACTTCCCAGCCGTCCAAACAGTTACCTTACATCTTTCTGGTAGGTCGAACGGTCTGTGTCTCAACAACAACTCTCCCTGCAATATATGGCAATGCATCAGGAAAGTACAGGAATCTTGTCGGAAAATCACAACTAGCGTTTTCAATGGATTTACACATTTTGGAACCCCTAGAACACAAACTTTTTTAGCATGATGTCTGTGTTGGTTGTACAATGAATGTATCCACCTAAACTAATTGATCAAATTTCATAACATTTTATAGGTAAGTTACTTATGGGTTACCCGGGTGCTGATTAGATTTAGGTACAATTCGGGATAAAAGAACCTGCTTTTTTTTACTAAATGGTCTACAAAAATCATCAAAATCTAAAATAAGTTTACATTTGCTTAAATATATCAATTAAATGCTTGTTTTATGCATAATTTTACAATGAAATAAACAAGACCAATCAGATTGCTCTAGGACAAACCGTTCTAGAGATAGTTTTTTACATTTTTCCTACACTGCCTTTGAAAATATGTCCAGTTACCAAATGGAAACTATAATTGAATCAAAAGTACAAATTCGGTGTAATTTCAAATAATTATGAATGTTATTTTGTGTAATTAAACTCAATTTAATGAATTATTAATGAAATAAAGAGAAAATAATTTGAGTTCTAATTAATTGAGTACTACTAAAATAATTTTTTACTTTTAAGCATACAAATTTAGGTTTGATTCCCCCTTCTATCATCCCATCTAAAATGTGGTAATTTCAAATGTGTAATTTCAAATAATTATGAATGTTATTTTGTGTAATTAAACTCAATTTAATGAATTATTAATGAAATAAAGAGAAAATAATTTGAGTTCTAATTAATTGAGTACTACTAAAATAATTTTTTACTTTTAAGCATACAAATTTAGGTTTGATTCCCCCTTCTATCATCCCATCTAAAATGTGGTCTTAATGTTCATTATTATTTAGTTTAAAAAGTCTCATAGATCTCTAATTCAGCTAAATCTAAATGAATTATGTAGTTACAGTATAGTTATATAATAAGTTTGATTGTGAAGTGTTTCTGTTCTCTTATATTTTTTAATGTGCATTTTCTGCACTGTAGCAATTATGCCTGTGGCCTTTCTATGGAAAACTGGGATACATTCTAACTATTATTACTATATTGATTCTATTTTCAGAATATATCTAATTACATATAGCCAATCTATATCTAATTATATGTAGTGGCCATTAGCATGTAATTGGAAACATTCAACCATATAACATTTATATTTTAACCGCCATTGACACTTACATTTTATTTCTGTTCTCTTTTATGTTTTTTAATGTGCATTTACTGCACTGTAACAATTATGTCAGGCCTTTCTTCTGAAAACTGTGATATATATGCTGATTACATTCCAACTATTGTTACTAAATTAATTATTTTTTTAGAATATATCTAATTGCATATAGCCAATCTCTATCTAATTACATGTAGTGGTCATTAACATGTAGTTGGAAACATTCAACCATATAACACTTACATTTTGAAATAATATTTAATTATTTATTTCATTCATTAGTACATATTTGGAAATATACTCATGGTTACACCCATGCATCAGAGTTTTTGGACTTATGCCACTCAGATCCTGATCTGAAATCCTTAATTACTGAACGAGTGAACTTCTTGCGTCGTAGACAGAATCAGTTTATGCTTCCTTTTAGCTTTTGGGGGCACCCAGAGCCAAGAGATGATCATAATATGTATGAAATGAGATCATATGTATTGAAGGTATAATTTTTAAATTTATTTTTATATAGTGTTAAGTATTGTATAAAAAAATTTTGAACTGTAGAAGTTTTAATGCATAGTAGACTAGATATAAAATTGCTTGTTTCCAAGATGGATGCTTATTTGTTAATTCTGTTGCATGTCACTTTGATGACCATCACGTGGTTACATAAATTATCACATTACATGTATACATAGTATAATGTATAAGAAAAGTATTCTAATAGGGTCGAAAATTCGAATTGGAGTTTTTAACAGGAGAGCACATTTCAAGCATCCCTTAAGGGGATGTCTGTTTGTGTCCGTAAGTCTGATGGCACGATATCATATGAATGAATTGAGTGATTCAAACAAAATTTGATACAAAAATTACAACGTGTGAATACTAGTAGCCTGTTGTTTTTAAAAGCAATCAAATGTCTGGAAGACCCCTCACCCCCCAAATTTTTTAATGAAATTTTGAAAAAATCAAAATATTTAAAAAAGTTGCGTAAATAATTTCTTATAATTTTTAATTAGAAAACAATTGATACAAACTTTAGAATGGTAGCATATACCATGCCCAAGATATTGCATATTTTACAAATAATTTTGTGGGTTTTTTTAATAAATTTAACTATTGTGAAATGCTTACTTTTTATTTGTTATATTATGCAATAAGTTTAACATCTTTCTCATGGATGTAGTTCGTTCTATTCAAGAATACTTTAGGTAATAGTTTTGTATCTTGACATCTAACGATTCACAAATAGTCATTTATCTACTATAAGAATAACCTATTTCTCCACCAGTAATGCTTAGCAAAATTTTGGCATTTAATTTGATTGAATATTGCCAACTTGGTTTCTTTTGAAATGTTGCCAAATTGATAACAATGATGCTAAATGAATGAAAATAACTACCAATTAATAAAAATTCAATATTTCAAAAAGGGCATCAGAATCTACTATAAGAAGAACCTATTTCTCTATCTGTAATCCTTAGCAAAATTTTGGCTACAAATAGTGAAATATTTGCAACTTGGCAAATTTTTGTTGTGTAAATGTCTCCAAATTTATAAAAATGGTGCAATCAATGAAAATGATAAAAATTTAATATTTTGGCAAGAATACAAGAATCTACTGTAAGAATAACCCATTTCTTTGTCCCCTCCACTGAAATTCATAAGTCCTGCAAATTTTGATCTAGTCGGCAAATTCAAATGGAGTTTATTAGTAGGTTATAGTTATCTTTAAGATAAGTAATAAATTAGGCTAAAAAAATTAATTTCATATTTTGTTCTGTCAAAAAATAATACAAAACAATTGTCATAAACTTCATGGTTTCCACCTTTCTCAGATCAAGAAGCAAAATTATGAAGAAACTTGTGGAGGTAATAAGTAGTAATTTCTACGAAAACACTACATTGATTTTCACAAACTGTCCTACCAGAAATTTACTTAAACTTGCTGATATGTTTGTGTTCCTTTTACATAATCTAAGTTAGTGAAATAACACTCGGGTTTGCAGGAAGCCTTCTAAAGGTTTAATAAAATGCATATCTGTTATAATAAAAATAAATTATATTAATATTACAGAGACCATGAAATTAAATCTTACAAGAGCGGAGTTTAATCCTTACAAAAGAAGCTCATTTTATTCAAAATCTAGTTCAAACCTTTCTTTGTTTTCATTGCTTTATTAGCAAAGTATTTTTTTCCACATGTATATTTAAAATATTTTAATTTACATATATTGAACATAAAAATATAAACTGTGTAAAAATATATAACTTTAGTATCTTTCTATCTAAAATGTCTTTACTTTTGTTTATTAATCAAAAAACAGAAAGATGCAATTCATTTTTATGCATGTGAAATAAACATTGAAGAAACTGTAGCTTTAGCAAACTTCTTTGAAAAAAATGTATTAAATTTAAAATAAGAATATTTCTAATTTTTAATTGTAATATTTCTATAGATAATTGGGTAAATTTTTTGTGAGATTTTAGTTAGCTTTTTGTCTAAATAATTTATATAAATACATTTGTGGAGTATAAATTTTGATTGTTTTATTTCAGCCTGGTACTATGATAGAATGGGGTAATAATTGGTATGTATGTTTTTATAAATTATATCTACTAACCATTTTACCAGCACTTTGCACAGTCATAGCAGCTAAGGTCACTAAATATGACACATGCACACTTAATAAAAGTTCTAAATTTCAAAAACTGTTTCAAATTTAAGCATACAAATAGAATGGCGCATGTTTTGAGAGGCAAAGTAGTGTAAGTTTTTTAAAATCCCTTTGTATTATCACTCCTAATTCGAATTTCCAAGATATTAGATTTTTCCATTGATCTGGATGCTAAAACTGATTGTACAAGGCCAAAACCAAGATTCTGGCTCAAAATGAAGTATTCAATCATTTTGAAAAGTTGTTTCGAATTTTTAATTAAGCCTTTGCCTTGTCATTCCTAATTCAAATTTCTACATTTTTATTGCATTCTTTTCATTTATTTGGAAACTGATATTCATCAAATGACATCGAAACAGAGATTCTAGCTAAAGTGGAAGTGTTCAATAATTAAGCAAAGTTATTTTGAGTTTTTGATTATTTCTTTCCACCATCGCTCCAATCAAATTTTTAAAAATTTGTATTTCACACTTGGTCTCACAACTGAGACAAATCAAGACACCCAAACCAATATGTTAGCTATTAGGGGAAGTGCTCTATAATTTTGTGTATCACCCTCTTAGTTGGTCAGTTCCATCATATGTCATATTCAGGATTCTCACTGCCAATCACAATTGTGCCAAATCATGATAACTTGTTTCATTTGACAAATTTGCCAAATTGTGAGTGGCTTACTTATGAATAATAATTTTTTTTGCAAACCTTCCTAAGTAATTTTGCTGTTATTTTAAATGCCTAAAATAAAAACTAATAGAAATAGCTTTTCATCGTGATTGTAGGGAATATAATTAAAATATTAGAGGTCATACTTGCCTTGAAATTCTTGAAAAAAAATATTTGTGACCTGAAATGTCCTTATTTTTTATGTGCCTTCCTGAAATTTTACATAACTCAAAAACAGAGATGTTGATTACCACGGATTCTCTGTTTCTACGGAAAACATCCTCATCTCATACTATGACTATGTATTATGGAATTTACATAGTTTTCTATGGAAAATTGCCTTCAGTCTAGGCCAATGTATATTTACAGCCTCATGCACAGTAATGCCAATCAAATTAACAGGGATTTACAGCATTGTGTAATGTAAATTAAGAATATTAAGTAATGCACATCATGGAACATATTCCAAAAGTTGACATTTATCATTAAGTATTTTATCTTAACTAATCCATTTATAATACTCATTGAAAAATTAGAATAAAGTGTAGAACTTGTATGTAAACTTGTGACAAAAAAGCTTTTGAATATGGAATTGCTATAAATAATACAAATATCCATTGCTACAAAACTGATATGAATCTTATTTAATACGGATGACGTTAGTGATAATGATCCCTGCTATTGTGAAATATCTATTGGAAGTTAATTCTGACTAGCCTCTATTACAATTCAAACAAAAGTAAATAGTACATACAATCAAAATTGAGGAAAACTGAAGAACTTTTGTAAGTAATTTATGATTTAGCTTCTTTCATAACTTTTTTCTTAAATAATGATTTGGGACTCCGTGCTTTATGATGAATCAGTTTTGCTAGCCTTTTTTCCATTTGGCTACCGTTTTTTGTTGCTGATTAGGCAAATTGCTAAAGTTATTTAAATGCCAGTGAGAACCTTGGTCATATTATTTATATAGATACTCTTTATAAAAGCAATTGAATGTATACATGCATGCATAATGATAACATGGATAGTTTGTAAATTAGCTAATTTTATAGAGGGGTGATTGGAGCATTGAACACTTCACATTCAATTGTATTTATGTGCATTTATGATGAAATAATTTGTTTTGTTTTTTTATCATAATTAGGTTTTTGTGCAACATTCATTTCTGTCATAAATTTCCTTTATGTTCAAATACAAAAGTTTCTAACTTCTAATACATTTCTCTTAACTTTTTTTATGATATATCGGTTATTGCCAACCACCTGCCAATAAACACCTTGTGCTAATGTGAAAGTTTTCAGTACACATGGAAGGAGTTTTCAAATCTGAAACATATTCATACTTAAAGAAAAAGAGTAAGCTAAAAGTGAAAACGTTTACTAAACTGGCATATTAGTTCACTATGACTTCTTCCCTTGTTTGGGAATGCTACAATGCACTCTATGAAATTGCTAGCAATAACAATGTCATTCTTTACTGGGTGCCTGGTCATTCAGGCATTCCTGGCAATGAGTTAGCAGATGAACTTGCTAGGAAAGGCTCAAGTACTCCTTTTGTGGGCCCTGAGCCGGCCTTGGGTATCCCCAATGACCTTGTTAGAAGAACTGTCTATGACATCTTCAGGAAGCTTCAATGTAAGAACTGGCATAATACTAAGGGACAAAGGCAAGCGAAAATTCTCAACTGCAATTGCCCTATTACACGTCAAAAAGAACTTTTCAAGCTCAGCAGAACTGGCATCAGGAGGGCTGTTGGGCTCCTTACTGGACACTGCACCCTCAAGAGACACCTTAACATTATGGGTGTCACTAAAGATTCGCTTTGCAGAGGCTGCAATTACATCGAAGAAACTACTGTTCACATTCTCTGTGAATGTGAGGTTTACTCTGCTCACAGATTTGAACACATTGGTCGTCATGTGATTGAACCCTGGGAGCTGAACTACATGCCTGTCAAGTGCCTGCTTATTTTCGCATCAGCTACTGGTCTCTTTTCTTAGAGATCATTCTCTTTTGGGGTAGTACAATAGACCTCTGGTTGATGTGCTGGGCTCTTTTGGAGCCACCCACCTTCATATCATTCATCATTCAAACTGGCATATTTGAATTCTATTAACATTTTATTAATTCTAGCTTTTATATCCTGTGAACTTTTGTGGTTCTTTTAAATCTTGCTTAAGAAAATCTTATACTTCATTGCTATCATTCTCGCCCATATATAATATGAAAGACATAGAAAGGGTTACCAGAATTGAATAGCAGGGATTGCCAGAATTTCACCAAGAATGAAAAAGGGATTATACTACATCTTTGCCAAATTTTCAGTACCACTGGCAAAAGTCTTCTTTCACCGTTTCTTTGGTTGTCATGCCTTGGGTGTTGAAGCCACCATCACAGCCTGTTCGTTGCTTTAGGATGTTGTGATGCAGTTATCAAATTGTTGGGTTTTGGAGTATTTTGAGATATAAATAAAATAGCAGATATTAGCTATTATTTGGTGACTCAAATTTTATTTATTTGTTTTCTAACTTTGAATTTAAAATATCATTCTAAGTTTTTTTTTAATATGGTATTATATTATCAGGGAGACATGATTATGCTTTTTGAAAAATTAAATTAATGAATTTTATCAATCCCTACTTTAAATCCGTGGCAGTGACTGGTGCATTTTCTAGTACATAATATATGTAAAGAGAAAGTAATTAAAGTGGCTATACGTAAACTTCAATAATTCATTAAATCAAAGACAAATCATAGATTAAAAGATTATTTAATAAAAACCATCCTGTATGATGTACAAATATTAAGAGACCAGAGCGCTTTTGGGTATCATCATACCCTTCATCAGTGGCTATATAAAAATATTACCTTGTAAACAAGCTTATATACAAATCAAATCGGCAGACAAAATTTGCATAAATCAACTATGAAATAATTAAATTGTATTATAAACAGGATATAAGATCAGGCCCGGCTCTAGGTATTTTGCCGCCCCAAGCAGAAAGCAATTTGACCGCCCCCCTCTCTGAAATTCATTTTTCTGTTAACCTTTATAAATACAATAGAATAGAGAAACACTGCTATATCGCCAGTTTTTAGTCAATTTTGTTCCAAATGTTTTTCAAGTGAATGGATCTTTCGTAGGATTAAATCTTTTGATTTTTTTCCGTTTTGAATAAAAAAATTGTGCATTATCTCAAGAACGAAATATATTAGTATCATACAAATGATGCTACTCAAATTTATATTTAAAAAAATCTGTTGTCTGATGCATGCCATTCCATATATATTAATACATTTTACTATTAAATATATTTTATTACTTAACTCATCATGAATGATGTGTGTGTGTGTGTGTGTGTCTGTTCCAACTTCTTTGATGGCATTTCAACATAATTTCCTACGTCCTAGAGAGCTGACATTTGAGACACAGTATAGTCTAGTAGAACATTACAATCTATTGAAGTCTGTTACATCCTCAAAAAATAGAACCGGTATTTTTTTTCTACGAAATGGCCTGCAAAAATTTCATTAATGTAAAATAGTTAAAAAAAGACTTGAGGGGCTAGACCAAAAAAACCTCCACAACTTAGAATACGTGTTATCACATGGGTGTTTGTAAATGAAGCAGCGGCTTACATAAACATTTCATTTATTTCTACAAACTGCCAACAGTGGTCTAATAAGTTATAAAGTTATGTATTACGAAATGTTAAGTACTAGAATTAAAGAAATAAAATT
Organism: Amaurobius ferox; assembly: GCA_951213105.1. Classification (NCBI taxonomy): domain Eukaryota; kingdom Metazoa; phylum Arthropoda; class Arachnida; order Araneae; family Amaurobiidae; genus Amaurobius; species Amaurobius ferox. Next base: position 39,639,537 of record OX578138.1, read on the forward strand.
TAGCCATCTGATTATTGCTTGATAATTTTTATCTTATTTCGCGGTCGGTCGCATTCATCTCTTGAACGTGTCACCCCTCACAATACGCGTACATCCCCAGCCTAACACTTGGTATCACTGCCATCCCCCTCAGACTATTACATGCCAAATTACAATCCTGCAAAATCTCTCGTTTCATTACGCCCGATTTGCCGACATAGTCCCCATGCCAGGTGCCGACAAAGACGTTATCATACATCAAAAGTGTCCAATATTCACTACTAATATATATATATATATATATATATTATATATTATATATATATATATATATTATGTATATATATTATATATATATATTATATATATATATATATATAATGTATATATATTATATATATATATTATATATATATATTATATATATATATATATATATATATATAACATTGCCAAGTTTAACTGTATAAATTAAGCTCAATTTTTTTGTACTTTGCAGTAGAACTAAAATGATTTTTTTTTATTTAGAGTTCCCATTTTTCAGATATTTCTTATGATTTGCCTCCATTGAAGCTGTTGTAAATAAAATCTTTTAGCCAAAAATCAAAGTTTCTATATTTATTCGTTTTTAGAAAACAATTACAAAAAATTAAAACTTTCTTATAAACTAGATATGGTTGAAAATCAATAGGATTTTATTGATACCGATTTGATATGCTTCTATTATGTAACTCACTTGATTATTTCCAGATATGCATTTCTACCTGTAGGAAAGTAAAATTTTCTAATATCTTTATAACGACTAGTGATAACTACTAAACAATGTTGTCCATTTCTTTCTGGCTAGAAGTACCTGCAAATCATTTATTCCTTTAACAATAGTGAATAGTATATATAATGCAAAAAAAAAAAGTCTATTTTAAATCAAAAATGTGCAATACCTCAAAACACACATTTTAATGTGCTGTAAATGGTGTCATATAAAAAAATGAAATATTACATATAAAATTAATAATTTTGTAACAAATTATAATATAATCATTTAAAAAAAAGTTTTTTTTTAATTATCCAAATAAGAAAATTTGAAGATCCTGGCCTTCGAGACAATTAAGAAGCTGTCAGTTATTGATTGTATACCAAATATATTTTGATTTGCTTAATTTGTTTGATAAAGTAAAATTTTAATGAGAACTTCTAAACAATGGTATTCATTTATTTTCTGTAAAAAGTAATTGCAAAATGTGCAATAACTTAATGTCCCATAAATTCTACAGTGGTCCACTGATGTCTCAAGATGTCTTTTGAGACCTGCCCTCGTCCAGTTTTCTAATTACTTTCAATGCAGACACCTGTCTCTGGATAGATGTGAAAGAAGTCCTTTATTTATGGGTCTGAGTAATTGGGGAGATGATTTCCGGATTTGAGCTTTGGAGAATAATTAACAAAGGATGGGTATCCTGGCCCGGTAATTCTGGATGGAACCCCTATCGTTTCAAGTAAAGTGCCCTCTCATCGAATTTTTCATGGAATAGTTAACAAAAACCAGTTTCACATAAAAGCTTTTGCAGTTCATAGATAATGATCAATATGCCGCCCCAAACGTGCTGTTGATGGCTGTACTGGACGCCTGGTGCGCTAAAGTAATTAGTTGTTATTTGTGTTGCAAGATAAACAATTAGGGGAGACATACTGGAAGCGATCACATTTAGCCTTCCGGTACTCTTTTTTCACGGGGAGAATGAATGATAGCCGTTTTCACTCTTTTATTATCTGGGACCAAATGTTTAATACTTTTTCAGTGTTTTTGTTTTGCCTACATCTGCCCTTGTAAATGCTATTGCTCGTGCCCCAGAACTTTTTTATTTAAGACCTAGAACTTTTTTTTATTTAAGTTGACTGAAATGCCTCCCGTAAAATGTGCCGCCCCAAGCAAGTGCTTGTTTTGCTGGTGCCTTAAGCTGGCCCTGTATAAGATTAATCTATTACAAACATAAATTTCCTGTTTATAATACATTTAATGCAAGATTAAATAAGCCTTGCACCTTCCAATGCTTAAGTATTAAATACAAATACAAAAAAGGAAATGAAACATGACCAAAATTCAGCAAAGCATATAATGCAGCAAAATGAAAAGTTTCAGATAACTATGTAGAGATTTGACACGCATGGAGTCGAGAACAAGTCACCAAGCGTAACTTCAAATCTGCACAGGATCAAAATTACAAATGGAATCGCGGTACATATAATTAAACAGGGATTCATAACTTTATGAATTGTGACTTTATGACTTGTTCTCGACTCCGAGTTGAGACCCAAACCACCCGAAATGAAATTTTAGTATGTGAAATGAAATTTCAGTATATTGTTCAGATGGTCTGTAGGACCAATGGGAATATAAATGAATAATATCACCCAATTAATTTTGGATTGAACCCAGGTTGAAAAAACGAAATACATTGAACCTTATGGGACCGGATTTAAAATTCACAAATTGCTTCGAAAATTTTAAGTAATATTCAAATTGTACCATAAAATATATAAAAAAAAAATTCATCAAAATATATTCAGTAGTTTTTAAATAAAACTTAAAATAATAATTACACCTCTTATATGAAGCGATCACGTGATCATGATATGAAAAGATCACATGACCCACTTCAAAATGAAATATGGCATCCATCTTGTCTCAAAATCATGATTTTTAAAGTTCTTTTTAATTCATATTGAGTGTTGTATCAGTCCTAAAACTGCTTTATTTTTGCTTAAATTCTGTGCATCTACATACTGAAACAACGCAATTATAATATATTTAAGTTTAAATGATCATCCAAATTTGATTATTTCTACAACGAAGCCTAGTTTTCACTTATGTAAAATGTAAACAGCAAAATATGTAGAATGAGTTGTATAAGAATTGCTGTATTTCTTTAACGCAAAATTATTTAGCTCATGGAGTCTGCATAGCTGATATGAATGAAATATTCATTGAATTTACAAAGAGAAGAACGATTTTTTTCGATGAAGTTTTACGCATAGAGTTTAATTACTTGTAGCTCCATGGTCTTAATTTTTAAATAAAATAAATTATTATAGTATTGTGATGAATGAAATGCTGCTTTTATAGAGAGAGCCAGGCGTGTTATTTTTTCTATGACGTCATTTGAATGAATTTCAGTTGTTTTCGATGAAGTTTTCAAATATAATAAATTATCGTAGTATTATGATAATTTTAAAAATATTACTGAGGAAGGAATGTATCGCATTTTAGAGATGTTTAAACCAGGCAATTTATATTTCAATGCCGTTAATTGAATGAAGTTCATTTTTTTCCGATGAAGGTTTTTAAGTTTTCAAATATAATGTTGTTCGCGTGTCCATGGATAAGCAATATTGCAGTGGAGTAGTGGTCTAGATTCCTTCAAAAGCATTTATCACAGTCTCTGCCAATGTTGGTGCATCCCAGCTGTAGAGGATCAAATATAATTTTAAATATAATAAATTAATGTAGTAGTGTGATATGTTTTAAAATATTACCGAGGAATGTATTGCATTTTAGAGATGTTTAAATAAAATTGCATTGAAGTTGGAAAGTGTTTCATAATCAATGCTTTAAGTATGATTGATCTTTCTTGTTGTATTTGTATCTCATACTTCTTAAGCGTTGGAAGGGGCAAGGCTAGTTTAATCTTACATTAAATGTATTATAAACAGGAAATTTATGTTTGCAATAAATTTCTTAAATATCCTGTTTATAATACAATTTAATTATCATTCCATAGTTGATTTATGCAAATTTTGTCTGCCAATTTGGTCTGTATATAAGCTTGTTTACAAGGTAATTTTTTATATAGCTACTGATGAAGGGTATGATGATACCTGAAAGCGCTCTGTCCTCTTTTAATATTTGTACGTCATACAGGATGGTTTTTATTAAATAACCTTTTAATCTACGATTTGTCTTTGATTTAATGCATTATTGAAGTTAACGTGTAATCACTCTAATTACTTTCTCTTCTCTTTACATTTATTATGTACCAGTAAAGAGAAAGATTTATACATGCATCCAACTCTGATTTTCATAAATTTTTATATCCTAAACATCTTGGAACACAAACTATTTTTTAATGTGTATCCTATGGGTCTAGGTAATTTTTACAAATTGGGAGATTCAAATAAAATTGTGTGCGATGCATTTAATTTAATCTGAAAAAATTAGACAAAGATCAAACCATAAATATGCTCCTCAGTATTTTTTAAAGTAAAATATAACTATGCTAAATACTTTTTAAAAAATTGTAATATGTAGTAATTTTTTATATAAAAATGAATGAGATATTTGTAGAATTCTAAAATGTGCATCATTCTTGAGATATTCAATGTTTTTATATGTCAAATGAAAAAAAATCAGATGTTGAATATGCTTATAATAAATATAATCACCGATTTCAAAATAAATATTTTTAACCAGAAATAGACGCCCTTAAGAGTTAATATTAAAATTTTTACTGTTGAACAAAAAACAATATATATCTTGACAGAGAACATTAAAACAGTTCAATATTCTTAAATAAAATGTCTCTTATTATAAAAATCAAGTAGTGTAAAACTCAGACGAGGTATCTTAGTTTTAGGTCCTCCAGCAATTTCTGGAGGCTATATATGGGTTGGACAAAATTGGGATTTTATATTAAAGTTGTCATCTTAAGTGAGGATATTAAAATTAAGTTGACTATATAGAAAGAACTAATATTTAAGAATATGTTGAAATCACAAGCAATAATATATTTATTAATTTTACAATTTAGGGCTAGAGGTGTGACTTACCGTAAAGACAGTGCTGTAGCTGGATTCTTTTCTCAGATCGGGCAGCTTTATGTTGTACATCATATATGGTGTAAGTATTTTTATTAGAAAGTGTCACTTTAGAAAAATGAGTGTTTTGTGTTCTTGAAAAGCATTCAGCACTTTTCTTCTATTATTTTAAATTGCTTTAAGATAAACACAAAGTAAAATCATTTTATGAAGTCAAAATTAAGGTGGCTAAATAGTTAAATGGAAATTTACTGCTTGCTTAAGATATAGTGCTATTAAACAGTCGGAGTTGCTTAGAGAATTTAAAACAATTTCCAGCTTTTTGCTCAATTTGTCAAAATTTAAACCTTGAAACAATTGAGAATTTTAATTTCAGCTAGTATTAATTCCATTTATAAAACTCCTTGGATATATTGTGCTATGTGATGTGCAGTTAAATTTGCTTGTTACCAGGTACTGCAAGCACAATACTATGAAAGCGTGTTATATTTCCATTAGGTTCGATAGATGACTTTTATCTAATGTCAAATTTGTTAGACTCTGTTGGGCATTTTGATATATGTAACAGGAGTGAGTGACTGTACTTTACTACACCATTCATTTTAATAAATTCAACTATTTTCTATTTATAAATCTAATTTAAGTAATATTAAAATTATTCTCTATGTAGTATGTACAATATAAAATCTATTCCCAGTCACATGATTTTTAATTAGAAATGCATTTTTATTACCGATTAGATGTTGACTTGTTGGCCCATTTTTCAATTATTTTACGTATGTGATAATTAATATATTTTCAATGAAATATTACAATAATTCAACATTAATTTTGGTATTACATATATAGTGTTAATATTGTAAAGAATTTAATAATTTCTGACACTTTACCAAAATGATTTATCCAGTATTAATTTAGACTGATATTTAATTCTGAGAGTGAGTTGTACTGAAAGCTACAGCTATAGAATGCCGGTCCCCATGTGTACATAGTTTTCTTTCAATTTCATTTTATTATTCACTCTAAATGTTTGCAGCAAGTTTGTTTCAATATTTATTAGTGTACAGTCATTCAAGAAAGTATCCAAATATCATTCATTGTTCACACACCCTCAAGTTGTACAGTCAAGCCAAAAGTATCATAAGATTCAAAATTTCAACTATAAATAAATGTGCATCTCATTTGCATAAGTGGCTATCTTCATGTTTATTTTCTAAACTTTCAATGGCAACACCCACTTTTTACATGATTAAAAAATTAGTCACATTGTAATTACTCTACATATCAATTTTTGCACAATTCCGAGACTGTAATTACCAGGGGGAGGGGGGGGGGAATAAATAAAGCAAGTCAACCTCTATTTAGGATTGCAAAATGGTCGCACATAGAAAGATTTACTTGCATATTCCCTAATCTTCTCTCAATTTACCAGGTTCTTTGCTTTTGACATTTTTCTTGCTTCTCAATGAACTAACTGTTAAACAATATTTCAAAAAAATGTTTTGACTGACATAATTTTAATTAACTGAATAACATAACTAATTTCTAAGTGATAGGGGGTTAGAAAAAGCTTGCATTAAATGATAAATGTGGAGTGATACAAAAAAAAACCAATATGACATGCATGGATTTAATAAGACAAAACTGTCTTCTGAAATTTATTATTTGAATTTGCATACTCTAATCCTTTGTGACAAAAAATATAGATCATTTTATAATTTTATTAAACTCTGATTTGGGGGAATATACCCCCCATTGCCAGTAGCAGCATCCATGAAGCCATTTCATATTTGCGTGCTCGTTGGCATTAAATAACTGATATCTGAAATGACAAGAAGAAAATGTGCTATATGTTGCAATTTGTAAATCTCTATGGGAACTAGCAAATTCAATCCTCCGCCATGGCTGATTTTAAATTTTGGATGAGTAGGATTGAATTTGTCCATAAAAATTTCCATAAAAGTTCTCAAAATTGTGGTATATAACAAATTTTCTTTCTGCCATTTCAGATATTAACTATTTCATGTTGATGAGAGCAGAAACTGGTCCATGGAAGCTGTTATTGGCAATGGAAGTGTATTCCAAAGTTTAGGGGATGCCTCTCCTACAGGCAGATTCTGTGGTTATCTACTTTACATAGCCATGAACTTTGTAGATGAATTTGCCAATAATAGTTGCCATTGCAGATATCGGTTATTTCATGCTGACAATTGCAGAAACTAATCCACAGAAGCTGTTATCAGCAATGGAAGAGTATTCCAAAGTTTGGGGAATGCCCCTCCTATAGGTGGATTCTGTGGATATCTGCTTTAGATAACCACAAACTTTGATAGATGAGTTTACGAATATTTTTGTTTTGGTAAATCTGTACACGAATGCTTTTAAAATTTATATTGCTCTGTTGAAAGCTATTGAACTAAATCAATTTGCTTTTGATTTATAATGCACTAATTTAATTTATAAGATTTGTTTTTGGAATTTCAATATTGAAATTAATTGAAATGAAAGTTATCTATGCTTTCCTTTTTCTCTTGCCAGCATACAAAGACTTGCAGATGAGAAAGTCTGTCAGGGATGCAGCCTGGAGGAAACCTGGTTGGGATGAATGTGTTGCGCACACTGGTATGTATTATCTTCGCATATTAAATGGTGTTATTAATACAGAAATTATCAAAATCACAAACTGATAGTTTTATCAAAATTCTAAAATGTGTTAGAAAATTAAGTACTTATGTATTATACAGCTTTAATTGGTATACTATAAAATTGATTGCCATTTTGGCAAGTCTTTCTATAGTCAAACACAACATAGTTGCCATCAGATAGTGAGGAAACACAAAGAATTGCAAAACACATTGACTAATGGTAAAATAATTTAAATTTCGAAAATCTTTTGCTTTTTACTGAAATTTTTAAAAGGTTCCATTTACTTCTCAATAAAACAAACTTCCTTTTTCAAAATTTGAAATCTTAACACTTTGTTTACTTTTTAATAAATTAAATTTGAACTGCTGTCCCATGCCTAATAGTCAGAGCACCCGATACTACGAGACCACATTTTTTTTATACCTTAAAGTCGTGGTTCTCAAACCATGTGTCTGCCAAACACTGGTGCTCCGTGAAGCCACTTCAGGTGTTTTGTGAAAACATCAAATACACAATTAAAAATTGTTATGAATGAAAAATCAATACAATAATGGCCACTCCTACTTAGAAATTTATGTTGTATTGTAAGTGTTCCGCACAAAAAGTCAGAGTTTAGTGTTCCCAAACTTCAAAAAGATTGAGAACCACTGCTTTAAAGGGTATTAAAAATTGTTAAGGATGTCCTTGGTGAAAAATACTGGTTATGCTACCAAAGTGATGGTCATTTTTAAACTTTTGAATTCAAATTAAAAATTTTAAATGTTTAATTTGCTGTGTGAGTACTCATTTTATATGTATTTTTACAAAGAAGTCAAAGCACTTTCAAGCTACTAAAACTAATCATTTTTTAATTATTCCAAGTTTTAAATAATTTTTTAAAATATTAGAGATGATACTTTTGAAACAAAATAAATATTTAAACTTTATATAGTAATTTTACATTAGAAATCAAGCCGTGGTCTGCATCATATAAATAGCATTTCCTCAGATATTCCATTATTTTATACATATTTTTAGAGTACTTTATGGGGAAGCACATCAGACATTCCGAATACTGCTGTCTTAAATGTCAGCTATCAAAAGGTCAGCAACATGTGCCCTTCTCTCAAACCCTTGGGAACACATTCTATTGCATATCTTAATGTTGATCGTATTTTAATATTTTCCCATATACTACAAAAATGGTGACCAGTCCACAGCAAAATTAAAAAATTTGATTCTTAAATATGCCGTGTGAATAGTCACTTTATGCATATTTTTATATAAGAAAATAAATTAACCAATTTTTAGAATGCCAGATCTATCTTTTGAAGAAATTCTACGTTTATAGACATTTTGAAAAGTAGTTTGTGATGGGATCCTTCAAAAATTCTCCAAATACCATATTAATATATAAATATGCCAAAGAAAAGGGGGCTCCACATACTCTGATACATTTTCTTAGACTCTTGTTAACATATTTTATTACATTTCTTAAAGTGTTGATAATTTTCCAAGATATTCAACACTCTCCAATACATGTATTAAAAGGCATTCGCAAGGATCTGAGACGACATGTGTGTGGAGCCTCAGTCCTGATATATATATTATGACTATATTCAGAGGGCTTGAAGGATCCCATCGCATTAACTATTTTCTCAAATGTCTATAATTGAAGAACTTCAAAAACAGGTGGTTCTAGTGTTCTAAAAATTTGGCTAATTTATTTTCTTGCATCAAATTATGAATAAAATAATTATTCATGTGGTATATTTAAGAATAATCAATTTTTTTTTTCTGTGAGCTGATCAAAACAGCCACCATTTTTGCAGTAGATATAGCCATTTTCTTTGTCTGGGAACATCTTAAAATTGATAAATACTCTCTAAAACATGCAATAGTATTCCCAAGGAACTAAAAGAAGGGCATATATGGGTACCTCTCAATCGCAAACATTTAAGACGGTGGTATTTTGAGTGTCTTCAAATAATGTGCGACTGCACAAAGTCTATTATATTTATTTAGAAAATGGAATATCTGAGGAACTGCCATTCATATGATCTTGAACAATCATTTACTCAATTTCTAATTTAAAATTACTATAAAACTCTTGAATACTTACTTTGTTTTGAAAGAAGTCCCATCTCTATATTTAAAAAAAATGACTAAAAACTGCAAATAATTCAAACAGTTCATTTTAGTAGATTGTGAATGGTTTCATTGGCTTCCTCGTATAAAACTACTTATACAATGACTACTTGCATAAGCAAATTAAGTATTTTTAAATTTTTTTAATTAAATTTAAAAATGGGCACCATTCTGGTAACATAGCCAGTTTTTAAAATACGGACATCTTTAAATAATTTTAGCACTCCTAAGGAATAAAGGAAAATCATCTCATAAGATCGAGGAGTGGGGGTCACATGGAGCTCCTCTGACTCCCCCTACTATAAAGAGCATAAGGACTATATAGACAATGACATCCATTAGAATTTGCAAATAAGCATCTCTTTTGGGTATTGTAGAAGTTGGTGTGATACTCAATTACCAAAAATGAACCAACTCATATCACTAAATAAGTTTGAGGATTTTGATTAACTTACTTTGTTCTACTCTCAATCAAATTTGGGAAACATTGTAGCAATTTGTTGCAAAATTCAATAATAAAACATGCTTACAGAACGATTAAATAACATTTTAAAGTAGCAGGAAATTTGGCATCATATAGATTATCTGAAAAGTTGCTTTGATTTTGAAATATGTTGTAGTATATGACTCTACCATTTCATGTTTTACATTTTTGTTTCATTTGGGGGTTTTAGTGTTTCACTTTAAAAATTATTTATCAAGGTGATTATGTGAATACAGCATATGTGTAATTTTACACAAGCCTCTTTTCATGAAAACTAGTTCCATACATTATCCCAAATAGCACCAATTAAGCTGTAATTTTTCTTTCAAATCCTGTTGAGAAAAATTTTAATTGTACTAAGAAGTCAATATTTTGTCATACTCTGCAACAAAATAGGTGAAGAATTTAACACAATATGGATAACTTGTCGACTTTTGAAAATGTTGCCAAGTTGGTGATAATTCAATATCTCTGAAAATGAAATTTAATTGTTTTGTTAGGGAGATTGTATGTATTAAGTTTTGTTAGGAGTTGTATGATAATATATATATTTTTATGCGTGCATAAAACAACATATTTTATATGTTGAAAGTGCATTTGTGGATTTTAGGAGCTTAAACATTGCAAGTGTAGGGGGAAAATCTTTTACATACCATTATGTACCCCATCTGATGGACGACATTTAGTATCTATGTATATTAAAATATTTGGAGCATGAAAGGACAAAATAGGATGACTTAAGACCACCTTCTAAGTTTCAGGGCAGTTATATGTAGCTTTTAATATTTTTTTTAAAACACAAATCTCAACAATAATATTAAAACCAATACTTATTATAACATGATAAAATAAACTTTATTAATTGACCATTTGCATATACATCATAAAATGTGATATCATGGTTTATGTTAGATGGCATAAATGCCAATGTGTGGTAATGGATCCAGCCAGGATATCGTATCAGGTACGATAAAAACATATTCGTTTGAGAAATGTATACTTAGAAATTAGACTGCACATTGCCAGCACAACAATTTATAATAATGGTATCCTTCAAAAAATGTGCAAAAGAACAGCATACTCCTACATGATGGGATGGAAAAAAATAATTTTGACACCCAATGCAGGGATGACAGAAAGTATGATTGAAACCAGTTGGGACGTCACATATCAATACAACATACAAATATGACCTGGTATACAACTGTTATATATATAATGCATAGTTGTATATATAATACATAGTTGTATATATTAACTATCAAGTGCCTAGCTATTTGTGGAAACTATATACACTTCGTAAATATAACTATGCTGTATTTACGCAATTTATTTTGTTATTGCAGCAGATTTTTGTGCATTTATTTTATAATACTTATTACTTACTAATTATTACTTATTCACACTATTACTTATTTACATTACTTATTACTTACTATTTTACACACTATCATTGGATGGCATAGCATGGAATTGTATAACATTTTTATGTATGAAAGCCACTATTTCAGAAAACTTGACCCCCATTGGTAGACAGTTTTGATATTAAACTATGTTGGGTCCAACTTCACAGTCTCCCTAAGTTCCAGGACAATTCCTTACAGTACTTTAATATTAAAAAGATAGCATAAATTATTCAGTTGCATGGCACTTTCTTTCAGTGCTTAACATAATTGTTATAAGCAGACTGAAGAATTGAGGAGGAGCAAAAGAAACTAATGTGACAGGTATCCTGTAAACTCATGCCACTTTTAATTTGACTCTACTTTTAATACATCAATAAGACTACTGTGCTAAACACTAATCAACTTTATTAACCCCACTCATTATGTCAATATCGGTGACACAGTTGAATTTACAGGGTGGTCATCAAAAAACTACCCCGATATATGAACCCCTAGCGGACTATCCGCTCGACCAATTGAAAGGAAATTTCAGATATTGTTATTTGAAGATATACACTCGAAATTGTGATGATTTCAAACAATAGAGCTTTCACGGTTACGGTTACAGTGAAAAAAATTCGAAATTTTTGAATGGCAACACCCACTTTTTTCCTGCGCAAATTGATCAACGCATTGAAAAACCATAAATAGCATTGGAACGATACACGTATGACGAAAATTGGTTGCGTAAAACATTTGCAAAGGAGGGCATTGTAAAGGACCAATGACAACACGAGAGGAGAGGGAAAAAAACTTTTATTGGAATTACAAGTTTTCAACGTGCCCACCTTCGCAGATAACGCATTGCATGCGGGAGATTGTTGACAACAATGACGAACGTAACATCGCAGGAGGAATCTGTATAACTTCACATTTTATGGAATCTTTCAATTCTGACAAATCTTGTGGATTTGATGTGTACACCTTAGATTTCAGATAACCCCAGAACCAGAAATCCATCGCAGTGAGGTCTGGGGATCGCGGTGGCCACGAAACTGCAAAGTTACGGGAGATGACTCTATCACCAAAGTTCTGTTGCAGCACTTGTTGAACACATGTAGCGACGTGTGGAGGAGCACCATCTTGCATCCATACAATGTTATTAAAGACATTTCGCTGTTGCAATTCTGGAATTATGTAATTCTGCAACATTGTTTTATACAGAGTACCTGTGATGGAGCACGTTTACATACCATTGGAAGTGACTTCTTCGAAGAAGTACTGACCAAGAACGAATGTGCTTGTGATGCCACACCACACAGTCACTTTAGCTTCGTGTAAAGGCACTGGTGCCACATCATGAGGATTTTTATCAGCCCAGTGAACTTAGTTCTTGGAGTTTACGTTCCCAGTTAAGGAGTAATGTGCCTCATCTATCCTATCCGCAGTGGCTACCTACTATCTTCATCATATCTGATTAGGAAAAAATTTGCAAAGTTGACATGCTGTTGCTCGTCTCCAAGTTGCAACATTTGGACATGCTGGAATCGATAAGGAAACATCCTCTGAACAGAGAGTAAAAGCTTGGGGACTGTGGTTTTTTGGTACATCCAAATTGCATGCAACACTTCTTACAGTATGCAATGGACCTGCAGTATTATGCACTTCTGCAACAACTTCAACAGAAACAATGGTCGTCCAGATCGCGGTCTATCACATGTGCATCCAGATTCTTCAAATTTTTTTACTAAATCACATACATATCATATGGAACACGGGCTTCGTCTTAGCTTATAATTTCGCCGATAAACTCGCACTGCTTCAGCTGCATTTTCCCCTTTCAGATAAAACAGCTTTATCAATTCACCCCGTTGTTTCCCTGTAAATGTCATCTTGTTGGCACGTTTGAACACCTGATTAAAGAAACAATCTTCCCACACTGCTTATTAAAGGTTCTCCACAAGTAATGCTTTGCACATGGTGTTGTGTGATTGGTGCTTCTACTGTCTATCCCTATGAATTATGCAAAGTTCGTCAATGTACCTCCTCTCTGTGTTGTCATTGGTCCTTTACAATGCTTTTCTTTGCAAATGTTTTACTCTGCCAATTTTCGTCATGTGTATCGTTCTAACGCCATTTATGGTTTCCCAATGTGCTGATCAATTTGCGCAGGAAAAAAATGGGTGTTGCCATTCAAAACTTTTGAAATGTTTTCACTTAACCATAACCTTGAGAGCCCTATTGTTTGAAATCATCACAATCTCAAGCGCATATCTTCAAATAACAATATCTGAAATTTCCTTTTGATTGGTTGAGCGGATAGACAGCTAGGGATTCATATATCGGGGAAGTTTTTTTTATGACCACCCTGTACATTCTTTTTCACCATTTTTCTGTGTAACTTTCATTTCATATGTATTGTTTACAATAGTGTAATGTATTTTTTTCTTTCTATAACAAAAATTCATTTATGATGGTTGTAGCTTCCACAATCCAAGACTAACTAATACACAGCATACACAACTCAATAACTAACGTGTAAAACACAAGGGATGAGAGCAAACATGAACAAAAAGTCATGTGTTAGACTTCAGTGCCAAACTGTATGTATGCGCAACCAACAAAAATCTCTGCAGAAATATTCATTTCTTCCCCAATTACCTTCAGCATGTTCTAAATCAGATAGAAACAAATCATGCGAAAAAAAATCTGTTACGTCCCAAGTTTTCTGTGAATGTTTATTTGCAGTGAATAACATAAGTCAACTCAGGATAATAAGGAAGCAATTGAATATGGTACATATTACAATGTTTTTTATTAATAAAAAATGTAAATTTCTTATTTTATTCAGTTCATTGAAGAATGACAATAAAGGAAATGTTTTATTTATTTATTTTTTTTTTTTTTTCAGTTCCTTTGATTCGTGAAATGAGAAGCAGGTGGTTGAAGCCCACACCTTTCTCGCCCATTAAATAGAATTCAAGAAAGTTCAAGATTGGTTAGAATTAGCATTTTTAAGGACACATTTCTAAGTTCTCTTTTCCAGTGAAGAATTTTTTAAGTCAAGCCTTTTTAAAAGTATTATGTTCTCTTTTTCATTCACCCAAGTGATCTGATATGCGAGTTGTGTGTTAGAAATATTTAATTTTTCCTGTAAATAATATTGTATATTGTGCTGTATATAAAACATCCATATTTTTGTACAATAGAAATTTAAGTTCATATAAGCCAAAGATGACATACAATCTGCATTTTAAATATTTATTGATATAATCTTCAAAATGAATGTATATGTCAGGGTAAGTGCATTTAAAGTTCTGAATTAATATATAAGTTAATTTATTCATATCTTAACACTGTTAATTGATTCTAAAGCATATTCATTTTTAAATTACTTGTAAAATTTAGATTGGAGTCCAAATAGAAGGTCATATTTAAGTAAAAATGCAATTTTTTAATACTATCTTGTAAGTTAAAATTTGCACACCACTGTTAAATACAGTTGGTGTCTAGGCAGAAGGTAGGATTTAAGTTATTTTATTAAATGGCTACTAGTCAACGAATACTTGGAGAAACTTTTGAAGAAGCTTTGCTCAATTTTTCATGTTATGGCTTTTAATTTGCATTTAATTTTTCCAATAACTTTTGGAATTTATCTTAAAGATATTTTATGTCCTACAGTATTCTGCATTTATGAGTTTATAGTTTAGATAATTTTATTAGTTAATACATTAAATTAGTTCTATCAAATTAATCATAACCATCATGTAATTTTCTGTAGTTTCACTAAATTTTCAAAATGTAACATATCCTTCAAAAATAACCCAAAATTTCCAGAGTTGCAATTCCCTAAACATCAATTTTAACCCATCATTTTTTCTGAAACCTATTCTCTGAAAATAAACTTATAAATCCTTGCTATAAACCATTAAAATATTCGCTTAGGATTTAAAAAAAAAGCCAGTATTAAGGGAACGGGTCATGAAAATTTCTGTAACAACCAGGGTCACAATGTATTGGATGTTGCATCAATCAAAAGTTCAAAGTTACAAGAACACTAGAATGGAATACTAAGCATGATATACATATTTCTCCATTGTATATATGGAGAAATTATAGATGATACTCTTGCTATTTGAGGAAATTTGTTCTGTTTGATTAAGGCAAAGATCTTAAACCAAGTACCCATGGGACACTTGCAGCCCACAAAAAGTTATCTGATAATGAAATCTGCTGTAAACTTAATTTTAAAGATCATTAATGAATTTTTAAAAACTCTGCTTAAATCAAAAGTTATGTTTACAAAATTTAAAAAAATTTCAAAACATGTGAAAAGAGTAAAAAAATTAGATGTTTGAAAACCTGTTGCTTGAAAAACTTTTGAATACTAATTTAAATTTACCCCTTTTCATTGAAAAATAATTTTAAAATGATTTATTTCTTAAAATCAATTCAAAATATCGCAAACAAGTTTTACTTAATGTTAATTTAAAAATATCTAATAATTTTAAAACTATATAAGTAACTTTCATAATTGAGTAGTTGGATGCAATAATCTGTTATGTCAAGTTACCTGGTTTACTGAAAGTTATTTTCAATGCAAGATAAATCAACTTAATTTATCGATGCATTGATAGTTGTAATGGGACACAATACCACTGGCCTTAATTGGAGCCAAGAACGTAAAATTAAATTGATATATCTTTGCTTTAAAATGAAATATTTTCTCTGCTCAGCAGCTTGACTTACCTAATAATTGCATCCAACCACTCAATTGTACAGCCCAAAGTTAGTTTAAATTCACTAGATTTTAGATATGCAGCATTTAAAAAATAATTACAACATGATTTTGCTAAAGATATGTGTGAAGAATCCAAATTAAATATAAATTGGAATAAAATGAATTAAATAATTGCAATTTTGAACATCTATTACATATATTTTTATATAATTTATAATGTATATTTGCAAACTGCATGCTTTTAGTGATTATTATAAATGTGTTTAGATAGAAGTCTAATGGCAAAAACTATTTGAAAATTTGAGTTTTCTGATACTGCAATATTATGATCATCTTCCCATTACATTATAATATTGTCATGTGACTGTACTTAAGTGAAATAAAACAATAAAATACCCCCCCCCCTCCCCAGAAAAAAAAAAAGCATATTCAATAGTTTCTATTTATATTGCAAAATTACATCCTGAAATTCAGACTGATTTGATGTCTCTTAAATTGATGCTTCGTACAATCTTAAACACTTAAGTAATGATTTCTAATAAATTTTAAACTGTTTTAGTAATTAATGTTTTTGTATTGATTTGTGTATACATTCTGCTGTCAGTTATGATTATTGAAATTTAGTTTATTTTTCACTGAAAATTAAAAAAAAAAAACATTTTAAAACAGTCTTGCTGTTTTGAAATGTTTTAATTATAATTTTACTCCACAAACCATCCATAACAACCACATCCACACACTTGTAAAATAGTTTATTGCACAAAGAGGCAAAAGTTTGCTACACTTTATAGTGTTGTAATTTTATCACATTTACCTAAAGATCTTTTTTTTGTGTAAAAGTTATTGCACTTTCTGTATTTTTTCAGACTTTACGTTGGGAAAAATTAGATCGATCGATTGAGTGGTTGGATGCAATAATCAAGTAAGTTGAATTGTGTATGGCAGTGAATTTCATTTTAATTCAAGGTAAATCAATCTTTATTTACTTGGCTCCAGTTAGGGCTAGTGGTTTTGTATCTCATTATAACTATCATCGCATCGATAAATTAAGGACACATTCAAGTATAATGTGCAAGAGATATTGCTAAGTTCATTGTAGTACATACAATAAAACTGGCTAAATGTTCTCAATTAGTGGTTACAATTGGCTGCATGTTATACTTGAATGTGCCACTAAGTTGATCTACCTTGCATTAAAATATAATTTTCAAAAAACAAGGTAACTCGACTTAACTGAACATTGCATCTGACTACTCAAATTTTTAGAATTCTATGGTATCTGACAGGCACTTTGTTATTTTAAAAAAAATTGAATATTACTACTTAAAAATATTGCATTATTTGCATACAGAAGATAGCACTTTTTTTCCCCCTTGTAAAATACAAGATTATAACCACTTTTATCGTTTATTTTTCAACTGAAGTGATATTTATTTTCTGCTTCAGCTTGAAGCCAGTATTCTATATTGAAAAATATCCACACTAACTTTGTAATTAAAACTTAATGTTTTCAATGAAGAACCATAAGAGCTTTAAAGTATAAAATATTCATAATTTGTTTTAGCTAGTCATTTGACTATACTTGTGCTTTTTTGTTCCTGTGGTGAATTATTTTCTGCTTCAGCTTGAAATCAGTATTTTTTAATGAAAAATATTAAAAGTAATTTTGTAATTAATATATTTAAGTGAAAGATCTGAAAAAGAGCTTTTAAAGTATAAAAATATTTATTGGTGATTTGTTTTTAAGCTAGCCATTTTAGAAATAATTGTTTGTGTGTCAAATCCTGTTTTGTATTGTTTTAAATTAAATATTTTTGTCTGATTGTGATCCAATTTTAACAATGTAAAAGTCTATGTTTGTAACCATGTATGTGAAATATAGTTTGTGCAATTTTATGACCATGTATCACAAAACAAACCTATAAAGTAAAGAATTAGTAAGTTGTAGATGTTTGTACTTTTATACTTTTCCTTAAACTTTTACAATATGCCTATTTATAAAATCATTTGCTTGAAACTACTTTGAAGTGTTTTAATAATAACAAATAAAACACTTCATTCAGCATAAAATAAATCTATAAAAGTTTGAACTGGTTTCACAAAAGAGAAATCCATCCGAAACCAGTAGATACCTTTACATATTTATTTTTTGTTTTCCTAACAAAGTTTATCTGCATTACTCATATTTGTCACTTCCTAGTGTTGTGATGGTTGAAAATTTAGAGTATTCAATGGATTTACAGGGATTTGAGTCTTAGTCTGATCTTGGGTAACTTCCATGCCCTCAGAATCAAAGATCTGAAAAGGGTTTGAAGTCTGAACAGGTTTAGAAGTTTTGAGTTATCCTTTCAATAAATTTTCTTCTTGCTAGGAGAGGTAAATTCCTGCCCGAGCAAGTTGAAATTATCAGCTACTAAAAAGGCTTCTAGATCTGTGAATTTAACATCAAATTTATTATTTAAATTCTCGGTCTCCTATCCTGAAGGATGGGGGGGGGGGGGGGGGGGGGGAACAATCTATGGGAAGATAATCTAAGGATGATTTTAATGTTTGATAAGGAGTTTGAGGGGCGACTGACACAGTTTTAAAATAAATCAGAGAATCAAACTGAGAATAAATCAGAGAAACAAAAATTAAGTATAATGAATTGTCAAATGTGTAAATGAAAAAATAACCATGTTGTTTTAGATGATAGCACCACATATGTCATTTTTCAGCTGAAGCTGTTTCCTATTTTTGTGGAGAAAAAAACAGACATTTCTTAGATAAAGATGGCTATGGTTTGAACTTATGCTATGTGTGTAAATGGTAGTGAAATAAATAGTATACATAAACAAACCAAATTCATTTGTATCGTAATATATTCAAAACTGCTATTAGAACTAACAATGTTAAAGAAAGGTCTCATGTAACTTCACAGTAAAACATATTTATTTTTTACTCTATGGTGTAGTTACATAAAACCTTTCTAGAAAACTCATTCACTAGCTTATAACTTCCTAATACTTCTTTGAAGAAGCAAGCATAGGAAAATTAGGAGACTACAATTGTTTCAAGGGTGTTTTGAGCCCTCTTTCTTAAATTAGAAATAGGGTGCGCTTAAATAGACACAAACAAATAAAACAAGAACTCTCTATTCTGTTCAGATGTCCCATTGCTTGCCAGGTCGCTGTTGTTCTTAGTGTCTATTTAAAATTAAACTACTTTTGACCTGAGGAAAAGGACTCAAAACACTCTTGAAACAGTTGTAGTCGCCTAATTTTCCTATGCCTGCTTTCTTAAATAAAATATTAGAAAGTTTCATTTTGTGATTCACTAACTTGACTGAACTTTTCCCAAACAATTATTATTTTTTATAACATTTTTAACAACCCTTACTAATTGTGATAAAGTAAATATAAACTGTAGAATATGGATAAATGGGAAAGTTTGGTGGAAGCTTTTGATTAAAGTATTTGTTCTGAAGCTGTAAAAGCAGGGTCTACTAATAGAAAAGCGACTGTGCTATCATTTGAGAATGTTTACAGTACCTCTAGTAATGAATTGAAGTTAGAATTCCTATCTCGAAAACTAGGCAAGATGGGCAAAAAATTTTAATTGCAAAATTGTAGAACATTCTCTAATTTAGTATGGAAAGAGACATGCAGTTTGTACATAACATGCATACAGATGGTAAAAAAATGATATCAATAAAAAGGGATTATTGCATCATTTGTCTGCCCTTTTTATACAACATTTATTTTTTACTGAAAAAAGGTTAATTTGAAATAAATTAACTTATTACAGATTATTTTTCCATGATTTCACACCATATATTTCAGAAGTACTTCAGTATTACTAGACATTTGCATAATCATCACTTTTCGTCAACCTCATTATTTATCATATGTGTACTTGTTATGTGCAAGCCACACTTCTTTCCATACCAAACAGAGAATGCTTTACAACTTTGTAATTAAAAAATTTCACACATCTTACTCCATTTTTGAGATAGAAATTCTAATTTCTTCAATTCACTGCTAAAGACAAACTTTATCAATCAATAGCGCATAGTCACTTTCCTGTCAGTGGATCTTGCTTTAAGCTCAATTCAATTGAAAGTTAAAGGGTTGCATAAGGGCTTACAAAGGAACCCTGCATATTTTTGTGAGGATGCTTAATTTTTAGCACAAGATATTTTTTATACCCAGCATATATGCTGGTGCGCTTCCTCTGTACAATAAAAATATGCATTCTATAAAGTTGATTGAATTATTCCCCATGAATTATGGAATACTCAATAAAAAGAAAACCTTAATTTATAAAATATTTTATGTAAATTATATTTCTTTATATAAAAAAAAGCTTTTCAAAAAATGCTCAATGTTTGCATAGTAAAACATTATAAAGGATTACATATACAGCTTTCTCAAACTCATTTAAAAATGCTCAGAAAATTTTCTTCCAAGTATAAAAGAAAATAACTTTGAAATATCTTCAAATAGTTTTAACAAAGTTTTTTGATGTACTGCTATAAAAAGTCTTACAACCCAAACCATTCTACTGCCCTACTAATTCATTCTTAGCAAGACGCAAATTTTACAGCTGTAATTTTGAATGTTTAAAACCTGAAAAATTACCTCAACAGTATAATTAATTTAACAAAATGTACAATCTTTCAAAATTCAACACTGGCTATTAGAATTGAAATCACTTGATTTTTAAAAAATAATTTGGTCCCTAAACAATATTTTGACACAAAAGGAAAAAAAAATCCTGAATCACTTATGACTGACTAGTGACAGCTACTATTACTTAGCATAAAAAAGGCAATATAAATATTCACATGAGATTGAAATATACAAAAGTAAAATTACAAAAACAATAGTTCATTTCACATATTTTAAGTACATGAACATTTCAATTCATAATTATTTACAATGAAGTATCTAAGATTGTCATAGATTTTGAAAACTCTAAACTATATTGTAAACTATGCTTTTTTCCCTGGTTGTTTATAGTACTACAACTGCAAGGCAGCATATCAAAATTTGGAATCTAAGTACTACAAAAATACAAACACTCACTTCTCAAGCGCAGCTATTCAACTGTAGTAAATATAATAAATGCAATGTTCAGACTTGGAAAACTTCATTTACAGTACAACAGTATTCTGTAATAAATGGTAACTCCTAGCAACAAAAGTTGTTTTTCAACAATAAAAAGTGCATCTATAAAGAACATGTTGCAAACAGTAACATAAGCAATTTTTATATTACATATATTAAGATTACTTTTGCATATAAAATTTTATATAAAAACAACAATACAAGAAACAGACAAAAAAATAAAATTACTCCTCATTTTTAAAAGGAAGAGAAAATACCTAAATGCTGCATATGTAAAAAATGCATTAGATATTGCATAGAATTTTTGACATGATTGGCCTATTACTGTGCTTTCCAATCTACATCATGCAAGGTTCAGTTAACACAAGCAATCCCAATTTTTAAAAATGTGCTCCAACTCTCAGCTTTTCGGAATGTTTTCAGCCAATTCAACAATTTCAGTCCTTAGGAAGATATTTCTAGTTTTCTTTTTATAGCTTTATCAGTTATTTCAAGCTTGGCTGTCATCATTTAAAGTTTCATCAGGAAGTATCAAGCCATCATCTCCAGTGCTTGAGCTTAGAGATCCTCTTTTGGTGGCTAAAAATCTAGATGACTGTAACCCAGTACCTCCACGTCTGCAAAATATTAGAATTAAAGAATTTACCAAAGCACAGCTTTTTTTAGTAGAAGGGAATGCTTAATATAAATTACGTTCTATGCACATATTATGGAAATCAAACAATAATTAATAATGAAGTTTTTATAATAAACTCAAGAATTAGAATTATGTCCAGAATAATGTCCAATGTACATTTAGCAACAAGATTTGTCTATACCATTACATCCCAGCTTAGGTGGTGCCTTCAATGGACAATTTATTTCACTTTTCTATTAAATACTAAGAAAGCTTTATATATTAAGCAGGGGATATATATTTTAAAAGATAAATTTTACAACTTTAAATGCCAAAAAATGAGTGATACATTATATGATGCTCTGCATTTCAAAGGTCAAGTAACCCTATTTGGCAGTGTGCTTGCTCTCGATGGACATTTGCACACAACTTTCATTGCTGGAAATAGCTTTTCTTTACAATTTATTCATTCTCAAGATAGCGATTAATAACATTAGTAATATGCAATAAAAGTAGAAAGGTTGACTGGGTTGTTTGGGCACTGCACAGTTATTTTATGCACACAATGGTTAATTAATATCCAAGTGTGCACCAACGGGAAAACTTTAAACCAAAATATTATATCTGCTTGTGTATTGAGAATAATTTTCACCAATGAATAAAAATTAGTTAAATGATACTTATTTGTATTTTATTTAATTTTCTATGATAAAGTTTTCACAACTTATAATTAAAAATTAAATTATTTTTCTTCAAAAACTTTGAAATAGCATATATTAATGATGATCTCCTCACACCCTCTTCAACCCCCCCCCCCCCCCACAGTGGTAGGAAGGTAAAAACAGCTGAGCATGTTTCATTTTTCTTTTTTAAATTTTATGAACCACAGTTGAACAAGTGTTCTATAAGAAAGCTATTTCTCTTCTGCAATATGTATTTCTTTTTTTTTTAAACAAAAACTGAATTATTCATGTATCAAAATTTAACAAGAAATAATATATATATATATATATATATATATATATATAAATAAAAGATAAATACTCTTTTGGGCATAGTGCATTTTGAATACTCCCATGAATAAATCTGAATAAGCAAATACTAGTATTGGTCAAGGTAAAACTTTAGTGTGACGTTTTACTAAGATCCTTTCATTAAAAATTGCCATACATAAATAAATGAAATTTTAGTAAACCTGAACAAAAATTATATTTAAGGTTAATGTTTCTAGCTTTTCACAGCTTCAAAACTTTTGATACTCTAATGCACTCTAATAACTCTATAGAATCATTTGAAAATTCAAATAAAATATTCTATTTGACTGTCACATGTGTAACACAAAATTTTATCATGTTTGCATGCAATTTGACTGGTGGAGTTATCCAGTACAATATTTCAAAATAGGAAGGAGTTTAGCATCTTCTAAATTATTTGAAATAGAAATATTAAATGGTGAGATGCTGGTTATTTTCATAGGTAGCCTATTTCAAATTCATATAAATGGTAATTTTAAAATTTACAGTTTTGAACTATACTAATTATATATAACCAAATACATTAATATTAACAAATTAAAATGGTCAGGACATGTGCTAAGTAAAGATAACAACAGAACCACATAGAAAACTTTTATGTCCACACTGATTAAGAAAAGACCTAGAGAAAGACCGAAGTTGAGATGGATCAATTGTGTAGACAAGGACTTTGAGGTGTTCAAAATAAAAAAATTGAAGAAGCATTGCTCCAAGAGGGACTGCTTAAAATGAACTCCTAAGGAAAGCCAGGGCCCACAGAAGGCAGTCAAGCCATTGCAGATGATAATAATTTATGGAATTTGTACTTTTTATTTAAAATGTTAACTAAAAACAATTTTATCTATTTTACAGTTATTGAAAAATTTGCATGCAATAAATAAGTCTTATAAGGTATAACACATTATGTGATAAATTTTCTTTGACAACTTTAAACATAATTTACTTGAGTTTTGTTTTGAGCGAGGAAGCTTCTCTGTTGAGGGTAGCATTGGCATCAATTAAGTCCTCTATTTCTCTTTGAGCCTTTCTTCTCTGGGCCTTTTCTCTTGAACACTCTTCTTCAGACTCATCCAATTGTCTCTTCAGGGCTTTCACACGGACATTTGATTTTTCAACCTTTAAGATTAATAATTCACGTAATTGTTATTGCATTTTTTAACAGTACATGTGAGTATATATTAAATTGAAAATAAAAGAAATGTTTTTCTTAATTTTATTGAGTAATTAAAAAAAATTATAGTGAATAGTTTATTCATAAAGTATCAACATTTTTCACATATATAGTATCTTAACATGATTTTTAGCATTTCTTTTTGTTGTTGTTAATTACACATTTAGAAGATAGTATATTTTATTAGATCGGCATGGATAGCAACTGTCAAAGGGAGATGTTTTTAAAAATACATTCTTGGGCCATATTCATATAACAAGTTGTAATATACAGAAAAACCTAATAACTTGAAACCAAGCAATAACAACTTTTAAGTGGATATAGAACTTTATATAGAGAAAAGATCTCCACATTATTGTGTTGTAATATTTACAGAATTTAAAGATTTGTGCATTTTTAAAAAAGAAAGAATACTTCAAAACAATGTTACTGAGCTTTCTGTATGAATATCTCCTCTTTTTATGGTTCTGTTTAACAATATGACTAACAATAACATTATCTTAGTACTTACCTGTTCTTTATACTGATCTGTATGCCTTCTTTCATCCTCTAACTGCATGAGCACTTCCTTGAGGCGCTTCTCCAATTTTCTGTTGGTCTTTGCTTGCAGTTGTCTTTCCCTGAAATGGCAGAAATAAGTCTTAATTATAACATAAAAACCAGAAATAAATTGTTCTAAAATATCAGAATATACTATTCTGTTTATAATTCTTATGAATTAAAATTACAAAAATAATGAGCCAATTGTATAGCTAAACTTACTGTAAAATTTCAAAAGCTATACAATAAGAGATAAATTAAAAAATATAATTTTGCATTGTTAGTAATTTAAATGCTGTTGTGGGGGTTAAACTTTTTAAATATGTATCATATATTTCCAAAAATACTATACATTTAAGTAGCTTATTTCGATGAAATTTTCTAAAACTTTTCATTAAGGTTCAGTAAATTATTTGACTAGCCTGTCCAGAAAAGTTAAAGTTAAAACTAACACATTTTTTATTTCAAATATGTTTTGCTAATCTAAGAAAATAAATAAATAATATACTAAAGAACAGTATATTTTTATATTAAAAAATAAATAAATCAGGATAATTATTCTAGTCAATTCTAGTTCAACAACAGTTCCATTGACAGATTTTAAACAATTGCTTTTGCATAAGTTGCCATATGAAAAGAGCTGCCATTAATTTAACTGTGATTAAAAAAAAATCATTATAGGCAGACAAAAATTTTACACTGAGATATACTAATAATCATAGTTAATTACACATTATGTGATATTTTGATGGCACAATAGCAACCATATTTAAGACATGCTTTGTATAAATCCAATTCAATCTTGATTTGTGAAAACTGGTTAGAATAAAATATTACATTGAATGCTTATGAATTTTTAATGTGTATACTAAAGATGAGACAGGCCTGAGCTCTACGGTACTGAGTGCAATTCGGGCTCAAGCTCCAAACTATTAGAAAATGTTGATAAAAACTTGTCAAAGATAATCGCATTTCATTTTATTTTATTACTAAAAAGTTACTGCTAACAGGTGTATGAAATCTGATTTGAAGTCATACTTGGTAAATGGGCCCTATCGTTGTATGCTAGGACGTATTGTGCAATAAAATGTGACATTGTTTATTATTGACCACCCGACCTATTACATCTGTCAGACTGAATGTTAGAAAATAATGGAATCACCTTCAATCGGTTGGCAGTTTGTGGGGGTAAACAATTAAAGTATAAAGAAGAGCTCAAAAACGTTGCCAGTGTGTTTCAGATGTTGCTCATGGCTGACAATTGATCAAAAGAGTTTATCTGGTGAGAATTCAGACTGAGTGAGGGCTTTTTAAATATTGTATCTCTAATTAGGTGTTTTATTACTCTATTTAAATAACTTTCATATTGCTTATACTCGGGTCATAAACTGTCTCTAGGGTATGATGCTCTGAGGCTATTAGACTGTGGTTTGTTGAATATGTGTGGCCATCTAGCATAATCTGTAATAAACTATTTGTAAATCACTTTGGTTGTAAAATACAAAACTAGGAATGAGATATTTCAGAAAATGATTTATATCAAAACATAGAATAACAACTTGTAAAAGACTACTTACAAAAAACAACTACTTAAGTATAGAGAAGGAAATGCCAATATTAATTTTGCTACTACAAACTACCATATTGGTATTATTTTAATGTCATTATATGGTTTCCATGAGACTATTTTTTCTGCTTTCAATTTATGTTATTCCAAAGCTTCAGTGTTCAAAGTAATTCTTTATACATTTTTTGTGCTTGATATCCAAACTGAATTGCCCATTTTTACAAATGGACATTTTTGAAAATTGGTAACAATTAAGGGGGAACGTTAAAAAAAATATCTTTTTCAGATGGATTTAGGCTCTATTTTATATTGAGAAGCTCAGGCTCTCTAAATTGAACCAGAACTCTAGTGTAGACATTAGGAAAACAGGGGTTGATAAGCATATTGAACAGGAGTCTGAGAGCCTGCCTAGTTATAAATATTCATAAATTTTTATTTAATGCACATTGTTTGATTTATAAACAATCCAAAAAATATACTTACTTTGTCTCAATGTCCAATTGTTCTTCCATTTGATTGACTTTAGCTTCGAGAGCTGCAATGGTGGCCTTTGTTCTTGTCCTCTGAGATGTTTCAAGATCTTGCAATTTGGCACGTAATTCCTTATTCTAAGGAAGAAATATTTTAATTAGACAATTATTCAGTCAAAGTAAAACAATATACTCTGATATAGGAAATATTTTGTTATATACAGCTATAATAAATTATAACACTTATGAAATTAATAACAACAAACATAACAGTAAAAGTTTTCCTACATTTAACATTCTATTTCAACTTGACACTTGTATACTCTTTAGTTGAAAAAGATCTATTTTGTTAATTACTATAATTCAATTGTGCCACTCTGTTGCTTGGACAAAAAATGAGATAAGTGAAGTAAAGCATGTGTGTAAGATAAATGTTTCTTGGGTATCAATCGATTGGTAGCATTGTAAAACCTCTAGATACAAAATTTCATGCTTTGTGAGAAACGTGAGTTGTACACAAAAAGTGAATTATATATATATATATTTCCCCATAATCTTACGCTACATACCTCTTCATACAAAATTTCTTTATATATATATATCTGTTCTTAAACCTAATATAAAATGAAACCTTAATCTACTTGTTTTTAATCATAATATAAGATTCTGCAAAAATATTAGTATGTAGCGACTCATTTTTATTTCATGACTCAATTTTTATAAATTTAAGTTTTATTACCACATTTTTGGGAGTCAATCAAGATACACCTTTCAAATTAAAAAAAAAATAATAATTTTTCATCTCTTTAGCTAAATAAAATTGGATAAGCTAAACTTCTGTTCCCAATTATTGCAAATGTTTTTATTACAAAAACATGAAACTGTATTCAGATGTTTTTCAATTCAACTAATTGATTGATTATACTGATAATGCATAGGGAAAGTATTGGAATGGGATCAAAAATTGGAACTTGAGTTTTTGACAGAATTTTGGACATTCTATAACACACTCAATAAAAATGTTTTTAGCATTATGTCCGAGTGTGTGCATCCACTCTAGCTATCTAATGAAATTTCATAAAATTTGGTAGAAAAGTCACTTATGTTTTACCCTAGTGCTGATTAGATTTTGCTATAATTTGGTAAAAATGAAGTAGCTTTTTTTAATGACCTGTACAAATCATCAAAATCTGAAATGAAAAACTAAATATGCTTAAATGCACTAATTATGTGCTTGTTTTATCTATAATAATAAAATAAGATGTTGGTCTATCTGTCTATTTGTTGGTCGCATAGGGGTAAATCTAAGCGATGCACAACTACAGAATTTGGTATATAGTGATACTTCAGTTCAGGCCCCGAAGACATCTTGGAGCAATTTTCTAAAAATTTAAATTAGTTTTTTAGTTATTAAATTTTGAAGCCATTTTGAGCAATCTTTGTATAAATTGGTTCCTTAGTGATCGAAAATATTATTGCAATTTTCATTTTGACGTCAATGGAAAGATCGAAAAATACCCTTTCATATAAACTTTAGAAAAGAATCCGTACGATAATTTCTTTATCTAAAACAAATTATGAAAATTCATTGAAATATGAAAAGTTTGTGATATTTCATGTGTATATTGTAGCATCCGATAATTAAAGAGTAACATAGTAATTCCAATTTTTGGTCTAAATATTGTTGTTGTTGAAACCCAGACCGTCCGACCTACCAGAAAGGTGTAAGGTAACTGTTTGGACGGTCGGGAAGTGCCACCCAATTTAGACCGGAACCCAGTGGGGGATGCATCCACAGGGACCATACCCTCCTTCCCCTACCACCAACCTCTCGGAAGGACTTTCGGACCCGCATGTTTAACGTGATCGTACTCCGCATAAACACGGCGGCAGTTTTGGCAGTGGCTGGAATCGAACCCGGGCCTACCAAGTGCAACTCCAGCGCGCTAACCAATGGGCTACCGCGCCCTGGTCTAAATATTGTGTAATACTTTTTTTTTTTCTTTTAATTACTCTATTCCTAACCTGCTTTTTTTTAATTGTAACATGAAGCTCTCAAGCATAAAGCTGAAATACAATCTTTCTTCCGAGAACTGTTTACTCTTCTTTGCTCCATATCAGTCACTGATGATGACACCAGTAATGTAGACACCAATTGATTTTCGAGAATTCACTGGGAGTTTTGATATTAACAGGACAAACTGGTTCGTCCAAGTATTTTCATTTAGAAAGCATTGCTGTTCATTTTAGGCATTCTCCATTTAAATGCACACAGAACATTTATTTAGGGTGTATCAAACGAGTTTATTTAGGACATATTAAATACGATTATTTAGGGTATATCAGAGGAGATTATTTAAAGTGAATCAAAAATGCTTATTTAGGACATATCAAAAGAGCTTATTTAGAGTGTATCAAAAGAGCTTATTTAGGGCACATCAAATGAGCATATTTAGGGCATATCAAATGAGCATATTTAGATATTCCATTTGTGCAGAAATTGAAAGGTGTATTTAAGGCATATCAAAGGATATTAATTATGGCATATAAAAAAGATTTTATTTAGGATGTATTATGCTCACGCAGAGGGCAAAGGGCGAATTTATAGCATAATACCCAGTCACATTAGAGTGTAACATTCAATATGCACAGCACCAAGTCCAAGGCATATTATGCATCAACACAATGGACTAAGATGTGTTTAGGTGCTTATTTAGGATATATCACACTCGGTGAGTAGGGTATAGCCACTTATGTGCTCACACAACAAGTAACTACAACTTTTGAAAAACTTTGAATACATTAATTTAACCCCTGCTTTAAATGCTGTGTAATGATGAGTACATATTCTAGTACATCATTATTTTATGACAAAATAATTGAAATTAACCCCATTACTAAGATAAACTGTTATTAATATTACAGGGTTTTTGAGATATATTTGTAGATAACAAATACAGCCTTATGAAAAATAAATTTATACCTGTCTCTCAAGAATCATTCTATTATTTTCTAATTTCTGAGATTGAGATCTTTCGCTAGCTAAATCATTTGTCAACTGTTCAATCTATAATGAAAATTATTGAAATTTTATCAATATAACATTAGATTATGATATACAAAATCTTACATTAATCAAAACTATTTAATTTCCTACCTGTCCCTGAGATTTACGAGCCTTATCCATCAAAATCTCAGAATTACTTTGCTCTTCTTCTAGTTCTTCCTCAAGTTGCTGGATACGAGCTTCAAGTCTTCGTTTTTCATCTTGAAGTAAGGAGCTGTTAAAGAAATGCATTGATATAATTATATATTTTTATAAGGAATTTTTTAAATAAAAAAAATATTACAATCATTGAGTAATGAGTACATAAACACATATTTTAGAAGAAGCATAGGCGACATTTTTGAGTCATTGGATCAGATGATATAATTTTTAACCTATGGCAGGCCAGATGGCATAATTATTAACCTTCAGCAGACTAAATTGAACACTTTACATTTTATTAAATGAACATCCATATAAACACACACACCAGGGTTCATACTCTTTTGCAAGAACCCATTTCCAGGAGGGTTCGAGCATTTTTCCAGGCGTTTTTCTACACATTAAAAGTAGAAGTGAAACCAAGATTCTACAGATGTTTCTCTTTCAGCCATGTTGCTTAGTTTTATACCAACTATACCACTCTGGCTATACAAAAATTTGTCTTAAATTACAATGCACCAGTCAAGGTTTGCCAATTTACAATCCATAATTTATTAAATATCAGTGATGGAACAGGGTCCATCAACAAATTTTTTCTTAACCATGTCTTTTAATAATTTTTTAAATGAATCCAACATCAACTTGGCTGGCATGGTTGGTACCCAAATATTTTGTTTTCTATTTCTCCATATATAATTTCTTTGAAACTCTATGGGTTCTTGGGGAGGGGGGTATGACCCACAAATCCTCCTCCTTCAGCAATGCCTCTGCTCACATTTGCTGTGTACTGCTGTATATTGCTGCTTTGTACTTTCACAAGATTTATATGAATAATGGCTGTTTATAGTTTCAGTAATCTAGACAGGAAATTTTTATTTAGTAATGACTAGAGTGGTTTGATTTGCGATAAAAAGATTGTTTGCAATGATAATCAGAAAAATATTTGATCAAACATTTAAAATTTTTTATATATATTTTTTATATGAAATGTTCAATTTTTAAACTAAACAAACAAAATATGAATATATTAGTCTTCATTACTAAACAAAAAAGAAATTCCAATATCCTTAATAGAACAAGCTTAGCTTAATAGAAAGCAGAATATGCTTAGCTTAAACTAAATGTATTTGTTTATTTATGTTTAGACTGCTCTAGCTCAGCTTTTATTTTTTTAAGTAATAAAAAAATGTAATGTTTCTGCACTTAAATTCAGCCCCATATTTTCTAACAACAATACAGAATATGCATTTTGAGACAACATTATTATGGGGAGCAAATAATATTGCTTTCATCACCAGATAATATTAAATTCTTCTGGACAAACTGAATTGTGCAATTGCACTATTTATGTAAATAAATAAAAAATTAAAAAGTAATAATTATAAAATTAACCTTAATAAATAACCAAAATGTGAAAATAAGCTAGTTTTGTCGATCTAATGATAAAGATATAGAGGATGGAGATGGATAGAAAAGGATACTTGTGGACTCATAGGACTACGGGAGAATTCCCTGAATTGCACAATCGTACTGAATATGTCAAAATAATTATAAAATTAACAATAATAATAAACCAAAACATAAAATTAAACAATTTTTGTTAATTTAATGTGCAATAATTACAGGATGGAGATAGATGGAAAAAGATACTAGTTAAAGCTCCGCAATGTACGCCATACAACGGGAATTACGCAATCCCTCCATTTATAAGAAAATAATTAAAAAATTAGCCTTTATAATTAACCAAAATGTGAAAATAGGCTAGCTCAGTTCATCTAATGACTAATATTTAGAAGATAGGGGTGGATGGAAAAGGATACTTGCGGACGCCCAGGATTACAGGAGAATTCATTGAATTGCGCAATCATACTAAATGCGTCAAAATAATTAAAATATTTACATGAATAATAAACCAACATATAGAAATAAGCAAGTTTTGTCAATTCAAGGTGCAATAATTACAGGATGGATGGGGGGAAAAAAATGGGAATTTTCCGTAATTTTACGGGTCTTTTCCGCAGTCCGTAATTTGTTCAGAAATCCATAAGAATTACGAAAAATCCGTAGATTGGCATCTCTGTATTTTCATATCAGTATTTATGCACTATTGTTGGCGCCACCTATTGATTATATTATGAAATAAAAGATCGCGATGTCGATTTTCCAGGAGTATTTTTCGATTTTCAGGAGTTTAGAGCCAAAACGAATAAAATAAGGAGAATTCAAGGGCCCTTATAAGAAAATTCTTAATTCCAGGAGTTTTCAAGGATTTCCAGAAGGCGTACGAACCCTGACACACACACACATATATAATGCATTCACTTGTATCCAAAAATGTAATTTTAGAGGTAAGTAATCTTGGAGATACCTATATTAATCACCAAAGGATAATTTTAGAAACAACATTTCTACATTCTTGTAAAAATATACTGATGTCATTCAACTGGTATGCATTAATACTCAGTTTTTATATTAGACATATTTACATCATGACCCATCAGTGGGTTCATAAAATTTCTTACATTTCAAATTATTTAATTTTATACAGTAGTATTAATCAAAATAAGGATTTTTTACTTCATATAATTTTTAAATTTATCTCTTCCTCAATCTGGTAGGTCGATATAATCAAAATTAAATACACAGTAAATTTTTATATTTTAGGCTTTGAAATGGTTTTCTCTGCAATTATATAAAACCTTTCATTTGGACAATTTGAAGTTACTGTAGAGTTTTTTATTGGCAATTTAAAGTGCAAACAAATTACAGTTTGTTAAGCAGCAAAGAAGAATATTTTTAAGAAATGGCAAGATCTGGCTATAATGCTATAACTGGTGCTCTTTCAAGGAGGATGTTTCAAATTTAAACTTATTTATACCATATTTATGATATATATACTATAAAAATCATAAATACTAATCTGTCAGTGCCTTTGGGCAAATGTGCCCAAATTGTTAAATATATGCACTGCCTAAAGTGCGCATAAAACACAAGAATTGTTTTCAGTGTGAAACAAAGTTTTCTTCATTTCATCCAAAATGCTTGACAAGTAGGCTGAAACCTATTAAGAAAGATCATAACCTAATGGTATTTATTCTAATTATTGGTTTCTGTCAGCTTAACTACAGTGACCGCCAGTTATAAGATTCAGTGGTTATAAGAAACAGCCGTTTATAAGACCCAAAACGACAGAAACAAATACAAACTTTGTTTTAACATTAAAATTGTGTCGCTTATAAGAAACATGATTCCGCTTATATAAAACAGTTTTCTATAAAAAATTTGTTGATTTCCTTGCGACGCGGGTGTAAAAAAAAAAAAAATCGATTTGTTTAAAGTTAACTGAAGGACAAGTTCTTATCTCCTGTCTCTGGGCGTACGGGGAGAGGGTGGGAGTTTGCTATGTAATACAGGATGACAGAGAATTTCTCCATAGAAAGGCTTGGGGGGAACAACCCCAAACCAGTAAGAAACGAGTTTTAATCTTTTGGCAGGTAAGGAAACGTACTGATAAGGAAAGGCATCTTTGCTTATGCACTCAAATAAGATTCGTACAGCTTTAGTTAGTCATTTTATGTTTTGCTAGTTGAAGCATGTCGAAAAAGAGAAAAACCCTTACTTTGCTTGAAAAGCAAAGTTTACTTAAAAAGTATGATTCTCTACCTCCGTGTAGTCAAAGAGAAGCTGCTTCTGCATTAGAAATTCCGCACTCAACATTATGTAAAATCCTGAAAGGCAGAAATGAAATTTTGACGCCAAATTGTAATCTTCAAAGAAAACAGAAACGAGAAGGAAAGGCAGCTGTTATAGACAAAGCACTCTTACAATGGTTTTCTAACGCCAGATTAAAGAATGCTCCTATCAGTAGGGCAATTTTAATGAAAAAAGCAGAAAATTTTGCAGAAAAATTAGGAGAAAAATAGTTCCGTGCAACTGATGGTTGGTAAAGCCGCTGGAAAGAACGAAATAACATTGTGTACAAAAAAAATTATGGAGAGAAGCAGGACGCGGACTCCGAGTCGGCATCTTCATGGATTACACAAAGCTTACCACCTCTATTAGAAAAATATGCTCCTTATCAAATTTTTAACACTGACGAGACTGGGCTCTATTTTAGAGCGATGCCCGAGTATACAATGATGTTCAAAAATGATCTATCCTCCATTGGAAAAAAACAAAAAGATCGAGTTACAGCTCTGTTAACAACAAATATGACGGGAACTGTAAAAAAAAGTCCTTTAGTTATTGGCAAAAGCAAACGCTCGCGCTGTTCAAGTGGAATAAAAAAATTGCCAGTGATCTACGAAAATTCAAAGAATGCCTGGATGACAAATAGAATTTTTGAAGACTTTTTGTTAAAGTGGGACAGGGAACTGATGGGAAAAGAAAAAAATCTTTTAATCCTTGACAACTGTTCGGCTCATCTTGTAGTACAGCTGACAAACATTGAACTTTGTTTTTTGTCACCCAATACAACTTCTATCATACAGACTCTCGACCAAGGAATTATTAAAGCATTTAAAACTCTGTATCGGTCAAATTTGCGACAGAAAATAGTGGATGCAATTGATGAAGATAAAGGATCGGCTTCAGAAATAAGCAAGAAAATAACCTTGATTGATGCTATCCATATGATCGCAGGCGCATGGGAAAATGTTTCTGACATATGCATTTCTAATTGCTTCCGTAGAGCAGGATTTTTGAAAAATAATGTTGACATACCAGCGGAAGATGAAGAAGAATTAGAAGCACCTTTTGAAGAATGGATTCACATCGACAAAAATTTACAAACATCTGAAGAAGAAAGTGATGATGACATAGTGGCGGAAATTCAGAATGTTTGCAATGAAGAAGAAAATGAAGACGACGTTCCACAAGAAGAAAATTTTCCTACAGCCAAACAGTCGCTAGAAGCCCTAACTATAATTAGAAAAACTCTTGAACACAGAGGGGCATCAGAAAAAGTTTATGGACTATTTTATGACTTAGAAATGGATGTACGTAAACTAATCACAGACTCGTTAGCACAAACAACACTGGATAAATTTTTTGCTGTTCTTCAATAATAGATTACGGTATGTATGAAAATGTACTATGCTCGTATACATAAATGGACGACCTATGAGTTTTACTTTTTATTCTTATTTAACTACATACTATATGCATATAGATAATATTTTAAGTTGTAAGGCTTAATTCGTAAAATAAGAAATATTTTTGAATGCAAAACTCAAT
The DNA here is from genome assembly GCA_951213105.1 of Amaurobius ferox. Lineage (NCBI taxonomy): Eukaryota > Metazoa > Arthropoda > Arachnida > Araneae > Amaurobiidae > Amaurobius > Amaurobius ferox. The sequence continues at coordinate 39,674,660 of OX578138.1, forward strand.
TTACAAATGTATTATGTACGTACTAATATTTTACTTATACATTTATCTTTTAAATTCTGTAAAATTGTGTTCAATAGTTAGTATTTACAATGGAAGAACGATATTTAAAAAATTTCCGGATTTAAGAAACAACTGCTTATAAGAAACAAAACGAGCGAAACGAACGTGTTTCTTATAAGCGGCGGTCACTGTATATCCAATTATTTTATATATAGCACATTAGTTATACACATGAAAGTTAAAAAAATTAAATAATTTTTAACTAATAATTTTTTTTTTCTTAATTTTTATAGGCATTTAAGTTATTTGATAAATAAAAAATAACTGTTTAAGTTATTTTGGATAAATTAAATAAAGAAACCTGTATGTTTAAGTAATTTTAATGTCTAAATATAAATTTCTCAGAGTGACACTATTCATCTTTGAATTATCCTGTCCCAAGAAATACAAAGATGACAATCTAACTAAAAGTTATCAAAATGTCCTACATAGACTTCATGTATGTTTTCATTCAATTAATTTAAAATTTTAAGCAGGAATTTTAAGCCTTTTTCATAGTAGAAGAAAATTAACAATTAATATTTTTAACATATTTTCTTATTTTTTTTTCTTTCAACTAAATTTCAAAATTTACAACTGTTTAAAGATTTTGACTAAACAGGTCATAATACTGTGAAGCTAAAAACATTACCTTCTTGATACATTGGTATTAATCTCTTCCTGTAACTCATCCCGTTCTGCTTCAGCCGCTCGTCGAACTCTTTCAGAGTTAGCCAGATCTTCTTGGGCTTGTATAATGTCAGCCTCCATGGCTTTGATTTTCTTTTCCAGCTCTTTCAACTGAAGAGCCAATTCCTCTTTAGCTGCATGATCTGCTTCTGCATCCCGTTGGTAATCCTTCAGTTGACTCTGTACAAAAAAACAATTATAGTGTGATTTTAAATGTTATCATAATACAGTGAAACCTCTCTACACAGCATAAAAAGTTGCTCACACTAAATAAAAACTTTACTAGGCACAGCAAACAAGGTTGAATAAAAAGAACAACAGCACTAACAAAGGCAAGAATGACAGAACAGACACATTCTTGTTTTTGCTAGTACTAGTACTGTCTCCTTTATCCTGAAAAAGGCTCTATTTTTCGCCTTTGAAACCAGTGGATACCATTATTCAATTTTGTAAGCTGTGTCAAATAAAATTTTTAAATTAAGAACTCCCTATAAAAGATATCATGAGACTATAGCTTAAATTATTCATTAGTAGCTAATTAAGTCCAGCTCAAGGACTTAAGCCTTAGAATAAACAAAATACAAAAGAAAAAATATTGTTGACAGAAAGTCAAAATAGAAATATATATATAGCTGACAATAATTTGGAATAATGATAATTATGTAATAAAGAAATCAGAACTGCATTTTAAAAGGGAGGAATTAAACTAGAAATATATGGTTAAAATTTAGAACATAACAGACTGGTCTTACAGTAGTCAACAAATGCTGAAAGAATGTGAAATTCCAAGAATGTACAATATGCACAGAAATATTATCCCTTCTTCCTTCTTTTTCTCTTAATATTTATGGAAAGATTTTAATTAAATATAAAAATTATGTACTGACAAAGTAAACCTTGAATTTCAAAAACATTATTATCATTCAATACAAGTTAATAAAATATGACGTGTTTTTAATACATTAGCTGATGCCATAAGATTGAAAAAAGTATAAGCAACCATAAGATTGAAAAAAGTATAAGCAACCATAAGATTGAAAAAAGTATAAGTATAATTGTACTGACCTGCAACTTCTTCACCTGTCTGAGAGCATCTTCTTTCACTCTATTTACTTGCTCCAGCTGTTGTTCAATGTCCTTCAGATCACCTTCAACTTTTTTCCTGGCACTAATGGCGGCAGTCCTCTGCTTCCTCTCCTCTTCAAGCTCTGACTCTAGATCTCGTACCTGCAAGAAACAGAACAAAATAAGAATGATAGGCTCCAGATTCTAAATTTAAAACTTGAGAAAAGTTTAGTACCACAAACATTTAAGCTACAATCATTATTTTTATTTTAAAAGAATGAATGAAGAGACATTTTTAAATTCAAAAATAAAAGTAACCACTTTTCTGCATAAAATATGAAAGTTAAAATTAATTTTCCCCCTCAAAAGAAAAGCATTTGTTTTTTTAGGGGTCATTGCATTTTGGCTCCATTAGGACTACAGATTTTACACACACACACACACAAAATAAATAAATAAATAATAATAATTTAGCCATTCATGCATTTTACAATGTGGAAGTAAAAAAATTACTCATGATAAGTGAAATTTTTTAATGTAACCCATTAGGTGTGTGTAGGAAGTCAGGAGCCCCTTATACTATAGTTTCCATTGTTTTCTTACACAATGTTACATACAAATCAGGTTGTACATTATTGTGTACTTATGATTTTCAATAACATTTAGTCAGTTTGACATTCTTTTTTTTTTCGATGTGCATTAACTCTAAAAATAATATGGACAAAAGTAAAAAGTGAACTAACTATTCAGTTATAAAATCAGTCTAAGTAAAATCTATGTTATAGTAAATGTCTTCATGAGGGTAAAAATCATTATACTTAATTTGAATATTATGATTTAAAACCTATTGTTGACTTCCCTTTCTAATTATAATGCAAGAATGTAATCATAATCATACTTAGTAAATTAATGTTCTTGATGTATTTTACAAATATATAATGCAACAATTCATTTATTTTTAAATCATATCAAAGTAAAAATATTTTCACTTTGTTAAAACATTGTTAAAAAATTTACGAAGAAAAAACATAAAATAGAAAAAAAACCTTCATAAATTAACTAGCGTAGTTGGATTTTAAAAAAAATGGAGTACCAGGCATAATTAATAAGGACTTTCATTAGACTAAAAATTTTCAGAATTTTAATTTTAATAGTTTAGCAAATATGGCTATTCTGAACCAATTTTGCAACCCAGGAATTACTTTTCTAATAAATAGAGATAACTTTGAAGCCCTTACTTGTTTTAACAAAGCTCTCCTCTTCTCTTCTGCTTGCTCATCCTTTGCTTGGGAGTCCCGGTCAAACTGTGCTTTCATAGCCTGCATGTTCACTTCTAGACGCAGTTTAGCATCTTCAGTCAGTTGCAGTTCATCCTCCAATTCTTCAATCTGAGTCTTTTGAACAGCTAATTCACTTTCCAATGCCCTCTTCGCCTTTTCTAATTCATGAACCTATGACAATATTTTAAATATATAATTATCTATTAGAAAAGACAAAAGACGCTTTCTAAGATGTTAGTGTACATTTAAAGTTAGTCATGAAAATGAATAATTAACATGAAGTTAACTTAAAATTAAGCCACTTTAAAAGTGAATTTAAAGTTACATTTCATGCAATAGAAATGTTTAGACAAATTTATAAATAAAATTATTTTTAATTAATGCATCTTTCACTTATTTGAAAATTATAAATTTAATTTCTATAAAAAATTGTACAATATATCTGATTTTAATCTTACAAATAATGAAGTCTCATAACTCAAATAACACTTCTATAAATAATAACACAAATGCATTGCTATTCACATTTTATAATCCACATATTAAAAAAAGAAGACATCCAAAACATAAAAGAATAAAGAAAATATAAATGCATACATTTTTATCTGCATTTCCCTGGGATCCCACGAGATCAAACAACTCTGCTTGTAACTGCTTCTTGATCCTCTCCAATTCTTCCAACTTATCTTGACTATCATCAAATGCTCGAGTCAAGGACAAAATTTTAGTTTCTTTCTCACGAGACTCTCTCTCAGCATTGTCTCTTTCCTGGGCTATTCTTTCTGAAATTGCCTTTTCTTCTGCCAAAAGCTGATCAAACTTTCTCTGTTTCTTTTCCAACTCGGAGACCTTAGTTCGTTGATTTTCGAGTTCCATATTTAAGTCTTCCACCTACCAAAAAGTAAAACACATTATAAACAGAAATATTAATAATCATATGCTAACAGAAATACCCTGTATTGTTCAGGATAATACTGAAATAAAATTAACAAAATACAAAATCTGAAATATTTTCATCATAAATGTGCTCCCTATTAAGCTTAACAGAACAGTTTTAAAAAAAATGTAGATCTATAATGTGTTATAAGTGGTTATTACAGTCAGTATTTTGTTTCCTCTCATTCTACAGGCATGCATGGGAGAATAAAACTTATATAAAAATTTTCCCTTGACTGAGTCTCATTTATTGAAAAAGTTTCATTGAAATTTATCACCTACATATATTAGGAATCATTTAGCTTAAAAAGCCTATTAATAAATTTGCACTTTTATATATATCAATATATCAATGCAGTAAAAAATTTGAGTCATAAACTTCCTTCCTGTTAAGCTTAACACATCAGTGCAAAATGTATGAGTTGTTGAGCAGTATGTAATGTTATTAAAAGTATGTAACATTGAGTAGTTCCACAGTTATGTAATCATGGCAGACAGAGACAGGTTTTTCTTACTATATCACACTTCTCTGTAGGGTGGTAAAATTTACATGACAATATTTCCTGGACTTGACATCAATGCTTAAAATAAATTGATTAAAATCCATCACATAGTTCATGAAATATTGAAGCTAAAAGTGTGCATTGAATTTTTTTAGACTTTCCCCCAAACAAAGCATTTCAAGCATTTTGTAAATAATTTCAAACAGGATTTGAAAAAAAAAATGTTTTTTAACAAAAAAACCATACATTAAACCAAAAACTAGTTTAAATAATTAAAAAATTCTAAACTAATAGGGTTAAAAAAACAGCCAACCCTGCTTTCAAGACCATATTTCTTCCTGGATATTTAGTTTATGCTGAAATTAATGCATTAATTCATTTTTGATGAGCAAGTGTACATGGAATTTAATTTATCCAGCAATTTAAAACCTTGATGATTCATCAAAAGTGGTCATCCAACAAAAACCTGCCTTCACAGTAACCCTTTTTAGACCACTTTTCCTTAGAATGTTTGGCCAGATTAGAAGATATTGGTAGTGATTGATTGTAGAATTTTTGTGTAATCCTAATCATGTGATCAGTCTGAAATACAATGACATCAATCTGAAAGTTTGGAAAGGGAATAAAAATCAAGGACTTTTAAGAACCTTTTTAAAAACTCAAGCACTTTGGGAACCCCTAACTTCTTATCTAATTTATCAAATATTATAAAAATATATTTCTACTAACCTCAGACTGCAGTTTCTTCTTGGATTTTGATAACTTGTCATTGGCAATATTGAGCTCATCAATTTGTTGTTGTAACAGTTCAATATCTTTGGCCTGTTTCTTGCGAATTTCTTCCAATGCAGCAGCTTGTTGAGCCTCATCATCAGCTCGTTTCTTCAGTTCTTGTAGCTATGGCAATATACAAACGAATTCTCACAAAACATGAATTAATGTTAAATTGCAAACTGATATACTATTAATATAATGACATTCGGTAAAGAAAGGGCAGTAAATATAGGTATTAATTATTGTGCATATTTTAATACTTGCCATTTCCTGTTATATAGCTTTTTCTCCTTTGTAATTATTAATACTTCTTTTATTTTCTTAATTATATAATTTACTATTTATATTTACCTTAATTTATTTATTCCTGATCGTATAGTATTTTTAAATCAATAAAGTTTACTTTTAATATTATTATTTATTTAGTTTCTTTATATACTTTGTTACTTACAGCTTGGTCTGTGCTGAACCATGTTACACTTTCAAAGACATTCCAACTTCTTAATATTTCTAAAAATTCCACTTACCTTTTAAATACATAAATAGCACAGCCAACATAAAGAATCCACAACTCATTTGTTAAATTAAAAATTAACTTTTATTAACAATTAAAAATTCAACATCTGATCCATTTATAAGATTTCATTATTTGTATAGTGGCATAAAGTTAAGTTAGTACATTGCTCCAAATTAAAATCTTTTAACTTTGTAATTTAATAAAAATAACCCTGGGAACAGAATCCACTCTGGTCTGAAGACCAGAGTTTGGTCTGCCTGAGCTGTCCACCACTAAAAATGTGAAAAGCATAACTCAGAAATAATAAAAACACATTATCGGTGTATATGAAAGAAATCATTTTCATAAAATAAAACATTCGTGTATATATATATATTGTGTGTAGCTCCACCCAGATGGCATGTATAAAAGAATAGATCTTAAGATGTTGATTGGGAGAAATCATCCAAAGACAGCGAATGTTCTCGCTTCCAACAGTAGATGGCAGCACCAGAAATGAGGAGCAAAAATGACTGTTGTTAAACATGATAAAAATCACAAAGCTACACACAATTTTTAAAAATATACTTATTAATTGTTGACTTGCAAAAACATGTAACTCTTTCTATCCTTCCTATTGAAACTTTTTTTTTTTTGATCTACACTGAAATTTACATTTTTCTTTCTGGAACATGATGATACTTTCTCACACATAGCTTGTAAAATTTAATGACACGATTGAAATCAAAACGCTTCGAGTGGGCCGGTAAAATAAAATACAGCTCATCACTGCGGAGCTCATAAGGCAAAACACTGGAGGAGCACAGAAAAATGTGGAGAGGGATCACTGATGCACTTATCACTGGAATGACGTAAATATTGGATGAATAGATGAGAGTTCTGAAGTATGAAAGGCTTCCCAAAAACATTGTTGTTGGGCAATCTTTGTTGGTCCACCATGACAATTGATGATGAATCACTGGCCGATTTTTCTCAACTTTGTATTCAGTAACTAATGGAACATCCGGTGACATAGACAGCTGAACTTGTGCAGAAACAGAATCGCCGATTTGACGTAGTTCCCTGCAAATGCGCTGAACTCAGAAGCAGGTATTTTTACTAATACCCTGTAGCCAGTTTCAGGAATGTCAAGATGCTCAGTATCTAAATTCATAAGCTACCGGCGACCCGGGGCGTGAGCCCCAGGCTCGGCTCTTAGAAATTTTATCATCTCTTTGCTCTGCTGCCCAGAATCGAACTCAAAGCATTTTTACGGCGACCGCGGCCCCTCAGCGTGAGGTCCGGCCGCGGCCCCAAAATCTTTGTCCAACCTCTCTGTTCTACTCTCCGAATCGAACTCCGGCAACACGCTTGCCTTCCCAGGAGACGCCAAACTTGGCGAGCGAAACCCTGCGCTTCGCGCCGAGCGCTCATGCATACACTGCGGGAATAAAATGCTGCCATGCCAAGAATCATAAAAAGATCACTTCTCCCGATGCGGCAACCCGCCGCACAGCAACCCACCGGATGTTCTAGCACCCCGAAAACAGGTGTTTTTACTGATAAGCGGTTGAAAGCCAAATTCTTCTTAAAAAGTGCCTTTTTTTCTGCAAACTGATGAATGAAGTGAAGTTAAGTTAAAAGATGCGAGCGAGAAATGGAAGGATTAACAAAAGATTATTTAACGTTTAAAGGCACATTGCGCACAATTTTGAATAATAAAAACATTAAAAAGATAACAAATTACGTTAAAGGGGAAATAATCGCCGAAATATTCCAAAACAACAAATAAATTTAGAATTTTGAAGGGAAAGGGGAAAAATAACAAATTTTAAGCTATTTCAAATTTTGAACTATTAATTAAATTTAGAGCTGTCAAATCTCGGCATAACATTCCACCCATGATTCACATGGCAGAAATGGGGGCAGAATAGTGATGGGGTCAAAAATTCAAATTCGAGTTTTTGACACTTCAAATTTCTTCTTTCACATTTAAAAAAGAATTTGAATTTGAGTTTCTGATAAAATAGCATATTTCAAGCATCCCTAAACTCGAATCGAACATTTTTGAGTTGATCTCACAAACAAATGAAAGCATTTCAAATGCAATGTGGTACGAGTATTACGATCCACGAATACTGGAACCCTATTGATTTTAATTTTCGATGGAATGTTCAGAAGATTTTCACATTTTTGAGTGAATTTTTGAAAAATCATAAAAAAAAAAAAAAAAAAAAAAAAAAAAAAAAAAAAAAAAAAAAAACAGGACATACAATAATGTTACATAAATAATCATTTCATACATTATATTTTTTATTCTAAAATAAATGACACAAACTTTAGATTCTTAGCTTGAAATAAATGTATCTAAACAATTACATAAAAATGAACAGCAGCATCATCAAATATGTAATATCGCCAACTTAACAACTTTTCTAATGTGGTGCAAAATTGATGAAAATATCACCATATAGGCAAACATGATGTTAAAGTTACAAAAATGACACCAAATTAATAAATTAAAAATTAATATATTTTACTATAATGCTATTGACTATTGAATAGTCATATATTGAATATATGACTATTGGAAATATTGCTTAGCAATATTTCCAATTGTCAAGTCATATTTGTGCTCAATATAATTTTAAATGTTGTCATGCAGAAAAGTGCCTAATATCAGTGTATTTTTCAACATTAAAAACATTGTGCCATGGATCTTCCATCATAATTTTGAAAAGAAGTAATGTACATTGAAAGAAGTAATGTACTTGCATTATGTAAGGAAGGTTATGTGCTGCCTACAATTTTTTTTTCTATATATTAAATTTTGTGTGTCTAGCCATTCTCAAGTTATAGCTGGAACAAAAAATTCCAAAAGATTAATAAATTTTACAAACAAAATTATAAGGTTTTAGACTTTTCTCAGTATTTACAGGTGAAGTCCCACAAATATGCAAAGTTTAAAATTTTGATAGATTAGAAATAGGGACATGATGGTATAAAAATTTATCACCTTGCCCATTCTTTGTTAAAATGTTAAAAGTTATTTACTTGGATGTTTAATACAAAAGTTGATCATGCATTAGAAATAAAAATTTCATGATGGAATAAATTTGGTAAAAAAAAAAAAAAAATATGTACATCAGTGCTGATTCTATTTATAAAAACCTAACAAAAATGCAGTCAAATCAAAGAGAGTTAAATATAATATTAGATATTTTTAATACTAAGAGGCTCTGACTAATATGCACAACATCACCAGCCTCTGTTCTCATTATGTACACACCAAAGTTTCCAAAGCTAATAGTCTAATCTCACAAGATTTGTCACAGTTTTATAAGTTTTTACCAATTAAGATTAAATTGCATATCTATAAAATATGCTGTGTTGTCTTAAATGCAAATGTAAATATGGCTCCATCCTCTCCATAAAATATCATATAGCATGCATTTTATATCCAAAATACCCAAAATTTGCCTTTTTTTCATTAATGTGATGAAGATTGCAAAGTTAGTGTTGGAAATGCCGATAAGAATTAATTCATTAGAGGTACAGGTTATTACCAGCAGCAAAATACTAAAGCTATACTGATTTTGTCCTTAATGTGATAAAGATTGCAGCTACAGAGGTGGAAAATTGTTGACAAGAATGAACTAATATATGAACTATGGCTAAGCTTAAGTCTCAGAGTTAAAAAGAAGCTTGAGTTTGAAGTTAGAAAGAATAAGATTTCGAGGATAGAGATAGCACTCATTTTAAAACTAAAGGATGAAGGTTTCATTCCTGCAAGTGGAAAAGCTTCACATGCTCAAAATTTAATAAATTATAAATGGAATAACAATTTTATGTAGTAGAGGTAAATTATTTTTCTCTGTTATCTAAATCCATATTTTAAATGAGTAAAGTCTATAATTCTGCATAAGAAAATGATTAAACTAATCATATGATAAAATAATTTTATGTTCACAATAAAACACTGCAATTTAAATAGTAAGTTGACAAGATACCATCAAAATCAAGGGACAGTAATTCAATTTAAGAAGAATCAGAAATAATATTCACAACACGTCACAAGCTAACAAATCTATTTTTACCTGTACAGTAAGGACAGAAAATTGTTTCTCAAGATTCTTCTTTGCTTCCTCTTCTTCATCCAACTGATCTTGCAGGTTCTCTTTTTCACCCTCAATCTGCCGTAAGCGAGAGTGGAGTGCAAGTTTCTGACGTGTCTCTTCCTGGAGAAGGTCTTGAGCTTCAGCAAGTTGGCTCTCAAGAACAGCAGCTTGCTTGGTGGCTGAAGTGGCTTTGGCATCAAGATCTTCCAGCTGAGCACTGACTGAATCTAATTCAGCCTGAAAATATAATTTGATGTAAATAACTTAATATACCTCACAAACACAATATTTTTCATTGTATCATTCATTTAACATTATGTAGTAATCTAGAGCACCTCCTAAATTTTCAACAAAATGGTCCCTATGACTATTTTCTGCTGTATATGTATATTTGTTGCATGTTGTGTTCTCCATTGACTGTATTTTTAATTCACTTTAATTATAAAGCATTGAAATATTAGTTACTTTAAAATGAATGAATTCTATCCATAATTTTCTACTCTATTACTATCTTATTTATTGATAATTTTATATAACCTATTTTAGAATTCATTTCTTATAAATAATTCATATCAAATTAGAAGAATCAGAAAAAGAAAAACCTCATCATACGGAAAAGAAAAACATTATTAAGACACATTTCTAAAAAGGGGTATGTTGATGAGATTCAGTGTAAAATAGGGTAATCTGATAAGAAAAATGTCAGGTGTATATATAATGTTGAAACTATACACAAATACAAATACTGGTATAAAGAAAGCATGGTCTGTGGAATTTACTTGGGCAATTCAACAAAATTAAAATTAGTTATTTTAAGTGAAGTCAAAAGAAATACATACCTGTAGCTTCTGACATCTCTCCACACTATCTATCCTGCCCTTTTCGGCATCAGACAGTTTGGCAGACACTTCTTGAAGCTGCAACTCCAGCTGCTTTCTTTTTCTATCAGAATCTTGCCTGGAAGACGATAAAGCATTCACCTCATTCATCAATTCTGCTTTCTCAGCCTCAAGATTTGATTTAGCTTTTTCAAGAGATCCTTTCGCCTAAAAATATCAATAACTCAATATTAAATCCCAATAAAAAAGAAATAACATACTTGGTATTATGCCAACTTTAACAGTATGAAACAGATTCTTACTAGTCAATTCTGATGCAAGATTTTTTATAATAAGGCATCATCTACATGTAGGGGTTATATTTTCTTAATCAATTTTGACAACACAAGCTCTTTTGGGATGTGAAATTGTTAAATTTCAAATTATTGAAAAGTATATGAAAACTTTATACATTTATATTGAATGTAGTCCCAAACTGGAACCTCTCCAAGTTCTATTGGGATGCAAGAGAAATAATAATGAGCTGATGCTCTACATTTGCCATAGAAACAACAACAACATATTGAAAGTAAACCAGATCATTTTTAAATTTAAATAAAAAGCAAACAAAAAATATTCATATTTTGAGTTATCAGAAAGCAAGCAAAAGAAAAGGGTTTTCATTATAATTTTAATATATTTAAATTTGTAGTTACACCATTTTAAAGTCTTATTGTTTCATCATTATTTTACAGCAACCATGTTGTTCCCAAAGAACAGAGTTTGGTACTCATGAACAGAAATAAGTAATTCTTTAAAAGAAAAATGTTATGAGTGTGGCAAGGCAACTAACTAATACATAAAACTCGAAATTAATAACCTTCATAGATATATATAAAAAAAAAAATAATAATAATAATAATAATAATAATAATAGTAATAATAATAATAAAAAAAAAAAAAAAAAACAGCAATTTTGCCAAGAATTTTCAAATATGATTTTTTTCAAATGCAGGAATCTGTTTTAAAATCTTAAAGGGAATTTCTGCTAAACTACTCCAAAGAAATAAAAAACCAGAAGATTTGCATTTTTTCTTAAAAATCAGCATAAAATGACAAAATTGGTTTGCAGAAAAAATGCAAAAATTTAATTGACACACATGGCTCAGAGTTATGAATCAATCAGGAGTGGCCATATATTGTGTTTCATAGTAGCTACTTTTCCTTACTCAGCATTTTCATAAAGAATAACTCAAATTCATTTTAAGAATAAAGTTAAAAATGTTATATCTGATATTTGGAAACTTAATTTTAATGGATAATATTTAAGCCTACTAGATACGGGGGTGGCATCTTTTATATTCTATCTAAGATATCTATCAAATATTCTAGCTGTAAATGATAATCCCATAAAAACACAAATTAGGTCTTAGTTACAGACACAAAATTGTATCTAAATTGCAATTTCTTATAATTCTAGTATAATTCTTGATACCAAGACAATAAATTATGTGACTACAGCCTTATTTGCATTTAAAAACTTCTGGCCAAAAATGCATAAAAATCAGAAAACTTCTTAGAAATCAAAGAAAAGTTGGAAGCTATATATTCATATCCTCCATTAACCCTTTCGCGACGAGTGGCACGCCCACGCGCCAGCTGCGAAGTTGCATTCAAGGACGAACGGCACGCCCGCGGTCCAACGGCACGCCCGCGGTCCGGAGGAAATTTTACCCTAAAGGACGACTGGCACGTATTGGTGTTTCTACATGGAACGTTTTAGTTTGAATGTATTTGTCTCCTAGATGGCGCTAAATGCCCGTGGAAGCATCTTAAATGTATTTTGTAGATGTTTGACCTTGGCACAAGGAGAATCCAATGAATTATTTCTCCATTTGGAGCGGTGAAACACATGGTTCTGCAAAGTAAACATAGCACTTCTCGTAGCATCAACAATTTTATAATTGAGTTCCGGGTCTCGTTCTGATTTTGTCTTTTATTGATTTGGTTGTTGAATTAGAGGAATATAACAGAGTTTTTTTTTTTTTGAGTGGGTGGGGGAGGGGGGGGGGGGGTAAAGGAATGTGCAGCAATGAAATGATTAGGTTATTTATGTTCTCATGGAAAGGAAGGCTGGGATTTCGTTAATATATCCCATCGAAAAGGTCCAGATATGAAATAAAAATATATAAATCGTCAGAATCGGAATGAGGCCATAAATGGAATTTCCTTGTGTATACTGGAAAGGACACGGGATTATCAAGCTCTGATGGTGGGTATGGAGAACGCGTTGTGAAACCACTTCTAAGTGAACTTTCAGGAAAAGGATATACTTTGTATTTGGATAAATTTTTTACCTCTCCTGTACTTGCAAAGTATTTGTTGTCTAAGAATACGCATATATGTGGTACAGTTTTAAAAAATCGGAAGGACATGCCAAAGAATTATCCATCTGTACCTAAAACATATATACACTAAAATTTTTAATATTTTGATAAAAGAAAATTTGTATAAAAAATATACATCAAATAGAAAATAAGTATTTCCTTTCTTCCTGAAAATAGTAGAATGCTGTGTTGAACGGGTGATTTTTAGTGAATTTTTTTCGAGAGTTAGGCTTAGCGCAAAAAAATAGCTGTCTTTTACGCACATTTCGGAAACGAAGCGCTTCGTCCTTTGGGCCACGGTAGTTTCGGAATGCCGCCATCCCGAAAGGGTTAACTATAGATGAAAGAATGTGCCAACAAACATTGAGAGAATTTGATGCCATGTTTTACACTTGAGAAATACTCAAACTGAAACTTATATACATTATAGATAGATAGCGAATCTAACATTGAGAGAAATATGGGATCTGGCAAAGCTTTAAAAAATCTTTTACGTGTTATTGTCAAATAGATAGGGAAAAAGAAAGAAAAATAACTGTTTAAAGGTCAAAGAGCAATTATAATTCCCTATTGAATATAACTGATTGTCATTTTCATCAATATACTATTTTCTCTGACTTGAATAATCATTTTTATCCAGAGATTACTGTATGTATATGCTTAATTTTCATATGGAACACAAAAACTTCAAGAAATACTTACATATTTAAAAAGCAACAAATATCTAAACAGAATTATTATAAATACACATTTTTTTATTGACAGATGCTCAGAATGGATGTTTACCTTCTTTACTATATCAAGTTGTTCATTGAGATTTTCTATTGCAGTATTGTGCTTTAGACGCACGTCTACGATCTGGGCTTCATGTGCTGCTGTTTCATCTTCTAAAGTTTTCTTTAGCATTGCCAGCTCCTGTTCTCGTTTAGTCCTAAGATCTTGCTGAGCGGCAGTACTTTCAGCAGAATCTAGAAGTTCATTTTTCAAAGCTTCTAATTCCTGTGAAGAAAAGAAAATTCATATGAAGAAAATTTTGTGAAGAGAATTCTATGAAAAAAAGAATATTCAGTTCAGGTCACATTTAGCTCCTTTATATAGAAATGATTAAAGGAAAATTTTTATACGTATACAGAACTTTCGTTAAGACGGACAGTCATCTGTATTAGTGAAATTTCATTATAACAAGAGTTCATAAATCTGAAATAGAATAGTAATAAAATATATAAAATAGTAATGAAAATTTATTTTCCTTAAATTTATGTAACTTATGCTATATTGAAAAATACAATTTCGAAGAAAAAACTACAAAATTTTAATTCAAAAATTTTATTAATATAATAGTATGCATAAATAAGGAAAAAAAATGAAAAAATATTAACATTTAGAGCATAAATAAAATATGTACAACTGAAACTGCTGATAAAGTAATACAACTAAAATAACTTCGTTAAAAGCAGCATACAACATACAATTAATAGTATAAACCGCTTTCGGAGGCAAAAACAGTATTTGTTGGTACACACAAGGAACACAACCTTCACTTGTGAAAAAAAGATCGGCGACTGGTGCACAAACAGCAAATGTGACTAAAGCAAGGAAAGGATGTTGCCAACGGCAAAAGAATAAAAAGGCGGTAAAACAACCTAGGAGAAAGGAATAAGAGATGGGACACAATGAATGAATAGTAAAGCATTAAAGAGACAAGTGAATATCCAACACAGGATTTGAATCACTTGTTCAGTTGTTCATAAAAACTCAATTCAAATAAAAATGGCCAAACCAGCTGGATGGAGGGGGGGGGGGGGGGGGGGGACTGATTCTAAACAAAATATGAAAACTAAGTGGAACTAAAAATGATTTTTTGGAGCTAAAAATAAAATTTAAAAAAAAAGATGAAAATTACTGAAAAAAGAAGGAGCAGGCAAACAAAATCAAATAATTGAACCAGCGATTTCCAAACAGAAGAGAAGAAATGATAATTATCATTAATAAGAGTGTTTAACTGAGAAACAATTGATAAACTCTCAAGAAAGTTCAATTCAAAAATGGAATTAGGAGTCAAATTGATCTTAGCTTCTGAAAAATTAAAAATATGATAAGTCTCAAGAATATTCACCAATTGCCAACTCTGAAACTTCTTGTTTAGAAACATGGCTCATGTGCTCCTTAATATGAAATTTAAGGGGGATTTGTTTAACCAACATAACACATTTGCAAAGAATGTGATAAATACCCCCAACAATTCAAGACAGGAATAGGTCACTAAGTGAAGAGATATTAATTTTAAAAGGTTTCAAAACACATCTAAAATTGAAATGCGAAAGAATATTGGTAATCTCATAGCTAACAGAAGAATGAAAAGGTAAAATGATAGATTTATGTGAACAAACCTCTTTACATTATACATTACTATTATAAAAATGAAGTAATCTTCATACGTATTTTTCTGGGTAAATGACCTTCTTTCTATGTCATTCTCAATTTTAGCCAATTGCTCAAAAATATTTTCTGGAATCTCTTCTATTGATTGATAAAATAAAACAAATTTTGTCAATCTTAACAAATAAACAATACATATTAAGCAATGTTTATAATATGCAACATCCACAGACCTTAACTGGAAATTCATATTTGTAATTAATAATGAAAAATCTATCTTAAATGGTGCCGTCTCAACGAGAGTCAAGTGTAACAAAATTGTTATTGTTAAACTATAAACTTAACAATTTTTTCTATAAATCAATATCAGAAAACTGCAACATCCAACATCCATAAACCTAAATGGAAATCCATATTTGTAATTAATAATGAAAAATCTACCTTAAATGGTGCCGTCTCAACGAGAATCCAGAGTAACAAAATTGTTAATTATTAAGCTATAAACTTAACAATTTTTTCTATAAATTAATATCAGAAAACTGAAACATGCAGTGGAAGAGTAAATGCACTCTTAAAAAGGGGATGAAAATTCAAAGCTATAGCAATTTACCTCATTTAAATCTCGTTTTTGTTTTTCAACTTTAGCACGAGTTGCACGTTCTGAGTCTAAATCTTCTTGAAGCTCAGAAAGCTGACTTTCAACTTCACGAAGAGTCTTCATGGCTTGAGCCTTCGATGCAGCTTCTTCATCACATCTAGTGAAATATAAATGGTTAAAACTGAAAAGCAGAATTCTAAATAATCAGCAATATAATAATCTTGACCACAAAAAACAAGATACTAATTATTCAGCCCAATATAGATATTGTAATATATACAAAATAGTTTCAAATAATTTTCCCAAATTACAAAAAGTAAATTTATTTAAATTTACTGAATGTCTCTGTTAATAATTTAGACTTACTGCCCAATAATTTATACCTGCAAATACTAAATTCTCTTAATATTCCAAGTTTAAACAGTTATGTTTTTGAAATTTTGAAGAGTAACAAAGCTAAGAAATTAAGAACAAGAAATTGAGTAACAAACTAACTGAGTGATTCACTATATCATGCATGTCCAGAATCAAGTGAAATATGATATATCACACATAAAAAAATTTAAAGTCATAGCTAAACTTTAAGAAGTGTGACTTTTCTAAGTTTTGTACTTTTTAAACGATTTTCTCGACTTTGATTAACTTTTCATATTCCTTGTCAATTCTACATTTTCTTTTTACCAAGCAATACTGATTTAAGAAAAATGGATATTCATGACATACTAAAAGCATTCACTAATTAGCAGCCTACTATACTCTAATGCCAGCACTGAAATCACAAACCTAAGCATAATAGCTTAAGCAATAAGGTTTAAACTGTTGATTACTCATTATGAAAAATAGTAAAACTGATCCTAAAAGTTTAACTTTGAATAACTACTGGTGATAAATGTTTATACAAATAGTTAAACAGCTGTTTACTCACAGATGGATAGGTTTTGATAATTTTATTTGCAAATTTATGCTATGTTTTGTGGCACATTTTCTAGATAAGGAAGGGTCAAATTCCATTTGTATCTAGGAGCCAGGCCAATTGTTGAAGCCCCAATTTTATATGCCATCATATTACATGATGAGAATTGAGAATGCTATTTGTCTAAGCCTTAATTTATTTCAAGTTCTAGTTAACAAACAATGGGCAGAAAATGGACAACAATTATGTCTGATACCATTTTGATTTCTTTAGCAAGTGTAGTAAAACCAGAAAAAAATTAATAAAGATATAAAATAACATTAACAGGAGTTATTTTTATCAGGTATATTGCAGCCACATGTGTCATGTTTTGATCAACATTTCAAATGTCCTTTTTGAACTAGAAATCAAATGTGGTGATGATTAAAAGGTACAATACTCATTCAGATCATAAAAATGGAAGTGGAAACTCTAACCCTATGGGAACTCATGCTCTGGTGGCTCTGCAAAAGTGAAATATTTCATAAACCAGCATTTTAGAAATGGTTATAACCTAATCAAAAATGCTGAATTATATTACCAGATTTTAAAGTGCCAATGCATCTAGGATTTATCCAGCCATATATTAAATATTTTAATTCTATTTCTGTCTTATTTGTAATTTTATAGTACATACAAGATGCCACCTACAAAATACACTATCAATTACTTTTTTTATTTTTATTTTTATTTATTTATTTTTTTTTTTTCGTGACCTCCAAAAATATCTTAATATCATCTTTTTTAATTACATCAGATGATAATTAGACCATTTTTAATCAAGGAATATGGTGTTTTACCAGAATAAAAAAAAATTTTATTTGAAATTAATATTTCTCTAGACATTCTTATAAGAAGATCTTTGAAGAATTTTAGAATAAATACCCATGATTAACAATTTAACAATTACAAGGTTAGTAAAGCATTTTCAAAAAACTGGATTTATTGTAGACTAAGCAAGAGCAGGCAGGCCTTCCCTTGTAGCTCAGAATAAACTTTCTGAAATAAAGACTACATTGATGAAAATCTTCTAAGATTTAAACTTTTCAATGGCACTTGCACGAGAATGGCAGAAATATTGTTCTAAAATAAAAATTATTTTATTTTGGGAAAAAGCCATGTTCCTCAATTGCTAAAAAAAATATCCATAATTATCGTCTGATGTATTTAAAACAGCAGATAATACTTCTGAGGTATTTTTAGGCAATATATTAGAGCCACCAAATTAAATAAAATTCTACAATTGCAATTTCTCACTACATTATATAATTTTAAAATTTTATGTATGTGACATTTCAATCATCCTGTAGTTATATTCATACAAAGCAACCAATGTTTTATAGTTATTCCCATAGAGAAAAACATTCAAACAAATGTGAATCCATTTACAAAGTTACATAAATTGATACAGTATTCAAAGTTAGGAAATACAAAACACTGTGAGTATAATTGTAGGATATAATATATACCTCACAAGGGCTTGATTTAGTTCATCTTCTCTCCTTGAGAGCTGTTGCTGCAATTCATCAACCTGGGCTTTCTTTTCATTCAACTGTTCTTTAATATCATTAAGTTCAGTTTCAATACGCCTCTTTACACGTTCTAGCTCTTGGCGACCCTAAGGAACAAAATAATGAAAGTAATATTAATAAATATCCAAGTTTTTACATACTAGCTGTATGGAAGTACAAATCTAATTTTTTTTAATTCAACCTTGTTAATTAGCCAATCACTACAGAACCCACTATAGATTCATTAACAAAAAAGAAATCCGAAATATCATCTCTCTCTCTATATTTTTGTCTATCATATTTCTGTTCTTGTGAATTTTTCACATATATTTGAAAATTTTAAATACTACCCCATTCATTACTATAAGCATATAACTCCAAAAATGGCATAATTAGGTCCAATAGATTTTAAATTAGCCATTTTTATTTAAATTATTTTTTATCGATTCTTGCTTTTTTCCTGTTAGAGAGAGCACATGAGATGGGAAGAACTAAGTTATACATTAACTGCTTCAAATTTACTAGTTACAAAATAATTATCTAGGTAAATAAATTAAAAAGAAATTATTTTTATTTTAAGTAATATATCTTAGAGATCTACCTACAGTTTGATTCACATAAGCTAATCAAAATATTAATGTGACAAATTTTACATTTTTATTTTAAAATAATGCTAAAAATATGAGCAAAAATATACAAACATGTTGTTCTTTTCGATGCCTTTCTTCTAAATCTACTATTGTGGCTTCTTGTTTTGCCTTCAATTTGCCTAAATGTTTAGATTTCTCCTCCTCTTCGGCTAAAGCTTGAGATATTTCTCCTAACCTCTCTTCGAGCGTTTTCTTTTCTTTAACAACCTAGAAAAGAAAAATCGATTAAAATGCACCAAATGTATTACAACACAAGTTAGAACACAGTTAGGTTATTTATATTTACACAATATTACAGTAGAACTTGTTTCATTCAATCTTTAAAGAGGCTGTAAAATTATTCAAATTATTTAATTTTGTATAAATACATACGATCAAAGTACCATGTTATTGTAATAATAATAATCTTTTTAAAAAAAATTAAATATGAAAAAATAATAAAAGTAAAGTGAAGAAGTTGAATCTACAATTTAAAACAACTCACTTTTTAAAAAAAAAATTTATACATAAAAAATGCCAATAAGAAACCTTGACAACAAATTTGATGTAATATTACAAAGTTCAGGACTTTTGAAAATGTAGTTAATGATTTAATTTTTTTTTAAATTTAATTTATTTGTTAATCACCATTGTGGGTATTATTAATTAATATTTTTTTTAATTCAAAATATAGAGTTCCACTGCAAATAGGACAGGTACGTTTTGTTGCGGAAGGGGGAGGGGACATACCTATAAAATTTGCATCTTGTTAAATGGGTTTAGGGGGTCATACATTAATTATGTTTTATTTTGAGATTATATAATAATTAATAATACTGATCAGGAGATTGGCCTGGTCCGTGTGTGCCTAAGAATTCCAGGAGCTCAAAGTCTGCAAGCAGACATATGGGAAGAAATCTTTTACAAAACTTTATGCACCCTGTCGTATCACAGATAATATACAGTAATAATAGACCATTTATCAAGAATAATTAAGGCAATAATTTTAATCAATGTTTACCAAAAAATTTAAAATTCATTGTTACATTGTGTTTTTATGTCCTTTACAAAAAGTATTCTAACTCCAAATTATCAAAAATTTTATTACAAATATTCAAATTAAATGAAATTTTTCATCTTAAGTGGGAATGAGAATCCAGGGAATAATGTTGATTTGAATTAATCAATGCCAAATTAATGTAAATAAAAACAGCATACTTTTTGGTTGCTGTCATCAAGAACAGCAAAATCTTCTTCAATTTTCTTGATTTTGGCATCTAAACTGACTTTTTCCAATTGAAGTTTCTGTCGAGCAGCTTCTTCCTCTTCAAGTCTAAATTAAAAAATAAATTAAAATATAAATTTAATTTTTACAGGATTTATATAGCAAATTGCTGACTTTTCATTCCCAACTTTTGCATAAATATAGAGAGGGTTATATCAGTATGCAGAGATTTGATAACAAATATGGTTGAATTAGCTGGCACAGTATATATCCCAATGCTCAGTAAAATTAAGTTTTTCAATAATAGATACAAAATAATATTTTCTAGTCACAACTGCCATTCTTGAAATACTTGTTGCATGAAAACTGTATTAATTTTTAAAAATATTATTTTCATTAAAATTGATGCCTTTTTATTAGATTTTCTGAGTATTATTAAAATTAAAATCCACACCTGGCATAACTTTTTTAAGATAATTTTATCTTCACATATTAAACTAAGAAATGGTGAAAATTGTGTTTCTTAGATACTTTTTAATAAGAAACACTAAATTGATGCCATTTTATTAGATTGTCTGAGTATTATTAAAACTAAAATCCACACATTTAACTGGTATAACTTTTTTTAAGATAATTTTATCTTCGCATATTAAACTAAGAAATGGTAAAAATTGTGTTAATTGTGTTATTTTACTTTTGAATAAGAAACACCAAATTATTTTATAACAAGCTGAAGATAAGACATACATTTACTTAATGTAAATATATATATTCTTTAGTTAAAATTTACATTTTACTACTAATGCATGAAAATCCATGTTTGTATGTTAGTTAAGTATGTCTCCCTTACTCCAAAGCCAATTTGGCTTAAAACCTCATAGATTTTTTCATTTTCTAAATGTAACTAACAATCCAAAGAGTTGCAGGAAACTTTCGAAAATTCGAAAAATGAAATAGACATCGATTACAAAAAGTTCAATAAATTTGTTCTATTTTATTGTTATTTCTATGTTTTTCTCGGCCATCTGTTGAAAACTGCTCTACACCCTTTGGGTAAACTGGATGGCTTGAGCAGCAGGGAAAAAAAAAAATTAATCAAGGTGTAAAAATCGACCCTGTATAAAAATGCAACTGCTTCAAATTTTGATCTGCATCTCGAATATCTTTTTAAACAGCATCCAAAGGTGTGTCAAAGGGCCCCTTGATCCGGAATTTCAAAAGAGTCAATAGTTTTTTCCCAAAAATTTATGAACGGTTAATGATTTTTGGTACTCAACTAAGTAAAAAATATTTTATTTCAGTTAGCTGACATAAACAGTATATTTAAAAACACTGTAAAGGTAATAATTTCTCCCACTGCTCTTACAGGATTCAAATCAGTGTATTATTTCCCAGTTACATGGATTCCTTGCAAATTTCACAGTTTGATACAAGAACATCACAAGTATGTAAAGTGGAAGTCCATTTATTTATGTAAAAAAAAAAAAAATTTAAAAATTTAAAAGTATCTTTCAATCTATTTTCCTGATTGCAGAAAATTTGTTTAAAAATATTGAATTGAACTTAAATTCCCTAAATTGAAATAATTTGTAATCTTGCAATTAATATTAAAATTGCTGCAAATAACTATTTATAAGTAAATTAATATTCTTGCAAATAATTATATACAAATAAAAATTAATACTGTTGCAAGCAATTATAACATTTTACAAAGATGATGGGGATGGGATTCTCTATGCAATCTATACGATAATATATTTTTTGAAGAAAATAGTCAAAAGATTTCCATTCACTTTTTACAGTGCAATTTTTTTACTTTTTTCTACTTTAAGTAATCTTTTTTACTTTACATGATTATGATTATATCACTATTTTCTACTTGATCATGAATGGAATTCAATATTTCACCTATAAATCTATTACATTTTTGGTTAACCAACTATAAATTTTTGCAACCAGTTAACCGAATGGGGTGGGTTAACTAGTTCCATGTCCAATATCTACTACTCAAAGGTTACTCAACCTTATAAGATTATATTTCTAAACTGTTTCTGTAATCCTGCTCAAGGCATAATAAATCAGATGCAAAATATTCTTAAACGAATATAGATATTTTGATAATTTTTATAAAAAAAATTGAAACACTTTTTTTCAATAATATTTGACAACATAAATGACAAAACACTTGATTTATTCTCAAAAATTACTAACAAAAATGAAGTGCTCTTCCTACATATTGAAGATATGAATTTTTTTTACGATAAACAAATCCTTCTCAAATCGAATCAAAAATACACCTGCATTTCAGATGTGAAATCCTGAAATTTCATTTAGCTGTGACTAAACCTTACAATTCTAAATACCTTTACAGCCAATTTAGAGGATCAGCTTGACCCACGAATTAGTTATAAACCCCATTTCAAGAAAAACTGATCTAGAACCATTAACAAGTCAAAGAGCATTATTGAAGAATACGGGACAAAACATAAAACTCACTGTTCTTCCAAGTCTTGAATATTTAATTGAAGTTTTTTCTTTTCAGATGTCAGGTTTTGGTTCCTTTCCTCTTCCTCCTCAATACGTGCTTCCAAGTCATGAAGAATCTCTTCCAACTCCTGTTTTCTGGCAGCTAACCTCAGTCTCATTTCTTCTGCTTCAGCACAAAGTTCTGTTTCAGCTTGAAGCTGTTCTGCAAGAGTATTCTTTTCATCTACAACCTAGGAGAAAAAAATTCAGTAAAAATATATTAACATAATATATGTAAATTTTACAATTACATATATGTAAATTTTACAATTTATTGATAATTTCATGGAGTGAAGAATTTGCCCTTTACATTTTTTAGTATGAATGTTGACGTTCTATCTTATAAAAATTTTGGAGAATTTTTTGAGTAAGTGTAATGCTGTTTGGGAAGGGGCAGATCCATAAGGTCTCCAAGCTCGTGGGAAAAGTAAAAACTACATCTGTTTTCAGCCTTGAATTCATTATTTTTACATCAATTTCTTGTACAATTTTAACACTTGACATAGATTTTGCAATCTTATATCCACTAACATTATATAGCAATTTTTCAAGGAGCAACACATTTAATTTTTGTGGAAAGTGTAAAAGTTTTTTAATGATACAGATTCTTAAAATCTATTTGAAATTAAACTGAAGTTATTTTTATTGTTCCAAAGTCAAATTTAAACCAAAATATTGTTAGGCAGCAAATGTTGATTGATACATAAAATTGATATTAAATATTTTGTTGTAATAAGACAGAAATATAGCAATTTCATATTTTAACAATTTTTTATTTTATGTAAATGAATATAAATGTATAAGTTAAAGATGTGCAAATAACCCTTTTTCAAATTCGAATATTGAATTCAAACCATTAACCAGACCTTGAATATTCGAATCCCTCAAATAGTTATTTTAAATCGTTAATAAATATTTATATTTATTACATATTATTTATTAATTATTAGTAAATACATAAATAAAAATATATAAAAGTATAAAAAATATAAATAAAAATATAAAACTACATTAATTTGGAAATGAAATGTTTTATCTTAAATTTTAATTAATTTAGAACACATTTTTATTTTCTGTACTCTTATTACAATAATTGAATATGCTTCTCACCTACGGCATATTTTTATTTAAGAAAACTAGAGTTCAAATACATACAGGATCAAATCTGTACCCCCCCCCCCCCCTATATTAAACCACAAGTGTTGACGAGTCACTTTGAAAAACTGTTGATGGTGGCTTTCATTATACAAAATTACCTTCACATGTAAATCTAAAAGCATCTAGGCTTCATTTGTAAACTAATTCATTAAATTATAAAGTTTGGTCAGAATGCCACAATGACAAAGCCTAAATAGAATAACAAAAGATATTCCCGTATTATTTTTATCCCATTGTAACTAACTAAATATAATAAAAAAAAATAATTACAAAAATAAAGCAGATGACAAATTGAAAATGTCAATCATTTCCATAATTTTATTTTAATCTGTGGCTACAACTGATAAAGCATAGTTCAATATTATCCACTTAGTTCAATATTATCCACTTATTAAATGTATTCTTCAATCAATTGCATTACTATTTAAATAATAACATTTGATTTTATTACACAATTAAAACAATATAATTTTATTACTAAATAGTGTAATTTAATTTTCTTTACAGTTCTAGAAGAAAAATATCCCGTGTTAAATGTTATGTCTAAGCAAATGTTAATTTGTGTTTTATAAAAATGTCTTTAAAAAAAAACCTGGGCCTAGAAACTTACAACCATAACCTACAATAAAATAAGGAATAAACATATCGAATATGAAAATAAAATATCAATAGATAATGGGTAAATTTTTATTTTCTTCTTCCGTCTAAGATGATTAATCAAGAGTTAGTGCAGTAAACTTCCATTAATCCAGTATATGATATTTAGGCACTCCTCTTGAATCGCATTTGAATAGATTTGGCTGCACTGAGATACATTTACTGTAGTAAACTAAATAATTTCATATGCAGATTTCTGTTCATTGTAGTTTACCTTGTAATTTTAAAATTAATTCAAATGTTTTTGTCACATACTGTACAGTGTACAGTATAATCCAGTTTGTGTAAAATTTTAGGCCAATAAATATAACATTTATTGTTCATTACTTTGCTTTAAATCAATTTTTCACACTTTTACCCCATTTTATTTTGACATACAATAATACGAAAAATTTGATAATCTGGCAACACTGAAGTCTAGATGGTTCAAAATCGCAAAAGTGCCAGATTATCAGAAGCTTATTGTACCTCTGAAAACATCATTTTAAACACTATGAAACAAATATTAAAATAGTTTTCAAAATACCTGCTGTAGCTTTTTCTCCACTTCTGTAGCTTCTTGTTCCACTTTGTCCATTTTTTCCTTCACTTGTCTTAACTCATCTTCTTTTTCGTTCAGTTTCTCCTCTTGTTTTGTGACTTGCAATAAAGGTTTAACCTATAACAAAATGTTCATAAAAGTGAATATAAAATTTGAATGTGAAAGACAAAATACACAGCAACATACAAAACAAGTAGATTAGCGTTACAGTGTTGTTATTTTCCTGGCATTTGATATTTAACAGGCAATTAAAAAAAAAGAAAAACTTGATATTTCCACTTTTTTTACAACTTGTCTTTGCATTAAATTTGCTTTCAGTTAACTAAATAGGTTCGAAGAAAAGGCAGTTACAAACTGTGTGTAAATTGATCACACAGAAACCAATGGGCATCTTGTAAGAACTGAACAAAATAGGCAAGCTTAAATTTTACAGAAATTGCTAAATCCTTTTCAGAAATATTGTGTGGCACATGTGAAAAGTCAAATTCTTAATGCCTTGAAAATGGCTCATAATGTTTAAGTGTTTATTTTTTCACTTCTAGTTTAAAGCTATAGATGATGCCAGCACTATACTCTGAATTTGGAAAAGAAAAAAAAAAAGTCCTATATACTGAAGAGCAAATAAAAATAACAGTTTAAACTCTAAATACCATGCATTTTGAATTCTCATTAAACTGACTTAGTTTAAGGTAGTCCATAAATCACTATAGGAACCACCAATCAGAATAAGAGTCATCATTCTATCCATATTTGCCTTTTATATGAAAATATCTTAATATCTCCTCATATCTTACCTTAGTATATAGTCTCCACCATGACCAATTTCGCAACCTCAAGTAAGATGAACAATTTCTCTGAATGATTCGGATAGCATTGAGCTGCTGTAGCCTCTTCTGGTAATTCCTGTATAGAAAAAACAAGACAAATTGAATAAGAAACACTTCAGAAAACAGTATTTATAGTTAAAAGAATGTTCAAAACAGTGGTAACTAATCTCTGACATAACATAACACTCATGCCATTAGTGACACATGAAGGCATTTTAAATGGTATAGTCATGGTAGATAAAAAATAATAAAAAATTATGCTAAATAGGAAAATGACCTACATGGCTCATCAACAGAAAGTTGTGATTTAAACTGATCGTCCCCTTCCAAGTTTCTGTAAGTCCTTTTCAATTTTTTAAGAGATAAATGTTCACTATCCTGGTGATGTAGACTAAAAGGCATCAGAACAATACTGCAATTAATAGTAAGTACATAGATATACTGGAAAATCCAGTCAGTCAAGAATTTTCTATCTTCAGAAAATGTCATCTCCTATTTCAGTTTCTTACAACACGATATACGGCTCTTGGGTTTAAAATGTCAAAAATAACTTAAAAACATATATCATTCTGTACTAACGGATAAAAATCTTCAAAATTTTATTTCTCTTTCATCTTCAATGATAAATCCAAACATGTATGAAGTTATGGATGTCAAAGAAGTTAAAAAACTTCAGCAAGAACTTAAAAATAGTTTTGTATATATTTTTTATTTTTTATGTTTACTAATAATGTTATTCATATAGCATAATCAGACAGTTTGGGAGTATACCCTTTTATCACTTTGTTATTCATGTTTTCAAAAAATTTTACATTATTTCTAGAATGTGTATTATTATTGAACAATACAAGCATTTCTTCTCATTAGTAATAAGTTAGTTTCAATTATAGAATTTATTTTTCTATATTTCTAATATTTTACTTGAAGTCAAAAGAAATAACTCAACTACCCAATCCCCCCCCCCCCGCCCCCCTCACTCAGAAATCAAAAAAGTACCATGCTAAAATATGAAATACACCCGTTACATGTTAACTTTATTTTTAGCAATAGTATGAAAATATCATTTGAAAAGATTTTGAAGTGAAATAGCACTTATCTAGATTCTCACAATAAAAAGTGGCACACCAGAAATAAAGGTTGGTACGGGTCACCACCCGTTTTAAGTTTTAAAATAAATAGGATACCTCCTAGCGATGAGACCACGGCAGCATGCTTGGAACTGGACAATCAAATCAGAAATTTTCATATCCCTTTCCTCTTCTAAATGTGCCAAAACACCAGCTCTAAAGAATATTTTACTTTGTCCCACTCTGTACAGATTTGGATCCAA
This sequence comes from Amaurobius ferox, assembly GCA_951213105.1. Lineage (NCBI taxonomy): Eukaryota > Metazoa > Arthropoda > Arachnida > Araneae > Amaurobiidae > Amaurobius > Amaurobius ferox. The sequence goes on from OX578138.1 coordinate 39,702,099, forward strand.
ATCCAGCCCTTTAATCTGCAAAGAAAAAAGTATATCTTAAATGTTTAAGAAGAATTTAAAAGCATAATATCTACAATAAACATACAGTCAACTATGAATAAGTGGTACTCAAAGTGAGTGCCCCAATATTTTGAGTAATCAAAAAAATTAAAATAAATTCAAATTTTGTTACATAATTAACTGAATTTTTAATAAAATTGTTTTTACCTTATATATTTAACATTAATGGCCAAAATATTTCATTGTTAAAAGTATATACTGGTTTATGATGCAATCATGTATATTACATTTATTTCCATTCATTATAATAAAATATGATTTTTCTAATCATTATAATAAAATAAGATATTATAAGAAAAGGGATTTTTCTGTTCCAATCATGCTAATTGTAAAAGGAATAAGAAGTATTTTTTACTTGTTTCCATTATGAGCTGTGTCTCACCTCTTAAAACCATAGTTGTTTGGTTTTTGTTTAACTGTCGCAAATCCCCAAATGAATTTAGAAACAATTTTTATTTTCACAGTTGAGTAATGCACTTTGATGCTGATCAGTTTTGTAAGATAGGATTGTGTTAAATTTTTGCTGATGAAGGAAATTTAAAATGAATTACATGTTAAAGTGCAATTTTCGGTGATTCTTTGTAAAATTGTGAAAAATTGGAATATAATGCTACAGATTTTGGTTAAAACTCATTGGAAAGAGCATTCTTCTATTTTTTTAATAGTGTTAATATTAAAATTCTGCAACAGTATTTTTTATAGCTAAGGAACTGATTTCTATGAAAATCCCTTAAAATTATGCTTTAAAATTTAATAACTCAAAAATTTATGTGCATGTTTAAAAAGTCTCATTGAAGTGCATCATTGCTTGACTTCAGGTACCCCTCACCAAATTTCATGGCTGTGCTTCACTTAGATTTTCCATACAGATAGAAATATTCCTTTATTATTATAGGTATTAGGTGGCAATCCAGGTATCTGATAAAATGCATTAAAATGTTTCTACTATATTTTGGGGGTTTAATTCATAAAACATATCTAATTCAAGAAGAAAAATGTAAATCTATGAATACATATGTAATTAAAATGCTTTTAGTGATGAAGAAGTAAAAGACTGTGTAAATTAGAATAAGCAAATTACTTTATTCTATTTATTTGTGGAAATTGACATAAAACAGATGAGTCAATATACTTTTTGTAGTTGTCAATGACAAAAAAAATAAATGTGAAAAGAAATTTGCCTGCAATGAAAGTTAGGTAGTTTGTTCTTTCAAATTAAAATACATTCACATTAAAAAAAAAGACAATAAATGTTATACATATTATATTCAGAGTACAAATAAACCTTAGACTGTATCACATGAAGTACAAAAAGAATATATATATATATATATATATATATATATATATATATATATATAAACTTGCAACAATTACAGCAACATATTGACAGATCCTACTCTAGCATTTCTAAATAATTCATAAACTCCATGTCTTCTTCTAACAGTTAAACTATTCGTATAATTCACTTTAACCTGCTTTGAGAAAACTGCTTAGTCAGTAACAAAAAATTCACTGTAACCTGTTCTGAGATGATTGGTAATACACATGCTTTTCCAGAAGTACCACTGTACTAGGGGTAGATATATTTTCAATTTATTTTCATTATATTCTTTTGATATTACTTTATAATACTTTGCATCCTCATTTCAATAATTAGCCACAAGCTGGTGTAACAGAATATTTTATATTCATGTTTGATTTTTTTGTGTTTTTGATCCACTTTGTCTTTTCTTCTACGTCGGGCCATTTACATTATTTCTGTAATACATTTTACAGTTATGTAAACAGAAACGTAGAATCAGCATTAATGAAACATGTATGGCCCTTGATAACGTACATGGTTTCAGAAATGCTTTTGATATACATTTTATTCCTTTTATAATCACTTGATTCCATTTTTTCAATTTCCAAACTTCTTGCATAGCTCATCGTGCTACACTAGGCTTCTGATTTGCAAAAACCTTCAGTTTACAAGCAATTTTCATTGGTATTTCTCGGGTATATATATTACAAGTAATCATAAAAATCTTCAATTATATATATATATATATATATATATATATATATATATATATATATATATATATATAATAATCATATATAATTCATATTAAGAAATTATTCATACCATTTTTTCACAGGCCAATTTTCCATCCATAAAACCTTTTGGAATCACATTAGGTGTTAATAATTCATATCTATAAATATAAAATTTACATATTTTAGGAATTGAAAATTAGAATACATTCATGCTTATTATCATAAATAAAACAAATTCAATTTTAAGAAAATATTTTCAAATTGTGTTGTGGATTTTTATTTTTCCCCCTAATCTCATGTCCTTTATTTCTATATTGCCAGAAATATGATACAGATATATACTTTTTTTTTAATTATTAATATCCTTTCTTTTAAACTAATAGATACCCCATAATCAATTGGAAAAAAAAGAAATTAACCAAAGGAATGTATTGAATCTTAACACAACTGAAGAAAGGCAATACAGCCAAAATGTTATGAGGCTACGGTTCCACTTTATTCAGTACAACTCGGATGCTAGCTTTGAAATTTTTACTTGAAAATCATACATTTTGAGAATATTTTAGAAACATTGAAGAGTTTAAATATTTGTTATAACATTATTCAAGAAATTTTTAGTTATACATAAATATGCTAATCAATATTTATATTATAATTTGCAAAGTGTTTACATCATATTTTACATCATATTTTAAAAATAAGGCTTCATAAAAAAATCTTCATAAATTTGCACATGTTAAAATTTCCTAAAATAAAGAAGTATGATAAGGGGTAAATAGAAAAAAAAATGGTTACATTATAAACATAAAAATTTCATATGCAATATTTAGTAAATAATAACCATTTTATATTTACTTAAAATGATGCAATTTTTATACACATATAATATAATATAACTGGCCGCCCATTTTGCTGCTCTGTCTTAGGATGAGCTGGATGGTCTGGGCTTTCGACACATATAATATAAGTACTTGAACTTTTATTGCAAAAGTATTATTATTTTTATTATTATGATTATATATACATCCTTTTCTGTTATTAGCATTTTTTACATTAAGGTTTTATGAGTTACAACATCTCTCTTTTCTATCATTGGAATTTCGTATAATTTTATTATATATATGTATATATACATATTATTTTTATATGAATTTACAATTATATTTATATATATATATATATTGTAAATTTTTAAAATAATTTAATTATCAATAATTTAATTTTTTCTACTAATATTGTATTATAATTTAATGCATAGATTATGAATATTCAAACAAGAGCAAAACTTTATCACAGACGTTTCGGCTTCCTAGTGAGCTTGAACCTTTAAATATGTGGTGATATTCAACTAAAAAAGGCATCATAATTCTTGTCTTTAAAACAATTTCAATTATACTTAATACTTTAAAAAAAGTTCTTTCAAACCAAAACATTTTTGAACTGATATGGCTTTAAAAGCTTAATTTCATTAAATGAGTTACTAATTTTTTGGCAATATCAATGCATTATATGAAAATGCATGCCCAAAACACCATTATAAAAATACAATAAGTTATTTTAAGTATTTTCTTATCAATAAAATGACACAATTATATGAATGAAAACATTTTTAATTAAAAACAAGAACTAATAAGATTCAAAACATAAAGAACAGTAAAACCATACAGAATGAAAAGTGTACCTTTGTCTAAATTCTTGGAAGGGTATTCTATTTGGAAAACCTTGTCTACAAATACGAATACCTTCTAAAACACCATTGCACCTCAACTGGTCCAGAACAAGAGGAGCTTCAATTTTTCCAGCCTAAAAAGTTAAAGTAATATTTGCATTAAATACACTTATAGGATAATATTGCTATGGACTTGAACAAAAAGTAGTGGCATTTAAAGGAGTGAATTTTATGCTCTATAGTGGTCCACAACTACTTGTGCCATGACACACTGGTGTGCCATAAGGCAATGCTAAGTGTGCCATGATGCAATGACTCTAAGAGAGGAAGTTCAGTACATGTAATTTATACTCTCATTAGTTATAGATAAGAGTAATATTTGCTTCTAGTTATAAGTTAATAAAGTTTATATTAATTACAGTTACAAGTAAAAAAAAAAATAGTTGTTAACTGCGAAGTTAATATATAAATGTAATTTCTGTGCATGCACTTTGTAACTCTTACATTTTTTATTTATTTTTGTTTGTTGTATACCACGTAATTATGGGACGATCTTAAATGTGCCAAGGGTGAAAAAAAGTTGTAGAGCACTGCTCTAAAGGACAACTTTAAATTTTTATACATGTTCAGATTTTAAAATTAAGTTTCAAATTAGTAGTTAAAAGTTAGTGTTATACAACTGGTGATTTCCACTTACTATTATTAAGCTGATTTACAAAGTTACAAATCTGTGTTAAATAATTACATTTTGCAAAATTAGCTCAAGCTGTTGTTAAAGCATACCGGTAAATAAAAATGTTTCTTAGTAAAGAGCATAAAACAAAATTATAAGGGCAAAAGTGACCAGAGAGTTTCCCAATTTTGCTGGTATTACTGCTCTATTTCTCTTATCCTGAAAGAGGTTCGAAACTAATTAACTATGAAATCAGTTAGTGCTCTTTTGTACTGTTTACTAAAGTAGACTTTTTTCAATTAAATTTTGACTATTTGATTCTGTTGCAGAACATTACAATTAAAATTCTCTTTAATAATATTTTTAAACAATGCTAGAATTTAACTTTTCACCAGACTTTAAAGATGAAACTTTTAATTATAAAACGTTCAGAAAAAGGTTGTTTTCAAAATTTACATTTTCTAAAAATTAATTATACATAACTTAGGTGTGATCTTATAATTTGATTTGCATTAATTGATATATATATGTATTCATAGGATTGACTATTTGTTTAATACCTTCAACTTAATTCATCCTAGGTGCATTTAAAGAAATTAAATTACATTACATTAAAAAAAAGATAGTTTCCCAACTACTATAGTATTGATTTATTTTGAAATTTTTAGCAGCATTGTAAAAATATTCAATATTCAAAACATGTATTCTACCTATAATATATACAGCTAAAATTCTTACCTTCTTTTCATGGTTAGGAATAATACAACGTACAAAATTTGGATTTGTATTACGTAGGGTAACCATCAATTTAGAAAGCTGCTCTTTATACAATTGACTAACTGTTCGGAACATGCCTTTTCTAGTTCTTGCACCAAAAGTTGTGTCACCCAGGGTAGCAACGCCCATTCCAACAATGTCAGCTGTAAAAAAACAAATTAAAAATGACTATACAAAATCAAAAGAAAGCATTCAAATCAAAAGGTTTACTAGGAATCGAATTTTACCATCTTTCCAGATTTGGACAACAAAAGGATCTTGAGAAGCTTGCAGCAAGGAAACAATATTGTCATTCAGTGGATCCATGTTCTTCATAAGCCACTGGTTGGCTAAATAATTGACCTACATAAATAAAATTAATTAAAATATTTCATACATATTAATGATAAAAACACAAAATTATCAAAAAAATTTTGATGCTGCAGCTATAGTTAAATATAATCATTTCTAAAAATTTGAAAATTTTATTTGATGATATGTGTCAATAGTGCGAAGTTGGGATGTTTAATATTCAACTAAAAGGGCCAAAAATTCTATTCCCCCCCCCCCAAAAAAAAAAAAAAATAAATAAAATCTTCATTACAATAGAATGTCAGAGGTATTAAACAGAGACAGTAAGTCTGAAACTAGGTAATATTCAGATATTCAGAAATGTGCTTAATACTTGAAATTTTGAATGTTATTAAAGTTGAAAAATAACATTTTTATTTGTTTAATAATGCTTTCTAAAATATTCATGTAACAACATTTCAAATAAGCTTTATCTTTGCATAAACTTTCAAATTAAATTTGTATTTTCCTCTACTCACATCTTGTCTTTGATTTTTTTAAACTCTTAAACCTCCCATTTCTAACAGTGAATTTTTGAGATAAAAAATAAATCTAATGTTCTACAACTTCATTAAAGAAACAAAAAATGTTTTCTTATACTAGGGGCTCTGCCCTCTGCTTGCAAACTTCTTTTCAATTTACCTGCTACGCAGGTGTAATATGCCCATTGGGGCTCCATTCCTTGTTCACTGATGCTCCCCCCACCCCTCAAAAAAAGCTTGTCTTATAAGTGTTTTCACCCTGTCCATATAGCAGGTGAACACCCCTTGTTTCCCACTTTGTAAATGAACAAAGATCTGTCCCTAAATAAATATGACAGCTTACCAATAATTCTAGAGCATTTTTGATTTTCATTCCTAGTGCTATAAGATCATTTTTACTTCGGTGGAATTTTATAATAATGTAAGGAACCAAATCTGAGCTGCATTCATAACCAGTCAAGTATTTAATTTAGAATTTTACTGATTGCACAATGCATGTTGTATAAAATAATAAACAAAGTAAATAGTTTCCATTAAACAATCAGTCAGCATGCTAAAAATTCTAACAATAGTTATCATGAAAGTTAGTTTATGTAATAACTTAGTTTAGTTTTTTATAAGTATCAAAGAAACAGGCATATAATTGTTAGCTGTAATAATAATTACATTTTAATCATAATTGTTCATGACAACAATAATTGCAAAACACCCTATTTATAAGAATCAACAATAAGGCATATCATTGTTTTGGGCCCTTTTTGGGACGATTCTGCCAGCAATCAATCACAAAGAAGTTGGGAATCAGGTTGCTCCATGAAATCTTTGCCCATACTGGCCATACAAAACTTTATTAATGAATATTTAAATGGCCAAAATCAAAATTCTAAGCCTGTCTTATACACCTACGGGTTCATATCAGTTTATAAGTAAAATTTCAGAACTGAAAGTTGTGCCATCTGTGAATGATACAGTTTCAATACATGACAGCATATTTTTTTTTAATAGAGATATAGGCATTTTTCCCCCTCGTACAAGACATCAAACAACAATAAAAATAAGTTAAAACATACAGTTTTTAAATCACAATTATTTTTTCAGTCACAAATTACTGTTTTGGTTTTATTTTTATCTAATTTAAAATAAAAATTTTATTTGATGATTTCATTGCTATCAATATATATCTGGAATGTTAAAAAAACTGGGAAAATATTTTAATCCAAGGTAGAAAATTAAAAAAAATTAAGAACCAACCCTTGATACATTTTAAGTTGAAAATCCCTCGTTTAAAATGCATTTATTAACATGATCAAAGATTCAAACATGTACTTACTTTCCCAGCATAATGAATAATGCTGAGATCACAATTTCCTCTAAAATCAGACTTTACGAATTTAGGATGCACAGCATGAGCAGTCTCCAACTTGTCAACAAAAGTTCTATCGGTAGCTTTAGGAAACCAGCACTCTTCATCAAGCAAGGCCAGAATACCCATAGGCTATATTAAGGATAAAAGGAAAATTAAAACCTAATCAAATAATTGAAAATTAAGTTTGTTCAATATTATGGTGGTTCAAAGTCTATTTTGAACCAGCATTAAGTAAACCACTTTATTTAATGAAAGATAATTATTGAAATTTACACAAATTTCATTTACTTAATTATGTACAAGGGATTCAAAATGAAAAAATGTAGTTTTAAAATATTTTACGCCCAATCAAAGTAATGCAGTACCAATGGTGGTTCATATCACTTCAGATAAAATAAAAAAAAAATTAAGGCCTTTTTAGTCTACATCCTATAAATACAAAAAAAAAACACCTACTGTAATCTTATTTGTCCATCTGTTCATATAAAACATGCCAAAAACTTCAATTTGATTTTTATAAAATTTAGTATATAGCATCTAGAATAATTTCATCAAGTCAAATTAAAATTTGTTAAAATAAGTTGAAATTTTAAAAAGTTAGACTCAATTTTATATATTTTTACTTTTTTTTTTTTATTATTATTAGTTTTGTAGTTAATACCCTATAAATATGCAAAATGCATCAATTTAGGATCTTACAAATCCAGTAACCTTATTTTAGCATATTTATACAGTTGATCTATTAGTAATTTAAAGATGCTCATGTTTACATAAACATATGAAACAGCATACACATATATGCATTGCATATATGTCTATGTCATTATAGCTACATACTTGTGAATTTTGTAGAGATACAAACAATGTGTAATTGCTTAAGATGAAAAATATATGAAATATTACATGATACTACATATTTTAAAACCAATAATATAAAAGCTTCACCAAAATGCATCATACAATTAATTTTAAAAGCCAGTCAATTTCAAGATACAAAAAACAGCCCTCTTCTTCAGGACAAACAAGAAGCACAACGTTATTTATTCAAGCAAGATCGGCATTTGAGGTAAAGGTGGAGAAAAGTCGCCATCGCTGAACCAGATGACTTCTAAAATTTAATGTATGCTGTATTTTGATAAAGTTTTTATCTATTGGTTTTAATTTTACAGCAGTTTTTAAGTAATTTTTTACTATATAAATTTATTATTTAATATCAGTGGTACAAAATTATTATGTCAAATTATTTTTAGCCTTTGGGGCAGAATAAATATTTTTTTTTCTTTTGTAATTATATCTTTTGTCATGGATATATCATATATTTATTTCTATCTAAATAAAATTTAGGGGGATAGGGGTAAATAACTGTAACACTGTAAAGTTAAAAAAAAAAAACATATGTAACATCCTATTTTCTAAATTTTGATTGACAAAATGTAGAATCCTTTCATTAAACTGAATAAAATAATTAATAATCTTATCTTACTTTTTTATTAATTTCTATTTCCAGCTCTGTATTTAAAATAATTCAATTATATTACATTTTTCTTAACAAGTTTTGAAATGTTGAACATTAATAAAACTCTCATAAAATAATACATTGCTCAATAAGAATTGTAAGTACATAAATGTCACTGTGAACACACATTTTGTACGATGATTTTTGTGCACTTTTTAACTTTCTAAATACTTCTAAATACTTTTTGAAAACCTTTAAATAGCAAAAATATTTTACCAACATGCTATATAAACTTTGCCGTTAATAGATTGGGTGGTAAAGGACACATTAATCCCAATAAAATTGCAAGTTGTTAACTACTAGAATATAATTATACTATACAAGTGATTTGATATCGGGATGAAAAAAGTTAGATTCAATTATCTAGACTGGAATTATTTAGACATAAAAAAAGTAAAGATGCTTTCAACACCTTAGAAATGTAAACTGCTAAAGATACAATAACAATATGCATAATTTAAATATAAACAATCATCATCAAAAATATTTTAATCAATCATATTCTACCTTAGCAAATATAGGTTTGGATTAATAGTGCAAAGTTTTCTGCTAACATACAGTATGGTGTTCTGTTGTATAGAATTTGATTTATAAGAAAATGATAAATTAGTTGTTGAAAGCAGAGACATAACTTAGTAACAATCATATAAAACATTCAAATTATCAAAAGCCTGAATCAAATGGAAATCGATTATATATGCATTGTAAGGAAAGTAAAATGGGGGAAATAAAATCAGCAAATATAAATAGCATATAATGACTTCTATTACAAAAAAAAATAAGTTAATAAAATAAAGTACAAGAAAAGTGAATTTTTCATTAATTCACCTTTTCAATCAAATCAATTGTTGGCTGAAGATCAAGTCCAAAATCAATGAATCTCCACTCAATGCCTTCTCTCTGATATTCTTCTTGTTCCAACACAAACATGGTATGATTAAACAGCTGTTGCAGCTTTTCATTGGTATAATTAATACACAACTGCTCAAAGGAGTTGAGCTATGGAAAAAGTTAAAGATCAATCAACTAATATTAAATCATAAAATATAATTATTACAATCACAGATGGAAAAAAAATAATTAAAAGAAAGCTAATCTCTTTAATAGAAAGACCACTGAGGACTCTACAATCATACCCCTCTTAAACTTCATATGTTCAAAGTATTTATAAGTACTAATTTTGCTTTTTATAGATTGCTAGAACAAATTACCCGGCATTGCCCAGGTCTTAAATAAATGACTGCTATTTAAATATGTAACACCACTCAGTTTCAAACTCGCTGAATCAGTTTTAATTTAAAAATTCTTAATTTAAGTGCAAAGAAGAGAACTCTACAAAGAGAACTCTACAAACATTAAATGCTAAAAAAATAAATGAATAAACGACCCCCCCCCCCCCCACACACACACACACACTTCTTTAGGTGTAGCTTAAATTCCAGCATCGATTGGGCATGCACAATCAGCAGGTCAAAAAATATACAGACTTTTATTGCGGAACTATATAAAATCTTACAGGTTTGCTTGCTTCAAAAAATGACAGAAAAATAAATTACTTATAAAATAAAAAATAAAAAAAAATTGTGAGATTGCGAAGGTATAAGCCCAACATTATGCAAACTATAAATTGTGCTAATTTTAGCTTTTCGGATACAGCAAAAGAAGTATCACATAACTTAAAAAATGCAAATTTCGATGTATTTTTAAAATGTAAAGTACATATGAAGGAATCGTCCTACAGATGCAGTTCAAAAATTGTTGGAAAAAAAGTTTTTGGACTTTTCCAATAGTTTCAACATAGAAACTCTGTGATAATACTTTTGGTCACTAAGAAACAAACTTGTGTAAATATTGCTCAAAATCATAATAAAACATGAAATAATTAAAAATTAATTCAATTTTTTGAAAAATATCACTGAGGTACACATTTTCAAGTCCTGAAGTATCTGTATACCAAATTTCATGGCCGTACAGTGCTTGGATTTCCCGCTACAGACCACACAGATTATTCTATTATTATGCAATATTGTTCTATTATTGCTCAATGATTGTTCTATTATTATGTGTTCTTTTATTATGCAAGATTATTCTATTCTTAGATTAGGGGATAATCTATATCTTTTCTTATCTAGATTACACCAAGGACTCTTTGATCTAAATAAATGGTATTCTAACTGCATATAAATTGAATTAAACTCTTTAAAGAAAGTCTAGTTTAAATAATAAATACATCACAATATAAATTGATGTGAAAATAAAATTATAAAAACAGACAATCATTTCAAAAATGCTTACAAAATTATTGTCTACTTTAATCATTTTATTTGCACAGCAATAAACTTTTTTTATTTCATACAAGGTTACGATACTATCTATAATTTTTTTTTTCCGGATAATGCAGCTTTATTTAAAACTCCTTTCAGACAAGTTAAAATTATTTAAACAAATATTTAATTTGGGGCATGAATGCACTAGATATAACATGGACCAATTTTGATATATTTATAAGACAAGATACAAACTTTTTGTAAAATATTGACATATTGTAGAATTATTGCAACTATACAATAATAGGTAAAGAGAGTTTGAATTAAAGTTAGAGTTTGAATTAAGCAAGGTCTACTATATAAATATTAATAGTAAATAAATGTAATACAAACTTACTTCAAAAATTTCAAATCCAGCGATATCCAAAATACCAATGAAAGAAGCTCCCTGTCGCTTTGTACGATCAAGAGATCGATTGATACGAGTCACAAGCCACTTGAACATTTTCTCATAGCAAGCTTTACTAATGGCCTCCACAGCAAACTCAGCCTGTCAAAAATAGTTAATGAAATTATACAATTCTGTATAGACAAAGTTAATCAGTACAAAAAAGATTAATAAAATGTATATATACAACAGTACATTGATTCAGGGTTCATACTAAGTGATATAGCATTGCAATTTGGGGCTCAATATTGCCGTATTGAAAATGAATTCAAAATATGCAGTGCAAAAGTGCGATGCAAGAAAAATCCCCCCCCCCCCTTCAAAATGAAAGCTGAGATATCAAATGAAAATCTTGTCACTTATGTTGATTTTGATCTTCCAAAAAAGCTATGGCTTCACTGATTACAGTTAGTTTCAAACCTGGGTTACAATCACTCACAGTGTCTGTGCATTATTCCCCCCAATGTCCAATGTTGACATTACTTTGTGTTCTTTCAATGTGTGCTCCTTTTCAAGTGGTTCTCATTGCAAATGGGGTCACTCTAATAGAATGAACCAGATTGATGTCTTTGGACTCGAACCATGTGGGCATGCGCAGGGTGGTATAATGGAGAACGTTCTAACAACATCCTCATTGACCAAGTGAGAGCATGCATAGATATTTCTTCCATAGGTGCTGTTAGAGATTGTCTAGTACAGTGTTTTTCAAATTTTTTTGGTCGCAGAACCCTTTTGAAATTCAATTTTATGGCAAAACTGTAAAATAAGAAAAAAGTCCATTGTGATCCAAATTATATATTAAAATTTTATCCGTATCTTTAATTTCTAGGAAAATTTACACAAAACTGCCACGTCACAAACCCCCTGGAATACTGTTAACCCCAAAGGTTTTACAAAAAACATTTTAAAAAATGCTCGTCTAGTAGATATATCGCCTTGCTCATAGAATCCCACTGAGATTGTCTGTTTTTACTAAATGCCAAAATGAATGCTCCTCCAAATAAAATAAAATTATGGTCTTTTCAAAATTGGAAAAATGACATCCGATTAAAAAAATTGGTCCATATAAAAATGGCAGATATTCTTACAGAGCAGTACAAATCCTTAGATGACATGGAAATATTTTTTGAAAAATGAAAAGATAAACTTATGATTAACCCTTCGCATATGGTGTCATTGGGGAACTGCCGTGCCCCAAGGAATGAAGCATTTCGTTTCTGAACTGTTCCCAAAGGGAGGCACATTTTTTTTCACTAAAATTCACCAAAAATCAACCATTCAACACAATATTCTGCTTTTTTCAGAAACAAATGAAATACTTATTTTCCATTTGATGCATAAGTTCCACACAAATTACCTTTTATCAAAATATTTAAAATTTAAATGATTAATATAATGTAACAGATAAATAAGTTATCTGTTATGCAGGAAAAATATCCGAATGACTATACTCAAAACTTTATATAGCTAATAGAGTTTATGCATAATTTTTTACAAGAAAATAGCATTGTTATTTTCACTAATTAATACACCTTTTGCGTATGATATATTTCAAAACATAGATACACGCACAGACTAAAATTACAATCTTTGCATTCATAAAATCTATCTGTATGCTCATTAGAAATACCAAAGTTCCACACATCTTCACTATTTTCATTACTTGTGCATTATTTTCATTACTGTCCAGTTTGATTTGCCATGCGAACATATTCTTCCACAGAAAGAAAATGTCTTGACCCAGTCATTTTTTTAACCAAAATAACCTTGATTTTCTAATGATTTTTAACAATTAGAAAAATTATATCACATTATATTTATAAATATATTTCTTTTTTCCGGTTTTAATTGTTGACAGTGGAAGAATATCAAATTGTGTATTTAATACTTTTCAGAGACAAAATGGTGCATGTTTTTTTTTAATTAATCCCTTTGCATCATCACCCCTAATTTGAATTATCAAAATTTTCAATTTTTTCTGCTGATCTGGAAGTTGAGACTGATTGAATAAGCCCAAAACAAAGATTCTTGCTAGTGTAGAAATATTAAATCATTTTGATATATTTGTAAATATCCCTTCTCATTGCCCAGCCCCCTTATTCCAATTTTAAAAATATTACATCTTCCCAGTGATCTATCTGAAAGCTGACATAGGTCAAATGAGACCAAAACCAAGATTCTAGCTAGAGTGGGAGTGCTTGATAATTTTGATACATCCCCTCAGTCAGTCAGTCAGTTCAGGGCATACTATATAAATATTTCATAGGCCAGAAAATCAGCATAGGAATTACCACATTAACATTTCTACATAAGCCAAAATCTACTTAAAATAGAAATGAAAGACATTTTTAGACTGAACACCAAATCATCATTTAAGATGGAAACTTCTATAAAATTTTAATACTTGGGGAGATATATTCTGAAAAACACCAACAATGAATTGATTGATATAATGTCAAACGATAGCTGATAGAGTTATTTTTAAAGATATGCATATATTGTCGATTTTTTCCAAACCATATTATTAAAGAATGATATAAACATATATGTAAGACAAAAATATAATTTGGAATATACTTCAATGCAAGACAATATATATATATATTACATTAAATTATCAGGGTAAAAAGTTTCAATATAATAGAAATATTTAATATATTAAAACAACATCATAAAACTTTTATACTTTATATATTCATTGTGATGTTTGAAAATTTATTTACTGCAACTGTTTCATTGCAATTAGACCCCAAAGTGCAAAAAATTGACATAAAAACTACTTGATATACAAAATTATATAACTTTTTCAAATTATGTCTTAACATAATTATGTAAGATGGGAAACTCATTAGGTCTCATGCAATTGCAGTTTAGTGACATTTATCTCAAGTTAAATTACAATATATTTGAAAACTTTGTCAAAGAGATGAAGTACCTGTTCTTTGGTTTGGGCTTTGGTAACATAATCTCGGCCAACTTTCAAACGTGGTTTGAGGAATGCTTTAGTCATTTCTGTCACATTTAATCCTAAAAGATGGCTGACTTTCTGGGCAACAGTATTCTCAGGCAGAGTAGCTTGGTCAGAGTTTCGTTCCTGCTTGAACTTCATGTTACCAAACAATAAAACAGCAGAAACAACACGGAATATAGCTGAAAACAAATTTTTGAAATGTATTACAGCTGACGCAGAAAACATTTAATGAAAATATTACATTAAAAACTGTTAAGGAACATTTTTATCATTTATAAAAGAAGTGATTTTTTTTTTTTAAAACAATTTTGAAAATATTTCACTTTAATAAAAATACTAAAAAACAATGTTTTATTTGCCTAGATAAAGCTGTTAAATTAAACAAATTATTTGAATGAATTTTTGTGCACTTCAAAAATATTATGAAATATAATGACAAATGAAATATCCTAAAATCAAATGAAGTTCTTTTAAAATTTATGCTTATGCTTAATCCAAATTGAAATACGATACTTAGGATATAAACAAACTTTGTTGCAAGCATGTTATTTTCTATGACCTACAGAAAAATTGAGAATATAAACTACAAGGAAATTTGAACATGATGCCCGTTATTTGTAAAAATTGGTCAATGATGACTTAGATTATGTTGAATAAATGGCATACAACTATAATTATTCAATATCGTCCTAATGAGCTTCTTTACCATATATTTGCACACATACTCTTTTCAATGAGGGGAAAAAATTACTTGATTTTTTAAAGCATAAACATATTATAGGATAATAAAAAGTAAAGTATTTCATAATCATCTTATAGCCTTAGGAAACTGTGATCCAAAAGGTCAGAAATCTAAATCAAATATCCAAAGCCAACAAACAGATGATAATGCTCATAACCCCAATTAGAGTATGTACACATTAAATTTTAAAAAGCAAACATATTCTATTTTCACCTATGATCAAATTACGATAAAGGATACTGGGTTTAAACAAGTTTTTTCAATGTTCATATTTAGATGCATTTCATGTAAATTTCCTGAACTGATACTTCTTAAATTCTGATCTTAATGTCATTCTTCACTACAAATCAAATGTTAATTTTATTATATACAACTTATTATATATATATATATATATATATATATATATATATATATATATTGAAAGTTGTATATAATAAAATTAACAGTCAGTTTGTAGTGAAGAATGAATTATCCTAAAATAAATAAAATGTAACTATGATGCCAAAAACAGAGTAATAGTGCTAAGCTTAAATTGGAGGTTAATTCAGAATTAGACTATCAAGACTGAGTATCCAATCAAAATAAACCAGAACAAATGCATGTTTCTTATTATTGTGACAGTTAATTGTTATTGACACCAAATGATGAATTGACAAGCATAATTAGCTATTTTGTTTCCACATTTTTTTAATTACTAATGGGTCCTTCAGTTTAAAAAATTGAGAATCACTGAGCTAGAGAAGATTAATAAAGGCACAAATCATTTTTTTTTTCTTTTTAATTTCCCTGCAACCTTGGCAATTATTTGCAAGTATAATTAGAAAAACTAACCTTTTAAATCATCTGGAGAAAGACCCATTATTGACATGGCATTACATGTATTCCTAAATTCTTGAACTTCATCAATTCCAGTGACTGCTATATGGCCATTGGTTATAAAGGTATAATTCTTGGTATCTTCTAAAAGAAATTCCTCTGAAAAGATAAAGATAACCATCATTTACAATTCATAATAATGATATAGAAACCTGCCAGTTTAAAATGAAAATGAAGAACCCAAAAAATGCATTCACATCATCACTACTTTGCATAGCAGTGTTAAGGGACCTACCTAAAACATTGTTATGACTAATTATTTGCTGCAAGCAAGCTCATTATAAGTGGTCACAACTATATGTATGTATATTATATATAGAGAGTAAAATAAAAATTAAAAGTATCTGTGCACATAAATGTTAAAACAAGATTTGTTGTAAAGATTTTTAGAGTATAATAACAGTACGATAACATAATTAATAGAAAAATTGCTAAAACAAATAATTATTTCAGCATTATAAGGTTAAAGCATGATAAAATAAGCATGTTATAATTGTATATCCAGCAATAACAAGCCTGGATTCATATTTCATTTAAAAATTATCTGCAAAATTAGTTAACATTTGGAAAGTCTAAACATGTGACACACGTGTACATCAACATTTTACAGCTCTCTCTCTATATATATATGCATATGGATATCTATATTTGTTCTGTACACAGCACCTTCATATTTAGTGCTGTTATTATTTGTTACAATAATTTACTGCTTTGAAATGTCTCTGCTAATATACCTACAGATTTTAATTTACTATAATCAATCTGATTTACAAAATTTCAATCTTGTACAAAATAATGAAATTTTACAAAATTTTCTAAAACTGCTGTTATAAAAAAATATATATAGATAAAAATATCGTAATAAAAAATAAATAAAATAAGAAAAGAGATTCAAATTCAGCATGAAATTGTTTTTTGTGGTATATTTTAATTCTTTGCATTTTTAACTTTATTGGACTAACTCACCTTAGACCCGCCATAGGAATGCATCATCTTTTGAGAAAAATTCAAAAATAAAAGCAGCTAGAAAGTCTAAATTTAGCATGTTGTTGACTTTTAAGGTGTGTATTTTAATTCTTTGAATTTTGAAACTTATTGAACTAGCCCATCCTGAGCATGCTATAGGAATGTACTCATTTTTTAAGAAATAACTCAAAAACTAGAGCACCTAGAAAGTCAAAATTAAGTATGTCGTGTTTTGTGGTATATTTCAATTCTTTGAACTTTAAACCTTATTGGGCTAGGCACTTGTTTTGGGAAAATAACTCAACCAGAGCAGCTAAATTGTCCAAATTTAGTTTGTTGTCTTTTGTGGTACATTTGCATTTTTTTTTATTTTGAACCTACTAGCACTGTCCATCCTGAGCCTGCCATGGCAATGTACTTGTTGTTTGGGAATAACTTGTGAACCGAACAGCTGGAAAATCCAAATTTGGTAATCATTGCTTTCATAGACAGTTGCATACTTTTTAATACATACATGTTTCATACATTTAAGGTACATGCGAATAATAAAAGGGGGCATTTTTAAAAGCTATGGTTTTTTGTTTGTTATCTTTCATGGGACAACAGAAATTTTTCAATGACATTATTTAAAATACTTCTAGGACATTGCCTTCTTTTATTTAAATGTAAAGCTGGGTGCTCTGCTTATGATATAAATACTTATTAAAAAATGTTCTACTTAACATATATTTAATACTATTATCAAACAATTTCTGAAAAACTGATTAAGATCAATAGTACCATTACAATCATTTTTTCCCCTTAATTTTAAAAAGCATCAGATATCAAAACAATTTAGTTAAAATTTTGAACATATTTTACCAACAGATAAGCAAATATATCTTTTAAAAATATAGAACTTTGAAGGGAATACACTTAAAAACACACATAGAATGATAATACAATTTATACTCAGAAAGGCCACCACTAAGGTACACTCAATAATAAAGTTATTCAGTGGTAATCAATACTGATAATCAATTGTAATTGGTTATTAGTAGCAGACAAGCCTATATAACAACATAGTATTTACAATTTCATACAATAGCATTCATATTATTTAAAAATTAAATAAATCCCTATTTACTTTTCTGTTCAGGAGAAGAACCACACAAAAATTGGTAAAATATGTGAAATGACCTTTCATCTTTTGCTTGACGAATAGCACGAGATTTCTCTAGAAGATCTGAATGAGTTAAGGAATCAACATTCTGACTTTTAATATGTAACTATGAGGCTCTGCCACTACTTGCTGCAATATATTTTTAATATGTACATATCAACATTTTATAAGAAAACAATATAAAAAATATTAAATGAAAGTGAACAAACCAAACTTTATAATAATAAATGTCTACTTACGGTTATAATATAAATAAGATGTGTATCATAGTTAAACAGCATTTTTGTCAGCTTTATTTTCTGATTATTATAATCATGATTCATCTCAATAAATTGGTGTTACGATATATTTAAGGAATGTTCAATGCATGTTCACTTTTTAATTTTTTAAATTGTGTAAAAGTTAGTTTTCTTTTCATTTGAGAACTCATGAGCTAACAATATTAAAATCCAGTCAAAAATATTCACATAAGAAAAAAAAGAGTTGTAAAAAATAAAAAAACTTAAAAGTCCAGTTGGATTTTTAAAAAAAGTACAATGCACAACTGCAAAATGATGTGTGTGTGTGTGTGTGTGCACATCATTTACACACATCATTTTCTGGCATGAATCACAAAATGTAAAATCTCTTGAAGTACACAATATGAAATTATTTTTTATTTAATATTATGTTTTTGATTAAAACTGCATATAGAGTACATGTTATATATACTTTGTCAGGAAGCATTTTTTTTTTTTTTTGTTTAATGCTGCTAACAAAGTTTATTATTATTATTAACAGACATTTTTATAAATATTTTCAAAATGTTATTTTGAAAATATTTATAAAAATGTCTATTAATGTTTTTAGCACATTACTTGTAAATCTTTTTTAGCAGATTTGGAGATAAGACAAAACTATGTCATATTCCCATCTGACTAATTACATTTTTATATACATAGAGATATAAATGCAATTAATCATAATTACGATTAATAATACAATCAAATTGTACATCAATGACAATTTATTACATGGAAGCAAAATTAATTTCTTTCTATCTAAACATTCACAATTTGTAAAGTTTTTATTTGTATGATTTGAATTTTGAAAATACATTTGCCATTCAGATAGCAGTTTAATATATATACAATTACTAGCTATTATAAATAACACTAACATTTACTGCAGTATAAATTAAACAGTATATATTAAATAAATTAAAACAATGTTCCAGCCGGGCCATTTTAGAAGGGTGCAGCAACCTGTCCTTTCAAAGCAAAATGTGCCCAGTCTCTTTTTAAACTACCAAATCCCTTGTTACAGTGGAAAAAATGAATTCTACGATGAGTTATAAAATAAGAGAAAGTCATTTTCTTGATGGACAAATATTTTACTGCAGTCCCAGAATTGTAAGGCTACATAATTAAGTACAAATTAATAAACGCTACAGCATACAACTATTTCAAGGATATGTTGTTTACCTTTTTTCAGTAATAGACAGATCAACTAACCCTAAGTCAAAAAAGATGAAATTTGCGCATTTTGTCTTTTTGACTTTACAAGTATATTGGTCTGTCTAGCACTGAAAGGGATCCAACGTATTCTCGAAACATCTGCATTCGTATTACATATTAATTTGTGATTAATTTCGTTAATAAAGTTTTCTTTAAGTCTTTAGCTTTTCATATTTTAAAAAGGTTCGTAAGTCTAGTACTATTTTCTTATTAAAACATATACCTCTTTTTTCATAAGTGTCCTTTTTATACTTTTAACTCCTGAAACAGCATGCTCTTTTTCAGCTAAGAGTGAACACTAGTTTAATACTGATGATATCAAGATACTAATAATTAGTTATAAGTTATATTGCATAACTACATCCTCATCATAACAAAGAATGCAAAATATTTGTCATTCAATTAACTTACATAATAATTTAACAGTAAAATTTAATTGAGAAAAGAAAACAAAAATTCTATTCTTGAGAATAAAAAGTATCTTTTACTATAGTAAGCAAAATATTATTTCCATCACAAAAGTTTTGTCAACACTCAGATATTATACTCAAAATTAATTATCTTTGTATAAAACTGATATTCTTCAACTAAATATAAATGATGTGATCAGAGGAAAAGGATACATGTTTCAATGTTGGCACCAGCAATGAAGCCAGAGGCATCAAAATTTATTCTAATGAATTTACCCTGAAAAATAAATGAATATTTACATATATACACACACAAAAATATATATTTTAAAAGATTTTATTATAATAGAATTAATTTAAAATAATTACAGAATTATAAATCATTTTAGAGTTAGAAATCCTGATACTCAAATTGTTCAAAGAATTTTGATGTATTATATTATCAGTATGGATTTTTGGTATAATCTCACTTATTTTAAATGTAAATTTACATTTTTTAATTAAATATACCCTGGACTCTCAATTATTCATAAACAGATTATCCAACCATCGCCAAATATTTTTTTTGAAAAATAAAGTGCGATATTAGAATTTAATCATAAATTCAGAACTTGACATGCCAGCGAGGCATCATTTTACTTTTTTCTAATTATTATTTTTCCTCTTCAATGAACCAACATGATGATAGATATTATATGAGAATATGCTAGGTTCTTACAGTATCATAAACAACAATCACCCCTTCCTTCCTCCTTTCCTCTCTTCGATAGATGGCACGACCATCGAAGAATAAGTAAGAGAATTCATAAGAGCTCTTTGAACATGACTTGCCTTTGGTAACTATCAGCTGCTCACGCTTCTATTACCCTTCTTTGGGCATGTTCTTTGGGCATGGTACATGAACAAAACATGCCCGAGGTAAAAAAAAGTCAATTAGAGGGGTATCAATTGCCACAAGAGCTTACTGGAATTTTCAAGGTGTTGAGATCAAGGCATTTTAATTACACCCCATTTAAAATAATAATCCATTTAAAACCTCTGAATAGTTCCATTTTTATTGTATACAAGGTAAGTTTTTGAGTATCATTGTTTTCCATGCACACTCGTACATTAATTAGTATGAATAATTGAGAGTTCAGTGTTGTATTCATATATTTAGAAACTATTTTTTGTAAATGCAAATAAATATTTCTTGAGACTGTGGCTAAAGTGGCACTACAGAAACTTTAAGCAAACTATTAAAATTGATTATTTCTGTACATTAATTATTAAAAAGTTGCTTTAAACTTAATAACCTAGCTCAAATATGATAAACCACCAGAATGAAATACATAATTACTGTTTTCAATCAGGTAATGTTTTCTATCTGAATGACTTCCAAATTGTTTTCCGTAAATGTTTCTCACATAGAGATCAATATTAGCCAAATTTTAAATAAATTTTGATCTAATTTATTCTATCTACTTTTAAGCATTCTGAAAATAAACGTAAATACATGATACATGCATTATTCATACTCGATTGCATGATACGTGCATTATTCATACTCAATTCCATGATATATGTATTTGCTTTAGTCTTATCGTTATGTCTCTACAGTAGTTTTTTCCAAAGAATACGCCTACTAGTGGAACTTGGGTGTTCTGCAATGACATCAAAAAGATTAAAATATAGAAAGCGATTTAACTTTTTAATTAACTTTAGTTGGTATAATTAACATTATAGCTTCTTATATGACTAACTTATATGACAAATAAAAATCCTTAGCCACTGAATCTGATTAATAATAGATTTCCTACTATACATTTAATATTTAGCCTACTATTTCCATATGTTAAATTTTGTGCAAATTTTTAGAAACATTCCATTAAATATATTGAGTAATTTAATAGAAAACTACCTGATTGTGGCCAATTAAGTGAACTTTACTTTTGCTAATATTTGTCTAAAGAAACTAAATGTTCTTTTAAGATGAATAATATAAAATAGAGGAATGCAAACTTAATATTGCTGTTGACTTAAGGATTTCCAGCATTATTAGTATTAAGCAAGTTCATGATTGCAGCAAACAACAACATACATATCCATAAAATATAATTTACACTTTCACTTTTAAAGATTTCCTTTTTGAGAAGCTAATTTGTTTGGTGTTACTTTTGAATCTGATTTTTATATTTATCCCTTAATTATTATAAATTATCATAAGGTTATTTTTTTTTCTTGTAAAATAAAATATATATTAATATCAATTAGACAAATCTTCTGAAAATCAAGTGAGCACAAAAAATAAGTGCTCTGTAGATATATATCAAGATAAAAGAAAAATGATAAATGAATATACACTAAAACTGTTTCCATGGTAAATGGTTACGAAACTATTGCATTACAACAATACACACATAACTCTGAAAGTTGTAAATATGCATTCCGGAGTTCTTCCTTACATTTACATCAAACTAAAGATTTCATAGAAGCAATGCATTTTTCCTAGAATAGTGCAAGAAAGTTAAAATGAAATCAGCTTTTGGGTTCAGACAACTTTGAATGGAAATGGAGTGATTATCTGGAGCAATTTTATTACCCAACAAATTTTCTTCAATGATTTAAAAAAATTTATGCTAAAATAAAACCAATTACTTAATGTCTGACTATCCCTAACAAGAGGAAGTCAAATTTAAACATTTTGTAAAAGTTATGCTATGTTACTATGAGTTTGTAAAGTGTTTCAAACAAATTTTTTAAAATATCATTTCAATATATTAAGTCAAAATGAAACCAAATATTTAATATTTGACTACTGCTAACAAGAGGAACTAAAATTTAAACAGATTGTAAAAGTTGTATTATGTGACTATGGCTTTTTAAAAGCATTTGTTATGTTTGAAATAATTTTTAAATGGATACAATAAAAATTATAAATGCAACAATTTCTTAACTGTAGATTAACATTTACTGTTTCAAATGTATATTTCAAAGAAAATAAATATACTTACAAATCTAGATGAATTATCATTCTTAACAGTCTTTGCATTACCAAATGCTTCAAGAATAGGATTGGCTTGTAGAAGTTGTTGCTCCAGTTCTCCCTAATAGAAAGTTCATTAGTTTTATAATACAAAGAAGAGAAACAAATATTTTATATAAAGCCTTTAAAAATGAAATTAATTCTCATGCTTTTAAGTAAACTTTAACTTACAAAAATGTCACACTGTACAGATAAGCAGGAAACATAATATGCAAAATAGGAATCGGCTCTTACATATTGAAAGATAGTAAAGAATTGTAGTTCGTAAATTTTGTTATAAACATGTAATAAATAATGTCAAATAAATTTTTAGTTAAAAGTGGAAAATATTTAATACCAGATTACTAAAATTATGATTATCTTATAAAGAAATTTGTTACAAAATTGAATTCACAAGTCATTTTTAAAATTTGATCATTCTCTTTTATTAAATCTAACTGTTTTATTTTATACATTTAGAACTACTTGAAGCAATATAATAAAAAATTTTAGAAGCATTAACAAATTATTTGTAAGCTTATTACAGAATCTAATTAAAATAATTACATTTTGCTAATACAGAGTAAAAATAAATAAAATTAAATAGATCTATCAAATTTTAGATTTCAAAACAAAATATCATCTCAAACACTAAAAAAATAATTTACTATACAAACTTTATTTTAAAAAAATTCACAATAAAAAAAGTAACAGGCGACTATATTAGAATATCATTAGAAACAAGTATAAAATAAACAACATAAAACAAAACAAAAAGAATGCAGTTTGAAAGGAGAGATACTACAAGAACACATATACTTACAATTATATTAGGTGGAGCATTATACTACAAAGAAGAAAGGAAAAGAACAAGTGATAAGATTTGATTGGCATGCAACACAAAACATATTACACAAAGATCACAATAAGATTTTACAAGAGGTGAGATTGAAACTAGAAGTGCATCACAATAAAACATGCAAAAACACAACATGCTAAGAAGTATCAGACATGTAGAACAGAACTAGTTTCTTGTAAAGATAACAAATAAACAAAAATTGGTAACAAGTTATTAAAGTATTTAGACATTATAACATTAATTGTTGAAATATACGCATTTGGTAAATTTAATTCTATAAATTTTTGAAGAATAAAAATCAATGCTTAAAAATATTTGATAATTGATTCATATGATATATTATATATTGTTAATATGTCTAATACACCTGTCTCCATCATTTATATATTTTTATGACTTTAATGCTTAAGGTTTCTTGGAACTTGTCTAAATTGCACAAGAACAAACAATTCATTAATTATGAGACACATTCATTACAGGTAAAATTTAAAAAGCAATTTTAACTTCATATCAAATTTGCTGATAACTTCAAAACATAGCATTTCATTACACTATAGATAAAAGCCTCAAAGGGGTCTATAAACATGTAAAATTTCATAATTTTCTAAATAACTAATTCAAAAATTCCAAAGTAAAAAAAAAGAAAAAAAAAAGAAATTCTAGGAAAAAAACAATACAATCAAATAAAATATATTATTTGGTTCCATTTTTTGCAAAAAATGTTTGAATTTGGACCAGTATATAATGTGCAGAGTGTCTAGTGAATTACAAAAAGTAACACATTTATAACCTAAATGCTTCTTAAACAGTGTTGAACAAAACTTGGATATTCTGCAAAAAAATGCAAATTATGTCAAGAATCAGTACAGTCAATTTTTACCTTATTTTAATTGACTTTAATTGAGTTTTAAAACATAGTTTTTGCAAAAGCCAGAAAAATTCATAGCCATCTGCTTAAATTCACAACTGTTTTTTCTTGAATATCATAACCAGTATATATATTGAAACAAGCTACAAGTAGACCTGAAAATAGGCACTCACCACAGGTTAAACAATGCCGAGGGGTGATTAAATTGTCAAGAATCAGTACAGTCAATTTTTACCTTATTTTAATTGACTTTAATTGAGTTTTAAAACATAGTTTTTGCAAAAGCCAGAAAAATTCATAGCCATCTGCTTAAATTCACAACTGTTTTTTCTTGAATATCATAACCAGTATATATATTGAAACAAGCTACAAGTAGACCTGAAAATAGGCACTCACCACAGGTTAAACAATGCCGAGGGGTGATTAAATGAAACAACTAAGTAGCCCCCACTCCCACCCCCCATTCTGTTTTAAATGGAAAACTGGCCAGAGTTTAAAACAGAAACTGTTAATTTTTTCTGACCCCAATTCTCATCTCTCATATGTATATATAAAAATATTAACCATACTCATCAATTTTTCAAAATATATGTGACAGAGTGGTCACTAAACAAAACATGTCTACTGGCCACTTGCTTGGAAATTTGTATCTTTAGGTCTAACTCTAAAATAGCTTTTTTTATATAATGATTATACTGTTTTATTTACAAAATAAGCAAATTTACTTTGAGTTTCCAATTTTTATTCTCCTAGCAATATTCAAATAATACTCCTTTGCAACATTTTCAATTTATGATAAAATACTGGAAGTCATTAATATAAATGAAAAGACAAATAGACTCGATGAAAAGACAAATAGTTCGAAATTTCTTCATATTTTTTTCGTCTCTATTTTTAATTTATTAAAACTTTGTAAAAGAACATTAGAATGCATTGTTTCAAAATGCATATAAATTAATATTTAAATTTAACTGAATCTTTTAACTTAAATATTACAATTTAAGAGATCCTTTAAGAGAAATCTTTAAGAGATCCTATGTTTCAGTACAAAATTAGCACTTTATAATAAAGTTATAGCAAATCAACTAGAAAATATAATTTTTAAGATATGATCATATATATTTATTCTAAAAGAATATTACAAATCCATCCAAAATCGACTTAAACAGAGGGGGGGGGGGGGGAGACACTGGAATGCAATTACTTGAAAAATGAACAACTGCAACAACTTTGAGTCTAGACAAAGGCATTTTTCGAATAATTACTTCCAGATGCTTTTATACATTTACCTACTACAGTAAAACTTTGATTAACCATCACTCGTTTAACCGTCAGTTTCTGTTATCCATCATCGTCTAAAAAAATGCGTGAGTATCAACAAACAAACAGAGAATGGGTGGAATAAACTCTTGCCTGAACCTATTGACGAAACTGAAAAATGAGACTGTTAGTGTTGACGAAATTGTGCAACTGTGCAACACTGTAAACAGCGCAAACATTACGCCAGAAGAAGTAACAGTTTGGTTGGAACAATGTTATCAAAGTGCATCGACTGGTTTGAAATGCAAGAGGAGGCAAATGCAACACAGATCCTACTTCTGCGTAAGATACGGAACATCGTCGCGCAAAAAGCTCGAGCCTCAAAGACACTGAAGGAGATATCAGATTAATTTAAATTAACGTAGGTTTATAGTATTGCAATACATTTCTATACATTACTACTCTTATATTGAAGTTTATATTGATCGTTTTGTAAAATTAAATACAATATGTATGTATTGTTCACTTTTCAGGGATTTTATTTTCATTTTCGTCCCAAGTCCGCAATGAAATCACGTTACTGTACATATGTATTAAGAGATTTCTGTTATCGGTCACAATCCTAGTCCGGACGGTGACGGTTAATCGAAGTTTTACTGTACTACATATACCATACTTATAAATCCCTCAAATTGGAAAGACAGGCAAAACAAATGAAACTGTGGACTTATATAAAATCAATACAAAATGCAGCATCAAATAAAAATATTCTCGATTCTGCTATAAGCTATGAGTATCAAACAGAACATTTATGAAATTAATTAGAACAGAGAACATTCGCCAAAATTTAAATTAAGTTCCATACAATAACATAATGAATAAATGTCTTTACAATCTTACCGAATGAGAACCAGAAGATCGAGGTTTTGATGATGCAACATATGCAAGATATTGAATAACTTTCTTGGTATTTTCTGTTTTACCAGCACCAGACTCACCTCTATATGAAAATGACATAATTTTAATAATTGAGAGTTAAAGGATTATTATGATAGCAAGCATATTAGCAAATTAGAACAAATAACTTGTGGTTTAACAAAGGAAAAAGGAAAATAGGAAACAATGTTATTAAAATCTAAAATATTTATAAAATATATATTTCGCTCTAATCATGAAAAAAAAATTAATTCTATCAAATTTTAAATTTTAATGCATTCTAACTGAATGTAAAATGTCATTGCAATATATGAATTTGATCTTGTTTTATCCATGTCTTTACTTTACACAAAGAAATGGATTAAAAAATTGTCAAATGATGAATAACAAATTTCCACCTTAACATGAATAACATAAATTTTCCTTAAAACATAAATTTCCATCAGAACCTAAAATTTGAAAATTTTGAAGAAAACAATTGACTTAATAAAACCATAGTTTAATAAAATTCAAAACTTCTATAAACTGGCTATGTGCTCATTTATAAATCGCATAATAGATGAGCATATATGTGCCTATACAAGATATTTAAAGAAAAAAATTTGAGGTTCTTACAAGTTTTTTCTTTAAATAATTATCTAATCTATAAAAGGGAAAATTTCACTACACAGTCTTTAAACTTCAATATTTCCTGAACCTCACAATGGAATTAGTTGAATTTTTTTCTGGTAATGAGTTTGAGTCCAAAGTATATTTTGATGTAAGTTTTATAACCCTACTGTGATGTGCAGAATGATGAGAATTAAAATCATGTTTATGTCTATCAGTCATGACCGCTTATAACTCAATACTAAATGGATTCATATACTTTTTCCACTTCATTGTTAAGCTTAATAAAGAGCAGGTCTATGGCTAAAAATGTTTCAAATTTTGAACCACGTTAATATATATATACAAGTAAAAAATCAAAATTATGCATCCAAGCTAAGTATCTCCTAAAATATGAGATCGATATTGATGAAACAAGCTCCAATTATTATATGAGACTGAGTCATGATAATGATTTTGATTAAAGTTTTATCTTCCTAAACTTGCACATGGAACAAAAGAAATTAAAATACCTTTTTATCTGATGCAATGACCACATATAACCCAAGAGATTTACATATTCTTTTCTCTAGTTCAATAAGCTTAATGTGAGAAAGTTTATAGTTAGAATATTTCACATTTTATATAAAGTTAATTTTATTCCTGTATTATTCCAGGCAACATAAATAAAAAGACAAATTTATTGTAATTTGGTCGATTCAAAAAAATATTTATAAATTAGGACCTAGTTATTGGAATTGTAAAGTGAGATGACAAGTGCAATATACATCCAAAGCTAGACCTTATACGTAAATGAGTCAATCAGTTGAGTTGAATAATAGTAATACTCTCAAACATCAAAATAAAATGAAGTTCACCTATGTTTATTATCTACAAAAAGCAGCAAATTCCCCACGTTTTCCTTGCAGATTATCGAGCATCATTCCCTGCAACCATCGACATATTTTTCAAACGATCCTTTTGAAAATCAATATCAACCAGGATTTTTAATCACTAAATAAAACTGCAAAAATTTAATGTTGGATACTGAATTTTGGAGTCTATGAATGAGTCAAAAAATTGACCTGAATAATTCTCGCATGATCAAGTCACTTTTAAATGGGAAGTTAAAATTTCTGCATCATATGTACCTTCAATATTTAACTTCACATTTTAAATTGTTATTTGAGTAGCTTACAAGCTAAAATATTTTATTATTTTTAAACATTGTTAAATAATATTTCTGTGAACGTTTTAAAAAACTCAATGCAATACTAGTGATATGCTTTAAAATCAATCATCTTTAAAATCAATACCAACCAATACTTTGTATAAGTAAATCGATCTGCTCAAGTTTGATATCAAAAGTTTGTGCTTAAAAGCTAGAGAAAATACAAATAAGCCAAACAGATGTGTTAAAGAGGAATATGTGTATACTAGTAACAATTTAAAATATTGTTAAAAACCCACTAATGTTATTAAAAATAACAAGCTTAAACACTAAAATTTTATTTTAAAATAATTAACTTATTTGCACTCAAAATTTACTAAAAACAGTATTTTCTTAATAAACTCAGTGATTTGCAAAACATAAAATTATAAAAATATTTTTCCTCTTTATCAAAAACTTAAAGAACATCTCCAACTAAAAATACCAAAATTGCAAACCTTTAAAGATTATACTTCTCCTTTTAATTTATAAAACTACTAAAAACATTTAAAACCTTAATCAAATCAAGTGACTTAAAAGAAACTCTAAAAGTTTAAAATTTTTCTAGTTAATTCAGAAGATAAAAGGTATAAATTACATCAAATTAATGAAGAATAATGCACATGTGTTGCAATACATAAACTTAAAAAAAATAATAATAATAGCACATTAAAAAAATTAATTTAATTTAATTAATAATCAAAGCATCCCTCAAGAGAGAAGCTTTGTTTGAACTTTTAATGTGTGTTTGAACTTTTAATGTGTTTAATAATGTCTTTTAGTTTGATCAAATAAAGACTTTTATTCTAAAGTTTAAATTTTTATATTTTAGACATGATGCCATAATATTACTACATTATAAAATAATAAATGTTTCTTTTAACATACATTCTAAAATTTATCAATTTCTACAAATAGTAATAAAGTTACACTATTACCTTACCTACATTTGAAAATATTCCTTAAAAAATATAAAATGAAACACATTTTATATTTTGCAACGGTTCTGTCAAGACAATTATTTAAATACGCATCCGTACATGCATATAGACTAACATCGTTCGAAACGTGCATTTAAAACGTCTAAAAACGCATGTTTCCATCACAATCTCCAATTAAAATATATTCGATAAAACAGCGTTTGCTCTACGATTTTGCATGTGAAAGTAAACATAAATTGTCAAAAGCAATTAATAAACGTGAAGATTAATGTAAAAACATTTACAAGTCAACTCAAATATCAATAATTAACCTATAAAAATAGCCAATAAAACGCAAGGTATAAAAAATAATTCTGAACATTTATTACTAAATTAATTTTTTAAAGCATTTTATTTGGGATGGAATTCCATTGAAAACTTTATCTGTAAAAGTCGCCTGCCGTCTCTTAGCAACGTTAGAACAAATTAATTATTTTGCGGGGCCACTCAAATATTCTTAATATGTAAACTCACCACGTTTAATCGTTCAATCTAAGTTTTTCTTGTACTTCGTAACTTTTAATTATGAGAACTTAGCTAAATATATTTGACAGACTTCAAAGTCTGGTCACATTAAAATGGATGAAATAATTGAGTTGAATAATTATTTTGTCGTCACAGAACGTCTCGCTAGTGAGCGTTCCCAAAGCTTGGAATAATGTTCAATCTTCTTTCTATTTGACGCCGGCTAAGTAGTCTGTCTGATCGACTCTTCAGTCTCAGCGGAGATCAGCAAAAATTTCGTACATATCAAGTTTCCTATACGAAAGAGAACGAGATCGGCATGGGTGCTTATTAAACTTCTTTTAGACGGGGGGGAGGGGGGTAACTCAAGGATAAGACATGCAATAATATCTACTAACTTAATGTCCGCTTTTGTGACCTTGAATATCCTAGGCGAGGCAAGTAACCCTCCTTGCCCTCCCCTATGGGCGCCCATGAAAACTGGTTCACTGGTCATTGCACTGATGTCAACTATTTTATATCTTTTAAACTTTATCTAGGAATAAAGTTTTAAAGATATTTCAGCATATTTAGATACGCAGAATTTTTCAAATTGCTTGATTTGACAAACAAATATTTTGCATTTATGCTGAAATAAAAAAAAAAAATGCAGTATTTTTTATAATCAGTGTATAGTACTTGTTTATTATATGTCCGATATATGGTCAGTGACCTAAAAAACTGAGTCTTTGCACACTTATAGTATCGGGGCGCGGTAGCCCGTTGGTTAGCGCGCTGGAGTTGCACTCGGTAGGCCCGGGTTCGATTCCAGCCACTGCCAAAACTGCCGCCGTGTTCATGCGGAGTACGATCACGTTAAACATGTGGGTCCGAAAGTCCTTCCGAGAGGTTGGTGGTAGGGGAAGGAGGGTACGGTCCCTGTGGATGCCTCCCCCACTGGGTTCCGGTCTAAATTGGATGGCACTTCCCGACCGTCCAAACAGTTACCTTACACCTTTCTGGTAGGTCGGACGGTCTGGGTTTCAACAACAACACTTATAGTATCGACCACGGGGCAGAGCCTACAGCAGCCGAATTTAGGATTTCCATCTTCCGAAGACAGAAAGAATGGAGTTTTAGAAAATAAAAAAATACTTTACAGACCCTCCGGTGATCTTGTGTCCTAAAAGGATGAAACTGCACACACATATAGCATATCGCATACGTCACAGAACCTAGAGTCTGAATTTCGATTCCACCGAAGAAAATGTTCTCCCCCCCCCCCCCCCAAAAAAAAAAAATAATATCCAGATCCTCGTCAGCCCCACTCCCCATCCTTGGTGACATAGAAGGCTGAAACTTTACAAACTTTACACACATAGTCGACCTTCCTTCCCGGCCGTCCAACTAGTTACTCTAAGTCCTCTGGACGAGTCGGACGGTCTGGGTCTTCAACACATAGTCGACCTCCGGCCTTCCAAACAGCTGATCATGTCTTAGGACGAGTCGGATGGTCTGGGTCTTCCACACAGAGTCGACCATTAGACAGGATATGACGGAACCAATTTTCAATTAAGACGACAATTTTCGAAGCTAGGTGCCAAACACTGTTTAAAAACATTAATTTCCCCGTCTTTTGGAGGCTTAAATACTACTTGAAAGATAAAGTTTTATGAAAATTTTCTCTATTTTAATTTTTAAGGCACATCAAATTAAAACCTTAAAACTCTGCATGACCTAATTAATTGAAAGTTTTTTTTTTCTTTTACTGACATACGGTCTGGTCTTCTGGTTCCTAACTGTTTATTATAACACAGTTGATTTTCAACTGGCATTCGGACAGTATACTTACTAATTTTGTTTTAACGCTGCGTTCGAACAACACCCTTAAGGAAAATTGATAAATATGTCTAAAAGTTAAATACATAATTAAAGAATATAAGTATATTACTCACGTGCAAAGAATGGCTTGATCTTCTCGATCTGTAAAATAAAAAAAATAATAATAATGAAAATTTATTAATGAATAAGAAACTTAAAAATCATTATTGACAAATGAATAGTAAATGGCTGATAAAAATGAGCAGTGATCATTAAAAAATGATTATATATGAGCAGTCACAAAAAAAAAAAAAAAACTACAAAATTTCGATTTTTGAGAAAAAATCAAAATTCCATATTTAGAAATCTGGCATAAGGATTTTTATAATATTTGCATTTTTCGTAAAAATTCTATTGTGATAAAAATCGGGTCAGTCCTGTATTCCCTTTATGCCCTCAGTTTATAAATTTGAAAACATTTACAATAGCTATAAAGTAAAACGTTTCCAAACCTTTTTAAACTAGACCAGCAAAGTACACGCACTACGTCCGTCTAAGTACACCACGATCATACACGAGAAACAGAAACAAGTGGACATCAACTCCCGCCGAACCTCCAATTCGCTCCTAATATTCACAAACACATACGAGCCATACCCCCTCCCATTCAATATAACTTTTTTTTTTTTTAAATACAACTTCCTACCAAAACATACATACTATATCAATCTCTAACATAACACAATACTCCCCTAGACCCTAACAAATCAATTTATCAAGTTTAATACCTCAAACGATTTATCTCAAGTTTTCTATTTCTGGTCATACCACGGAAGAAATGGGACTAACGCTCTCAAAGTTTATGAGTCATACGATTCAGCTCCAACCAATCTATCTATAAACAAAATTTGTATTAATTGCATTGTTTAAAACGTGAATTTGAAGATAAAGCAAAAAGCAAATCTCTCTAACTTCATAGTTTAAATATTCATATTCTGAATTTTTAAATTGGGACGATCTCTCAATATTAATTTTCCTATTCAGATGGGTCATGGAGGTGGTCTTATCTCTAACTCCATGAGCTGAATACAGTTTTCGTTTTATTTCTTCAGGCATTAAAGTCTCATGACCATGCAATTACATTATGTTGTGGCAACACCTTCGGCCTGAAATTATGAACACAATAGCAAAAAGGTCAGACTTTGAGAAACTATTTCTCCAAATCCAAGCGTTAATTTAAAAAATGTATTTCAAATTTAGATTCAGTATGGTCGAATTAATGTACATGAGTTCTTTCAGCCCTCGGGTTTGCATTTGGTGCTCTGACATACTAACACTACGCTTTTAGAGAGGTGATAAGTTAATGAAATATCGCAACGCCGTAATTACTTAATTGTTTTTATTCAATGGATGAACAGCTAAATATCCAATAACGCAAATTAATTAGTCAATATGAAGAATAACCTTCAATTTTGTTAAAAGCAAATTGCCAAAAAGAATAATAAAAAAAAAAAGCACTAAATCAATTAATAATCCCTTTTATTTATTTAAAGTAACTGATCTAACGGAAAACACAAATTTTAAAATTTTTCAAAATATATTAGGGTTGGCTGAAAAATTTGGCCCATTAAGAAGCGGACCTGAAACAGCCGCATCGGCTTCATTAAGATAAATTTTGGATAAAGATAAAATTTATATAATTATTGTTTTGATTTTAATCTGCCTACACAATCAATTTCGTGAGTGAATAAAATTTGTTTTCTACTTCTGCGTGCGCCACTGTGGTATTGGGAGGGGGGGGGGGGGGAGAACACTGGAAAACTGTGTTTCCTCTTAAAATTTATCTCCATAAGAGGACTCTGTGTTTTTCCCCATTAGAGAATTCAGTGTTTTTTCAAGCTAAAAACAAGAACCTCTCATCAGGTGCTTGTTTTCAGATGTGGAACAATCACAAGAATATATTTATTTAGCTTGATCCAAATCAGCTCACACCCGCTTGTGCCCCACTTTCAGGATCTGCGATTTGCCAGTGAGCCACAAATCACATTTTTAGAACTAATAGAATAAAATAAACTGCAGATCACACCGTGAAGTGCAGCACTAATAATGATAAATAAATAACACACATACGTTTAGGAAATCATTGGATTTTCTTTTCAGTGCAATAAGTCTGGAGCAGAACGTTCAAATGTTAAGTTCGTAATTTAACTATATTCTGTTTGACGCTTATTTAAGTGTTCTGTTCCAACCTTATTGAATTGAAGAAGGAAATCCAACTATTTTCAAAACGTACGTACGCCTACATCTTGAGACTAGAGTATTCATGCATTTAAGTAGCATACATTTTAATACATATATTTTTCATACATTTATATATAAAAATAATAAGACGAGAGACTGTCATGCTATTTTTGATCACAACAGATTTGTTAGTCTGTAAATAAAGTCACATGGAAAGAATTTTTTTTTTAAAGCAATTATACCTCAAAATTGAATGGATGCGAAACACAACATTCTCAAATGATTTACGACATGGAAGCATTTCGTGAAAATTAACAAATGTTATGTTAAACCTAAAGAAACTAAATACACGGAGACTACGAAAAACTTACGAAAAGCCCCGGCATGAATTAAAAAAAAAAAAAAAAAATCTCAATTGGCGAGCCAAAGAAAACGAGAGCAAAAGAGACAGTCGCAAGTTCTAAACCAGTTTCTGGAGGTTAAAGGTTGTGATACCGGAGAGCCGTGTATGTGCAAGGTATTTAGAAAGGTGTATGTGTGAGCAAGGATGTGTGAGGAGAGGGGTGGGGGGATAACACTTTATGTTTTCCATTTTTATTTATGCAAACCAATTATCTATTATCCCTCAAATACAAACGTGTTCCGAGAGCGAACAAAGGCGCAGAATGTTGGCATATTAAATTAAATTACTCATTTAGTGCGCCACTGCTAGAAAGCGCTGATCATCTAATCGTATAAACATAGTTGAAGCTTCCTTTCCAACTTGTCAACCATTAATATATATACATAATATATATATATATATATATATATATATATATATATATATATTATATATATATTGGCAGTGCGGCTCTAATCCGATGAAGCCAAATTTGTTTTGCGTGAACATCGTCCTTCTTTGTGGGTGGTTCGACCTCTTTTAACATTTTCGAAATATCAAAATTGAACCATCTTTTCAAAGTAGTTCAAAATATTAAAATACCGAAATTCTAACCACTATATTTCAAAACCGAAAAGCTCGATTCGAAATTAAATGCAATTATATATCCTCGTAGGGCTTTTAAAGGGCTACAAACTACTTTCACCCTTATCTATTCATAGCTATCACTTTCAGTTTTTGAGATATAAGCATTATAAAATTGAAAAATGGAAAATTTTTCAATCTTCTTCAACTTGACAAGACGATCCCTCGAAAACTATATGAGCGTCATAAGAAATAATATATATATATATATATATATATATATATATTAACTTAGAAATTGGATTTTCTACTGGACATTTTTGTCCCCTATTGTTTATATATGTTTTTTATATGCTAGAAGATATATCCACAGAGGGCGAAAGCAAGCAAAGTCAAGTAAAACTCCCCCACCCCGAAAAAAAAAAGTTCCAAATATTAAAAAGTTTGTATATTCATAAATGATACTCTATTTCGGATGAAAGACGCATATAAATTGTTTACATTTTTATCTATTAGGTTTGGAGATATCATTTTCCAAAGTGTTAGCATTTTTCGGAACGCTCCGATTTCAGCCAGAGATTCCGAACCATAAACATTATTCACATTAAAATGCGTGTGTCCAACACATGACTTTCCCTAGAGATTAGCATATTTCGATATTCTAGGTTAAAAACTGTTTTTTATTGCGCTTCCTGTCAGCAAAGTAAAATTGCTGATATTTAAAGAATAGCGGGTTAGCTATTTTATTAAAATTCATTTCTAGTTAAATGTACTTACAAAGCACCCTCTCATTTATTTAATAATAATGATCATATTTTATTTATTTATTTGTTTGCTTAGATCAAATTCGCGCAATAAAGAACGGCTTGCGTCCCACAAATTACGCCATTCGCTGTTATATGCAAAATAATTATTTATTTAAAAGCTTTTAACAGAAAACATTTTTCTTAAAGTTTCTTCAATTATCGAAAAACTGAAGGAATCCCCCATAACCCAATACCTCAAGGCCTATTGGATGATTTTACATATTCATTAACTTCTATCCGTTGCTATTCATTCGCTTTTTCTTAATTAGTTTTAATTCATACAGATTGTTTTCCTGTTTTCAATTTGCAGAAATGCATTCCTTTGATTTTTATCTAATAATCAACTGAATTCTTTTGTGTGGGTTTTGGGTGCTGTACTACAGGGTGTCCCAAAAATGACCATCCTATTTGAAAAATAAATATAAACTAAACGGGCAGCGATAGAAATGCACCGTTTGCTGCAATGTGCTTGGGACAACAGTACATTTTCAGTCAGACAGACTTTTGAAATTAGTTACAAAGTTCGGCAATAGATGAAAATGTAGTGTTGTCCCAAGCACATTGCAGCAAACGGTGCATTTCTATCGCTGTCCGTTTAGTTTTTATTTATTTTTCAAATAGGCCGGTCATTTTTGAGACACCCTGTATGTCTCGTCTTAGTTCTACTTTAAATCTTGTAGTATACACATATATATATATATATATATATATATATATATAAAATATTAAAATTGTAAATCCAAATATATATATATATATATATATATATATGGTGTCCCAAAAAGATTTAAACGCGCTTTAATACCTGTAATGTAAATTGCAAAACTGTTGAAAGTAAGGTAGGAAATAAGACTACGTTAATGAAATAGTCCTCCCATTGATTTTCAAAAAGTTCTTTTTTTAAATTTTTATACGACACCCTTAGACAAATTGGGTCGATCAGAAAATTTTTATTTTTAATGCAACAGGATCATTAAGAAAAACCGCATATCTGTATCTTTAAAATCAACTGAATTATGATAAAGAAAAAAAATCTGACTTAGGCCACTTTTCCGTACCATGTGAAAAGCTGTTTCATCATTCTGAAAATTTTCACCTATCTTGCTTTGTTTCGGAGATAGGAATTCTAACTTTTTATTTCGCCGTTAAGGCGCTGTAGACTTGCTCAATCGATGGCACATAGTCGCTTTTCTACTGCCCTGCTTTTGTAGCTATAGAACTTTCCGATTCAAATTTAAAAGAACGCAAAAGGACTTATAAGGGAACCTTGTACTTCTCAACCTGGGAAAAAAAAATCTGACGACACAAATAGTCAAGGCAGATTTGCCTTTATTGATGAATGCAATAAAATATTTTTCAACATTTAACTGTGGGCACAAAATTTACCAGGGAACGCCCCCAGCATTAAACCTGAACAACCATTACAACGCCTATATATAAATAAATTAAAAAAAAAAAACCTAGCAACTTTTTTAACGAAAGAACCTTGACCTTGGTTCACCAAAAATCTGTACCCAAGAAAAATGAAATAGCCAAGAGGGCAGGGGAAGTAGACGAAAACTTGCACAATCACGAAAAAGAAAAACATTGGGGCACCAGTAACATGCTTCTCCTTGACAAGGTCAACCACCTATGCAACATTCTTCGGGACATTCTCAGAGGAGAAAAAGAGAGTTAGGTGGGTACTTTCTTCTTTTCCAGCCTGTTTTTACTTCGAAATATATGCAGTAAAGAATTTCTAGGCTGTTTTTACTTTCCCGGTAATACACGGTAATGTATAGGGAACGCATTGGAATTATATTGAAAATCACAACTCGCGTTTTCGACGGATCTACACGTTTTGTGACCTCTAGAACACAAAAAAACTATTTTTAGCGTGACGTCTGGGTGAGTGTCTGTGCAATGTGTGTATCTATTCTAAGTCAAAAATTAATTGACCAATTTCATAAAATTTTGTAGGTAAGTGTTGATTAGATTTTGGTATAATTCAGGATAAAAGAA
Source organism: Amaurobius ferox (assembly GCA_951213105.1). Taxonomy (NCBI): domain Eukaryota; kingdom Metazoa; phylum Arthropoda; class Arachnida; order Araneae; family Amaurobiidae; genus Amaurobius; species Amaurobius ferox. The sequence continues at coordinate 39,740,341 of OX578138.1, forward strand.
CCTGCCTTTTTTTTTTTTTTTTTTTTTTTTGCGAAATGGCCGGCAAAAATCTTATATATCCACTCTAGTTGAAAAATTAATTGACCAAATTTCACAAATTTTGGGACTTCTGGAACACGAAAAAACTATTTTTAGCGTGACGCCTGTGTGTATGTGTCTGTTTGTGCCATATATGGATACACTCTAACTCAAAAATTAATTGATCAAATTTTATAAAATTTTATAGGTAAGTCACTTGAGGATTACCCTGGTGCTGATTAGAGTTTGGTATGATTCTGGAGGAAAAGAACCTGCCTTTTTTTAGAAATAGCCCGCAAAAATAGTTCAAATCTAAAATAAAAAAATACATATGCTCAAATGTATCAATTAAATGCTTGTTTTATACGTAATTTTTGACGATGATAAGAATAAGACCAACTCCATTACTCTAGGACTAGCCGTTCTCGAGATATTAATATTTTTACAGATTTTTGCTATGCTAGGGGCGCGGTAGCCCAGTGGTTAGCGCGTGGGGATTACACTCGGTAGGCCCGGGTTCGATTCCCTCCGCTGCCAAAACTGCCGTCGTGTTCACGCGGAGTAAGATCACGTTAAACATGTGGGTCCGTAAGGCCTTTCGAGAGGTTAGTGGTAGGGGAAGGAGGGTATGGTCCCTGTGGATGCCTCTCCCACTAAGTTCCGGTCTAAAGTGGGTGGCTCTTCCCGGCTGTCCAAACAATTACCTTATACCTTTCTGGTAGGTCGGACGGTCTGAGTCTCAACAACAACATTTTTGCTATGCTGACTTTAAAATTACGTGGTTACCAAAACCAAATGAAAACGAAAATTGAATTAAAGGTCCAAATTCAGTGTGATATCAAATAATTATGCGTGTTATTTTATGCAATTAAACTCAATTTTATGAATTACTAGCAGCATACCCGTTCTTCGTACGGAGTATATAATATAAAGAAACTTATAATTCGCAATCATGTGCAAATTCTGTTAAAATAATAAATTTATTGCTCCTAAAGAGAAGTTTAAGAATATATGTTCTCACTATGCGAAATTATCTTCACGGGCAGATCTGAAGAATAAAACATCCTGGCCCCATTTGTAAGCAAATTTACAAAAAAAAAAATTTGAATCAATATATGCAATCCCGTACTACTTATATTGTCGCAGATTAGAAAATATGCCAGGGTGTTAGTAGAAGATTACCCGTATTACAATATAAGTCTCGAAAATATTTGCCAAAATAAAAGAGATGACGTAATAAATTGAAAATATCAATAATCCCCGTACTCTTTATACCAGAAGGTCGTAATTGATTCCAATATATGCCAATATATATCAAAACATATGCCAATATACCTGTACTACTTATATTCTCGTAGATTAAAAGATATACCCGTGTATTTGTAAAAGATTACTCGTACAACGTACAATATATGAGTTTAAACAATTTTTGTCATAATAAAACAATTGCATAATAACTTGAAAATATCAATAATCCCTGAATCAATAATCCCCGAAAATATCAATAATAATAAAGTTTAAACCTGAAGACCGTAATTGATATTATCCAGTTTAAAATGCTATAAGAAAAATCCAATCGTTCTTTTCTAAAATATATTTTTATATCTATTTATTTATTATTCAAATCGAAAAAATAATTATTAAAATTAACAGACAGATTTAATTTAATTGTGCGTATCTGAGTAACATGGTATATAGAATTTTCCTCATAAACTGCGAAATTAAATAACCATTTTGATTTCTTTATACTTTTCATTGTTTAGTAAAAACTTGTTTAAAAGAAACCATGGAGATAGATTTCCCATTTAAATCATGTTTCAAACAATTCCTGTTTTCAGAAAGTGACTAATTAGCGCAAAAAATGTCCCATCAAACTCAGAGATTAAATTTTAATTCACTTTCAAACGATTTTCAAACTTTTCGTTTGGATAAACCACAGAGTTAGAGAGTAGAACTCCTAGGGAAAAGTTTCGTTTTTCATTAATATCTCGACAACCCGTGGTCTTAGATACTCGAAACTTGGCCTAAATTTATGGGGGGCTATTTCAAGGCTATCTACAAAATTTCATCAAATTCGGTTCGGCCGTTCTCTCGTGATGATGAGACAAACGAAAATTTCGTTTTTTACTAATATCTCGAGAACCACTGATCGTAGAAACTCCAAACATGGACTAAATTTTAAGTGCGACTATTTCCAGGCTACCCATAAAATTTCCTCAAATTCGGTTCAGCCGTTCTCCCGTGATGACAGGACAGACAGACAGACAGATTTTCAATTTTATATATATATATTTCAGAAATAAAGTGAAAATGAATTTGAGTCTGTAGGGAAAATAATGTGCTATCCACATCATATTTTCACTTTAAAATATATACACATCTGAGATGTGGTTTCCCCCCCCCCCCCCCCCTGCCTGTTCTATTAGCAGCGAGAGTTGATTTGAATCTTGCCCAATGTACCTCATAAACTAGCACCCTCGTGAGGTGATTGGAATGTTCATAATTTCAACAATATAAAAACGCGCGCTAAATTTTTGCTAATGTTTTTTTTTTATTTTGCTACAACTTTTTGGCAGCAGTTAGCAAAATTACTAAAAATTTTTTGTAAAAACCCTGTAAATATTATATATATATATATATATATATATGTGTGTGTGTGTGTGTGTGTGTGTGTCATAAAACGAGAATATACAAGTGTACTAAGTGTACCAAAAAAGTAACTAACATAAAAGCGCGATGCAGCTTATACACACACATATATATATATATATATATTCTACATGTTTAGTTTATCTAACTTTTCATTTCTGAACTATCCCAATTCCTTTTGTATGCTTCGTATTAAAGAAACATTATATATATATATATATATATATATATATATATATATATATATATATATATATATATATATATATATATATATATATATATATATATATATATATAATTGAAGATTTTTATGATTACTTGTAATATATATATACCAAAGAAAATTGCTTGTAAACTGAAGGTAAAGGTAAAAAATTTTTTGCAAATCAGAAGCCAAGTGTAGCACGAGCTATATATATATATATATATATATAGGGGAGACCGGGGTAATATGACGATGTTAACGAATTTGATTTTTTTTTAATTCGTAAAACTTATAATACATATTTTTTGCAACATAAATAAATTATTCATACGTTCCATTATTAATAAAAAAAAATTATATCGTATAATCTCTCAAATTAAACCATACAAAAACATGTTTTAACATATTGTCAAAAAAAAATCATCTTGTCCCACTGTTGGGGCAAGATGACTTTCAATACGGGGCAAGATGACAACTCGCAAATTTTGACCTAACAAGGTATTTAAAGAACGTGCAAAACACTAATAGAGTTTAAAGGTGTACAATCATTAATGAATTATGTTATTTACAAAAGTCACAGATGAATTTCCTTCCTTCATACAGTTTTCATGCCACCGAGCTACGCATTGAGAGCGCGCACAGTATCCAGTTTTCGTCGGGTGGATCAATATGAAGTTCATCACAAGCTGGGCAGTTAATATCCTTGCTCTTTTGATCTGCGCTTACCTCGAAACGCAATTGTTTAGCAATTTTCTTCTTATTTCTCTGTGTTTTCAAAGGATGAAATGGAAAGAAAAATTTGTTTCTCAAGCAACAGATTTCTTATTAATGAACTTGTTAAAACACTGGTTGACAATTTTCTTCTCTTTTTTGTCGATCTTTTAACTTGTGGTAAGGGTTTAAAGTTAAATATTGATGGAAGAGGGGATCATCTTGATCCCGGAATTTATTCACAGTTGGGATTATCTACATTTTCAGTGTCGCTATCATTAGCACCTAAAGAAATAGGCGTGCTTTCCTTTGTGGAAAATGACGAACTTCGTCATCTTGCCCCGAATGACTAAAAGAAACAACAAGGCTGGTATACAGTAAACTATGCATCAGATTAAAACTATGATAGATTAGCTGAGTATTTAATACTAACTCAGCTAATCTATCATAGTTTTAGTACACTAAAGTTAGTCAGCTAATCTATCATAGTTACACTAAATAGCTGAGTATTTAGTGTAACCATAAATTATATTAGAATTTTATGACTTATCTTTAAGTAGCTCAGGCTTATTTAGTAAAGTCGAAAATAGTTTTACAGCCCTTAATAAAGTTTGACTAAGAATATAAATTGTACGCGTAGTAAGAATGGGTCCTTCCGCATGGGATTAGTTGTTCTGATACAGGGGATTTTACCTATGCTCATCAAGTGCTGCCACCTAAGAATAAAATCGTTAAAACTCTTATTCGTCATCTTGCCCAGCTGGTCATGTTACCCCGGTCTCCCCTATATATATATTTTTCCAATTAAATATCATAACTTTAAAATTCTAAAACGCAAGAAACCATATATATCTAGGACTGAATATTGATGGCGTCGATACCATACAGTATCAATAGAAAGAGGTATGAAATTGACACAATATCGATACATCAGTAAACAATGTGTATCGATATGCCGCATAAGCTTGCTCATCTCTATTGTGCAGTAATGAATCCACTGAGATCGGCATGATCTAGCGTTTTGCAGACAACCGCCACGTGCTTCAATGTATCTGCAGTCTGCATACAGATCGCAAGCAGCCTAGCTCAGTTAGGATTTATTAGCTTAAGGTCACAAAATCAAACCGGGATCAAAAGGATTTAGACCTGTCTGCAACACAATAGAATAACTAGAAATGAAGTGGAGAATAAAGAATCGGCCTGGGGAAGGTCAATTACCTGAACTACATTCCTTACGAAATTTCCAATGAAAATATCTATTGCGGCTTCTGTATTTTTCGTTCAAATGCAACAGCTTTAAGTTCGAGTTCACAAGCGCGAAGGAGCTGATATGCAGAGTGTTTCAAAATTACAAAACTAAATAACTTCTAACGATTGGTCGCAGACCCATGATTTCAATTTAGAAAATGCTTCAAATAAGACAAACTTTCATATTAATACAGTTTTGATCATGTGACACTACCAAATACACGTTTTAGTAAAAAAGTACAAAATATAACTTTTTATACGGGTCCTCCTTTTATTCCTTTTTGGGGGAAAAAAACATGTTCTCTAATATGCAATGTAGCTATGAAATAATTGTCATATAGGACTTAAATCACTTTCACAAAAAAAGAAAAGAAAAAACGGCAATAACACAGATTTAGAGGGTGGTACAAAAATTGAATTTCGTTAATTTGCATTCGAAAACACATATGCGTACTTATATTTACCAAAAGTTTTATGCAGTCCCCAGTTTCCCTTCAAAAATTTTAATTAATGATATCTCGTGTAATTTTAACTAAGTGACGATGAAGCATTTTATGTTCAACGAATTGGTCGAATGGAATTGGACGAATTGAAAATATTTTTATAATTGAAGCCCATATAAAAGTTACACTTTGAACTTTCTTACTAAAACGTGTCGCATGGTCAAAATTTGCATACGATGGCAGTCTACCTTAATTAAAACATTCCTTAAATTGTTAAATTGGAATTATAGGTCTACGAACCACCGTTAAAGAGATAGATACCTTAGTTCTGCAATCTTTTTTAAATATCCTGCATTAGGAATGTCAATCAAAGTAATGACTAGCATAGTGTTACGAACGTGTAAAATGCTCTCACTGAAGTCTCTTTTGAAAACCAGACGCAGAACATACCCGTACAGGCAACCCTTCCTATGAAGTTAATCTAGGATTGTCAGAAGCTGAAAGGGGGTGCCAGATTTAATGACTTATAGCCAATCTGGTGACATTTGGCTGTTTTTCGGAAGTTTCGAGAAATACATCGAAATGACGAATATTCTACGAGATATGATAGATTTCTAGAAGTTTCTATAGAGAGTCTATTAAAGAAGTCATGACTCAGTTGAAAAATAATTGACGAGATAAAAACTACATTGAATTGTGACTTACGCCAATGTTTTAAAATAGTAGAAGAAAGAAGAATTGTGAAATTAGTGGAGCATTTATTTGCTGTTTTACTATATACCCGACAGTTGTTTAGTGATCTTATGAAATAGTTGTCGAGCTATTTGCCGTATATTGTTCCTGTTTAAGCGTGGTGCTTGTAAACAAACGTGTTAGTTTTCCAGAAATGTGGACTCATTCTTGTAACCTGAGCGCACACCCACGATTCCTGATGATACATCGTAACAATACAAATGTAAAGAAAGGTAGATTGACTAGCATACGAAATATAAATAGAATATTATTTTAGTTAGTATAGAGAAAACAAAATTTAGTAAAATGAAAATTTAGCAAAATGAGAAAGTCTCCACTTGACTTTTTCACACATATTCATATTTCATATTGTTCAGGTTCACTTGTGCCACAATGCACCGTCTTGTATAAGTCTCCGCGTTTATAAAATGTTCGTGTAATTATATTGCAGTGTTGTTATTTTAATGGAATTTTATCGCTTGTTCCTTTTATTACGTTTAAAAATTCACTCTATTTCTCTTATATAATAGACAACAAAGAGTAACTATGTGGTTACTCGTTATAGATTGATGTGAAACATCACTCCTTTCGCATATTTCGAATGGGAAAAGGTTGATGAATTATATGTGATGATGGTACAAAGTAATTAGGGGGAAAGGTGTCAATTTATTTTTATTTTTATTTTTTTTTTACTTATACAGTGATAGATTAATAGAACGCAATTTGTTTCACCTGAATCAGTCCATTAACAAAGACGTTATCGACGATGAAACGTCTGCAGCCACTCCACTGGGAGAGTGTGCGGTCAGCGCAAACGAAAAGCGCATACTGGCGTATAACGCAGATGTCGCAAATCTAATGGTGCTATTACACAGGGCAAATTTTAGTACCAAACTTCGGCAATTCCGCCCGTCAATCATACTTTAGGCCCCTCCTCTTTAACAGTCCCCTTCTCTCTAATGTCGCCAATTTCATTTCAGAAAGCATTCTTTGGTGTGTTTTTCGTATAATTTGAATCTTTTATATCCCAAAGGTGTCTATAATTTGCTAAAAGTTCTATTATTATTTTTTCATCTCTAGATTTTAGCAATTCCTCCCGGCAATAATACTTTAGGCCACGCCTTTCTAAAACGCCCCTCCTGTCTAATGCCGCCGAGTTCATTCCAAGAAGCATTATTTAGTGGGGATTTTTTCGTATAATTTGGATCTTTTATATGTCACAGGTGTCTGTAATTTAGTAAAAGTTCTATTATTATTTCTACATCTCCAGACTTTAGCAATTCCGCCAGGCAATGATACTGTAAGTCCCTCCTTTCTAACAGGCCCTCCCTGTTTAATGCCGCCGATTTCAGAAGCATTCTTTAGTGTGTTTTTTCGTATAATTTGGATAATTTATACCCAACAGGTGTATGTAATTTGGTAGAAGTTCTATTATTATTTCCATCTCAAGTTTCTAACGTAATTGAGCTGCTTCGATGTGTTTGCATTACAGTCACCATCGCCATCTTGAATGCAAATGAGGAGAGGAAAGGCGGAGCGGAGTGACGTCCAATTTTATCGTCTTCTAATTGGTTCACCGCTCAGAAATTGAGCAATTTTTATTGCCGAGTACGAACGAATTGCGGCAATTCGGCGGCAAGATTTCTTCCCATTGAAATATATGATGTTGCTGAAAAATTGCTGGAAGGAATTGCTCCGTGTGGTGTTTTTACACGGAGCAATTCCTTCCAGCAATTTTGTAAGCTGGACGGTCTGGGTGTGAAAATAGATTAAAGGTTATATATAATCAGAAGAAAAATTACATATTGAGTTCGGCAGATACATTTACTTGCATCACACTAATAGCTGAACTGAACTATGCTAAGCTTATATACTCTGTAGAAAGTTCTGGAAAAGCACGTAACTCGTAAAGTTCTTAGCCAACCTGCAAAATTCGAAGTTCCTAGACTCCTCTAAATATCTCCAAGTTAATGATATTTCGCTAAAGCCACTGAATTTATCGCTACGGTCAAGCGACTTGGATATTCATATTATAACAATGGATTTATGTTCCGTATTTGTAATATTATGATGTCACTTCCGTTACATACTTCCGCTTCATTCTCGTCCCATTTCTTTCATGATTCTGAGATGATTCTACTATGTACCCAGCGCCCTAAGATATTATCAAGCACAGTGTATTTAATTGTCATTCTGATAAACTACTCCTGTAAAATGGCAGCTATATTAATATCGCGAGATCAAAAGATCGCGGAAAATCGTGACATCACAAATATCACGTAAAACGAAAAACAATCATATTCAACTTGCATTCCAAATTTTAACCTCCTATATACAGCCTCGGTCAGCTACAAGCAAATTTAAAACGCCGCTTAGCAGTAGCCCCAGTCAAATTGTATCAAATTAATTGTATCAAATAAAGTTTCAAGTAAGCGGCAATCAAAATTAATCAATTTCACATATGGCCGAGGAATCTAACGATCAGCAAGATAGTAGCCTGGTTGATGTAGACTGGCACCTTCACGACAGTTACAAAGAAGGCTGCAGCTGTAGCAGGATTGTCACCAGATCTCAGACTGCATTTAAAAGGATAGAAAACACACCGTCAGATTTAAAACTGTTCGAAGATCCCAATAAGTATCATCCTCCGGGCAAGCCCCATTTAATAGTCACTATGAAAGGTCAGTACGGCAGTGTGCCGAGGACAGTGGTGACCAGAAGTTTGGGAAAGCATATGACTGTGTCCAAAGAACTGTGCGAAAAAGTGGATGAATACAAAACGGAAATCGAGTTGCAAAAGAATAAATCATCAGGATGGTTTACGACGGGCACAGAAAAGGAAACGACCGAAAATGAGTAAGAGACCTGAAATGGCGAAAATTAAAAAAAAACGAGGTAATGTAAAAGAAAGACAGAGACCAGCTGGTTTGGTCAAAATGGCGAATATTTTAATCAAATAAAGCATTTATTTAAAAAATACTTTGTCCTACTTTGAAAAAGTACAATGTGAATTTGCAAGTAAGTTGAAAATAGTTGGTACTTGAATATTATATGACCTCATATGACGAGTTTTTCGAAAATGATCGCCATGGCGTGCTTCTTTTTCTTATCCAAAACGACATGATCACCACGTAACTGTGAACAAAACACAACGCAAATAACGAAATACAAAGTGGTCGAAATAAAGTTCTAAACGCATCAAAATAATAAATATCTTATTATATACATTTTACACTTCTAAAATCCTTTGTTTACTTTTTATTAATGTAAATATTTAAAAACATGTGTTTACTTTTTTGAAATTTAAATTAAAAAAGCTTTTGTTTGCTTTTCAGTAATTTAAATTAAAAAAAAATTGTTTTCTTTTCAATAATGTAAGTTTAAAACATCTTTTGTTTACTTTTCAAGTAAAATGTCTAAATTGAAAAATGTTCCTGCTTATTTTTAAATAATTAAAATTTTCAAAATATGCCCAAAAAAAAAAAATTTGTGGCGCTAATGATGCCCGCCATGTTGTTTCTAAACATTTCCGGTGTATTCGTGTGTGTATTTTCATATTTAATATTCTTCAGATTTGTTTTCATTTTCTTATCGCTATATGCGCATGATAATCTTTCGTTTATTGCATGTTATTAATTTTTAACTAAGTTATAAAAGTATGAGCATTGTATTTATTTTTAAAGTTTTAACTTTGACATACATTTATTTACTTTTAAAAATTTAAATTTCAGAACACTTCTACGTTTCAATGATTTAAATTTCTCCCTTACTTACTTTTAGATAGTATAAATTTTCTTTTTACATTTAGAATTCAAATAATTTTGAATAACGGGGCGCGGAAATGATTTTAGTTTACAACAGACGATTTGGAAATTGAATGGTGTTATGCTTTCCTATGTAATTTGAAGAAAAACTTTAGTAGATAGGGTAAGTCGTCTGCTGCCGCACATTAGAATATTTCATTATATGGAAAGGATGATGACTTTTCACTTTATAAAAGCGTGCCCAAGAATATAATCAAAATGAAGCCAGTTCTGCGAAATGATAGAGAGTCGACGACATTAGTGAGCATCGAGTTATGAAAAACTCAATTTCTTTTATATTCGATAGCCGTAGTCTATCAGAAAAGTATTTCAATATTTGTGAAAAATACAATGTTCGTACAGAAAATAAATAATAATAATAATAATAATGTTACTTACAAATACCTGTCTTTTAACTGAATTAGATGTGTGGGGGGGCCGCTGTTCCCCGATGGTAGGGGATAGGTTCGAACTCTGAACGTTTAGATTGCTGATCTCACGCTATGCAGTCAGGTCCAAAAGAATTATCTGCTATACCGTTAAGCCAAAAGAATTCTTAGAGTCCGAGGGAATAAACGGGGATGGCTTTTGTAGCAGTGCGTCACGCAATGCTGCCCCGCCACAGATGTATACGTGTTGGAAAGCGACATTTACAGTTATCAATTATTATTACAGGAAGATCCGAGTCGTTTGACCGTGGAGACAAATTTATCGCTAATTTGACGACTTTTGAAAACTTCGAGAAACAAACTGATAGGACTATAATTTCAAAAGTTAAGTTCTTCGCGATCTTTCCACAGAAGGAAAATAAGGTCGCTCGCTGTTCAGAAACCAAAGTTATACAAAACGAGTAATAGTGAATTGTAAATACGGCAGTGTTTTGAAAATACAATCTTCTTGTTTATGAATTAGGTGAACTGCATACTGTATCAATAAATGGATTTCGAATAATCGTGATCAACTGCTTCCCGTAAAAGTAATATATCTACTTAAGTGTTTCTTCATTTCTTCAGTAAAATTGGAAAATTTGATATTCTCTTCAAGATTTTAGATACTTTTATAGACAAATTGAGATAATTAATTTCTGTTGAATATAATCGACTCCAAGACTGGAAAAAAATCTTATTTTTTCACTTAGTCGAGTTATAAAAATTTCAAAAAAGCCCTGTGAACTAACTCTCTTTAGGCCTATAATGACATTTTCGTGAAGTAACTTAAGGGCAGACAAGCGTATAATGTTTGGTAGGGTTTTTATGGCATTCAAAATAAATTGCACTGGAGGGAAATGGAACGTTAGTGTTTAGTCTGACACCAAAGAAGATAATTTGTTTACACAACTTCCTGGCTTCGTTCATAGAGACTGATAAATTGCAGAAAACTGGCCTCTTGCCAGACCAAGAGAGAAACGAGAGAAAAGTATCTATAAAACTCTTAAAAGTGCGTGTGACATAATAATATTGGTCAGGTTTTCCCTCGTAGGGAAATCAATACAATGATCTTCAAAGAGAAATTCTGAAGCGGCAGATTATCATGCATACAAAATGATCTTTTAAATGGAACATTTTCGGAATCTACTATATTGCGAAGAATTCTAAAAAAATCCCTGATCATTAAGAAACCGCAAAAGAATTTAAAACATATCGCACATCAAAAATAGAAAATGTCAAAATGCAATTTTACATGATAGTACTTTAGACACCAGTCCAATTGTGTAAAAAAGTGGATGGATGGACCGATGCTATCTATATATGCACCGAACTGACTGATTGAGGGGGGGGGGGAGAGAAAATGTGCCAAAATTATAGAACACTTCCACTAGTTACAACCTTGGTTTGGGTGCATTACGATCCGTATCAGCTTTCAAACCAAGGAAAAATCGCTAATTCGAATCAGAGGTGACGATGCGAAGAGATAATTTTATCTCTTAAGGAAAAATCTTATAAGTGCCTAATCTATTAGAAAATATTAAAACTATTAATAAAAAGATTAATAGAATCTTAAATCTATTTTGATGATCTTTTGAGATAATCAAAACACTCAAAATCACTTTTCAAAATGATCGAGCACTTCCAGCCGAGCCAAAATCTCGGATTTGATCTCATTCGATCCATCTCATCTTCTAGGTTAACGGGAAAATCTAATATTTTGAAAATTCAAATTAAGGGGAACAAAGCACAGATATATTCAAAATATATCAAAATGATTTAGTACTTTCACACTAGTTAGAATCCTAGTTTAGGTCTCCTTCGATCTGTCGGACATATTAACAGAATTTAAAAAAATGAACATCATATTTATGCTTAAATCTGAAAGAGTTTTTGATATCCAAGAAAATTATCACCAACTAGGTGTCACACTAAACGACCACTAACCATTTCGAACGCGCGAAGTGCGGGTGGATATGGCTAGCATTGCATATAGACATAGACCTTTTACCGAAAATTGCCGGTGTCCTTTGTAAATCAGTAAAACGTGTAACTTCGTCTAAATTTTGATTCCACTCCGTTCTGGATTCTCACAGCTATACTTAAATATTTTAAAGCACTTAAATATTCTAAGTGCTTTTCAAAAAGCCAATCATTAAGAGTTAGAATTTATACTAAAAATCTCAAAAAAGTAGGCAAAATAAGCACTTAAAAATAGTCGCTATAAACTAAAAAAAAGAATACTGAAATAGTCCAATCACAGATTAAAATTTATTGTTCTTAAGTCATATTTATGTTCTGTCAACAAAACAATTTTCCTAGAAATCTGCACATTTTGCTGCAATTTATAAACCTGAAAAAATACCTTACAAAGACAACACACTAGATACTTTTTTTTATTTCACTATTTTCACTCATTTATTGATGACCGTTTACTACCAAATATATTTTAATATTCACTGGTGTAAAAGAAAATCTTCGGTCTGTCAAAATATTCTCATAATTTGAGCAAGTCCACTTCACATCACATGATGTCATAGGAACGTATTTAACATTTGCTTTTCCTTCTAGATAGTTGTATAGCTACTAGTCAGCAACATCTCCTCTGTGTTCTTTTGGAGCACCATAGAAAGTTTACCTTTAATGGTAGCTGCAACTTCTTCCACTGCCTGAACTGTCCCAATTCTTCCTCTACCTTTCGGACAATTGTGGCAGCATCGCAAAGCATCAATTCTCAGGTTTCTAATTATTTATTTATTTTTAATCGCATCCAAGATATCAGCAAAATTAGCTTTAATGTAGGCCAAATCTGCTTTTTAAAGTTCTGGCTGACAAGGCACGTAAAAAATAATGGAAAAACGCCATGAAAAAAATTATGGGAATAATAAACAAGGACATTTTGAAGGCATCTTCATATAGTGGCAAGTGATGTGTACATTTCAATTTCGATGGAACTATTAAGCATTTTATACTTTTTCGTACAGTCATACGGATTTTCGAGCGGAAAAACCGAAAGTGACGTCTCCAGAATCATAAATTCTTGTTGAACCCTCCTAACACCTCTAAAAAGCCATGCTGGAATAGAGCTTAGTTGATCTTATTCCGTATCAAATGTCAACCAAGCTTTATCTATAGCCAGTCTACAGAAGTAGATGTTGCAAGGAAAATGCAAATTTTTCAATCGGAGCCTAAAGCGAAAATCCAATGAGCTCCTCTGCCCTTCTAGAATTTGATATCGAATCCATATCAGTCATTATCTAAGCTATAGCCAATCCAGAGAAATAAATGTTTCAAAGAAAAGTTTTGAACCGGAAGTGAAAATCCTCAGTAAATGATTACTTTTCCTCGAGAATTCTATGCTACATTTATATCAGTTATCGGCTAAGTTCTATCTATAGCCAATCTCGAGAAATAAATGTTTCAAATAAAATAAAAAAAAATTGAACTGGAAATGAGAAAAGTACCGGAAGTGGAAATTCTTAGTGAACCTCTGCTTCCATTGAAATCTGATACTGAATTTATATTAGTCATCATCTAAGCTCTACCTATAGCAGATCCTGAGAAATAGGTACTTTAAAAAAAAATTGATAAAAATAACAGTATAACAAAATTTTTGCCTCCAATAAAAACTGAGAAAATAAGTAAAAAAAAATACGTTAAAACAGATTTATATTTTATATATATATATATATATATATATATACCATTACGATAAAGTGAGACTAAAATAGGATATATCCCAAATAAGCCAGAAATTAAAAGAACGATTCACTACAAAGGAGGAGGCGCAAGTGCTGCTCAAATTCCCTAGTAGAATACAAGAATGAAAGTAGAAATGAACGGGAGTGACCATATGAATTACATAAGAATGGTAGGGGTGGATTGCGACACCCCTTTCCCTCTTAAAGCAGCTTTTACTACCCGGGTAACGCTCACGGAACCAACATAATTCCATGGTCAGCCTCCCAAATGTGCGAAAATAAAAGCACCAGAACAGACTCATTAACAAAGAAGTTAACGAATCCATGAAGGGAAAACATCCGCTAGTCCAACCCGATGGAACGTCTCTTTATATAAGTAAAGTTGCTCATGCGCAAAGAAATATCAGGATAATAGTTTCGCAGTCATGAATATTAAATCTCCATATCAACAATCAAATATCCATATCAATCTCCATATCAACAATCAATATTTCTCTGCGCATGAGCAACTTTACTTATATAAAGAGACGTTCCATCGGGTTGGACTAGCGGATGTTTTCCCTTCATGGATTCGTTAACTTCTTTGTTCCTGAGTCTGTTCTGGTGCTTTTATTTTCGCACATTTGGGAGGCTGACCATGGAATTATGTTGGTTCCGTGAGCGTTACCCGGGTAGTAAAAGCTGCTTTAAGCGGGAAAGGGGTGTCGCAATCCACCCCTACCATTCTTATGTAATTCATATGGTCACTCCTGTTCATTTCTACTTTCATTCTTTATATATATATATATATATATATATATATATATATATAACATTGAAAGATTTTAATCGAAAATTATGCATAAACTACTGTATATACAAAAAAAACCCATCTCTAGCATATCTGTTACAAATGAGTAACTATAGACCAAGACTAAGGATAAAGATAGAAGGTAACATATCACTACAATGGAAAGGGGGATGAGAAGAATATTAGGATACAAAATTCACAATTAAAAGTATATAAATATAAATAGAAATAAAAAGAAAACACGGCAAAAATGAGAAAAGGCAATAATAATTAGCTCAAGATAAAAGATAAAGACATAGAGAACAATCAATTGAAACTACACAAAAAATGGCGGTTAGTTCGAAATTGCATTCTCATCAGGACAGCCATACAATTTGAATTAAAACCGATAGAATAGCCAGTTTCTGATATATATGCACTAATTCTAAAAATAGGTATTTATAGGAGCTAACCCATAAAATAGGCATTTATAAGCACTATAAGATCTGAATAGTGGACTCCTTAGAACCGGAAATGGATATATGTGTTAGAATCTTACGATTATATATATATAGTTAGGAGAAAAATAGGCATATAGGGCAAAATCAAAGCTCTGCTAATCACAATATAGCATTTTGTCTTCATGAAGAAAATGCTTTCAGTAAATGTATATGTCAATGTAAAAATCAATCGTCCATTCTTCATAATCTTGGTTTTGTTGCAGTACAGAAATTTTTTCCGATTAGAAACCGGACTTTAGGGACTATTCAGACTGGATGTCGTCATTATATTTAGAGGGTACGGGATAGAACAGTTAATTAAAATCAACTGCTTTTCAAGGACTTCCAAGGAGAATAACATATATATTAAACAAGGAGGAAAAAAAGATAAGAGTGAAAGATCTCACCTTGTAGCATACTCCTGTATGCCCCATCTGTAACTGCAAATATGTGTGGAGGGACTTCATGACGTTTTTTGCCTTTATAAAGCTCGATAACTTTCTCTGTGTAAATTGGAAGTTTCTTGTAGGGGTTGACAACCACGCAGAAAAGACCGGAATAAGTCTGGAAAGAGAAGAAAGAATAAAAAATAAAGAATTATAAATAAATTATTGTTTTTAAACAAAACTGAAAATAAAAGTCTGATTTTAAGAACATGTTGGCTGAAGTAAAACTACACCAGTGATCCTTTATCTAAAACTGAGCAATCGTATCCCCACACATTTTATATCAATGTGCTAATTGAAAAAATTCCAGTAACCACAGTTTTGAAGTTGCTAATATAGTTGTTGAGCGCTTTGTTTGGGGGTTGGGGGGTAAGGTAGCAGTTTTAGATGCAAGAAGATATTTACTGATGTAATAGACTGCAACAGTAATTGATAAAAGTTAAAAGAACATAAATAAGACAAGGAATGATACCCATTGACGGAAAAATTACGTAATTCTCCATAGGAACCATATAATTGGAAAACGAAATCCAACATGGTAACCCCGACCCAGTGACTTGTGAAATCTACGTCTACTTTAATAATATATATTATGCAATAAAAAATATAATCAATTTTCAATTAATATAATTAGAATTCAGTTTACCTTATTTGCTAATATATATCTTCTTTGCTATAATATATCTTCCAACAAATTATTTGTACATTCTTGACAGATGGCAGGCATACGAAAATAATTAGTTAATTACATTTGTTTTAAAGGCGTTGTAAGCGCTCTTCATGAAGCCGGAAATAACGCGAGTCAATCGAAGGATCAATTACAATTGTTCAGGCGTTTGCATTTCATCCACACTGATTGATTTGCATTTCATCCACACTGATTAATACACACTGCTTTCGAAGCGATGAAGAGGACTCATAATACCCTTGAAACGCTTATAATCACCTAATTTTCTTAACTTAATTTCACCTAATTAATTGTGATATCTTCAACAGTCAATATCGAATAAATTCATCTGATCTATAGCCCCCTTTCAGATAAAACCTCATAGCAAGATTTTTCTAAATTAAGAAACATATAAGCAATCGTCAGGAGTACGATACAAACACAATATGCTACAGAACGAAAACTATTTTACTGTAAAGATGACAAAATTGAACAATTCACTTAGTTTCAACGATATAACCCCAATCTGCTCGTTACGATGATCTTGGCTAACAAAAGCCTCTTTTAACTGCACTTGAGTGCACTCTGGAAGTTTGAGGCACATCCATCATATAAGAAATAGGGGAAACACTACGAAACAACAAATGCAAGCATGTTGAGATCCAAGTAATTTACGTGGGCGATGGTAAAAAAAAATATAGTCTTCTCTTCTTACACTTTAGGCAACATATATCACTCGAATGAGGCGACTTTGTAAGAATTGAATTACACCCGACAGTAAGAAGAGAAATGAAATCATCTGCGGCACAAATACATGGTGGGCAATCTGCGGCACAACAGGCAAGCGACACTTCTTGAATATATTTTTATAAATATTAGATACCTTTGGCAATAAAAAATGTCAAAATGTTTCATCTGGCTAGAAACAGTATGTAGGATATTTTGAAACAAGAGAAGACTATTAATTAAAAAAGATTCCACAAAATGTTTGACAAACCTAATGTGAAATTTTCGAGCTTAAATCTATAGATTGAGACAAAAAAACAACAACATTTTTTTTCGTATCCTCTGTCTTACATAATAAAAAAAAATTCGACGACAACCTTCGAATAAACCCTAGCAACCCCCAGGAGGGCTCTAACAAACACAACTTTCAGAGCCCTGAACTACCCCATCCAAGGGTTGCGAACCACTGGTACACACTGTTTTCCCGAAAATTTTTGTATTCGAAAATTTGACGAGTTAAACAGTTTTAAAATCTTCCGAACTCGTTTGTGACAAACAAGAATTAGATAGAATTTTGAGTAAGTCTCGTGATTAGAACTCGAATGATTCGAATTTTGAGATTTCCACAGCATTATTTCTTATATAAAACAATAATCATTCTCGGAACAATGATGGCAGTAGATAGTATATGAGGGTAAGGGTTGATGATTAAGCTATGAGTTATATTGGTATCACAATAGTTTAAGTAACAAATACGTCAAATGCATCTAGTATAAGCGTCAAAATGTTGCCAACTTCAAAAAATAAACTTTTAAAGATTTTATACAAATAACTTGAATACTACATCTGAAAACGATACATGTATACTTTTTTTTATTCTGCTAACGGTTGTTGTGATACAATTAAAACTATGCAATATAAATGTATGAGAAAGGCGAGTGGAAACTCACATTGCATATTATGTTTTTTTTTCATAGTTTTCATTAATCTAAATTTCTTATTTAATATATCCAAATATTTATGCATTAAATCTTCTATAAAATCAATACACACTAACCCGATTTAGTTAAACGTACGGGACCATTCATTTTATTTGTTAAACTGAGTCCTTTCACTGCCCAGCCATCCTCCAGTGTACGTGTGAAATATGTATAACAAACATTAGTGTGCATTTCGTACAAAATAAAATGTCTAATATAACATTCTGTAGTTTTATCTACATTGAAAAATAAAGACATGCCCCAATAATTGATTCATCTTGTAGAATGTCCAAAACGCTTACATTCGAACGAACTCGATTTCGAATTTTCAACCCCTTCCAAAAACACTTGCCCCCATACATTATACACTTGCATTATACTAAGGTAAGAGAAAGTAAAATGAAAATGCGGTTGCTTACTCTCGGCCTGTATTTAAAGTTTTATTTATAAGCTTTCCTCAAGCAGTCGATAAAAATGTTCCAACTGACGTCAATACCACCTGCCACTCAAAAGTTGGCCGCCATCTTGCAATCGACCCATATATGGTCGGCAGGCAATTTGATGGCTTAAGAACTTTTGCTTCTAAATGAAGAGTTTGTTCAAGTTCACGTTGCAGGGGCAAGATTTATGTTTCCTGCTTCTTATTAATTGGGCATAATTTTAACGTTCAAGTTAAGAAGAGCAATTAGTCCAACTCAACCGGTTCATCAGACACTTGTTTGCCAACATTGCAAGCCACAGAGTTGTCAATTTAGCCATTTTATGGCTAGATTTGGGGACGTTTAGAGCACAAAATTGCTAAAACTAGCCATAACATGGCTCAATTTGAAACTACTTTATATAATGGCCATTTATTAAATTTCGTCATTTTATGCTATGAATCTAACCACGAGGTTCACCCAACAATCCTGGTAACCCTCTATATTAATATTTATCAGCATCAGTCGAATAGACGTTGCCAGGACCTCGGAAGACCGAATGTGGGTTAGTGTTAAATTTCGTTTTTCAATATAGATCCTCTGAAAAACTAAAAGTAATTATTCCATCAATAGAAGACACGAGGGTCATGCTCTGGCTGTGACATTCATCGGAAGGGGGTGGAATTATATTGCCCACATTTAAAGTATCAGTATAATATAGCCCGCAAATCCTTGTATATAATATTTACATGTATATAATTTTTGGATAGTTTAGAAGCATTTTAGGGTATTATCTTAATCAAATTACTTTTGACACTTCACGGTTAAATAGTCAAACACATCCCTGATACAGTTACAAGAAATATTCTGCACAAGTACATGTATCTGCACAAGGGGTGTTCTAGACGATTTGAACTGGCGGTGAAAATTACCAGAGCGTTGTGTGAAAATAAACTATGGCGATTACTCACGAAACTAAGAGAAATTTATGGAACACACACTAAGGAAGATAGGGGCCCAGACTAGAATCTAATGGAGGGTAAGTTTCGCCACTGCCCCTCCCCCTCCTATCCAACAAAACAATCTTATACAGAGGGTGTTCACACATTTTTGTAACGATTTTGAAAAAATATATATATATAAACAAAGATAACAATTTTATCTATATAAATAAAAATGAAAATCTGTCTGTCTGTCTGTCTGTCTGTCTGTTTGTCACACCATCACGGGAGAACGGCTGAACCGAATTTAATGAAATTTTGTGGGTAGCCCAGAAATAGCCCCACTTAAAATTATATCCGTGTTTTGAGTTTCTACGATCAGTGGTTCTCGAGATATTAGTAAAAAACGAAATTTTCGTTTGTCTCATCATCACGGAAAAACTGCTGAACCGAATTTGATGAAATTTGGTGAATAGCCTGGAAATATCCCCCCATAACTTTTGTCCAAGTTTCGAGTTTCTAAGACCTGGGGTTGTCGAGATATTAATGAAAAACGGAACCTTATCCTAGGAGTTCTACTCCCTAACTCCGTGGTTTATCCAAACGAAAAGCTTGAAAATCGTTTGAAAGTGAATTAAAATTTAATCTCTGAGTTTGATGGGAGATTTTTTGCGTTAATTAGTCACTTTCTGAAAACATGAATTGTTTGAAACATGATTTAAAACTATCTCCATGGTTCATGGTTTATTTAAAACAAGCTTTTACGGAACAATGAGAAGTATAGAGAAATCAAAATCGTTATTTAATTTCGCAGTTTATGTTATAAGACATGACATATTTAACATGTTATAAGATTCTATCTTATATCATGTTACTCAGAAACGCAATTAAATTAAATCTGTCTGTTAATTTTAATAATTATTTTTTCGATTTGAATAATAAATAAATGGATATAAAAATATATTTTAGAAAAGAACGATTTGATTTTTCTTATAGCATTTTTGACTGGATAATATCAATTACGGTCTTCAGGTTTAAAAATTATTATTATTTATATTTTCGGGGATTATTGATTCAAGGATTATTGATATTTTCAAGTTATTATGCAATTATTTTATTATGACAAAAATTGTTTAAACTCATATATTGTATGTTGTACGAATCTTCTACAAATACACGTGTATATCTTTTAATCTACGAGAATATAAGTAGTACAGGTATATTGACATATGTTTTGATATATATTGGCATATATTGGAATCAATTACGACCTTCTGGTATAAAGAGTACGGATATTATTGATGTTTTCAATTTATTACGTCATCTCTTTTATTTTGGCAAATATTTTTGAGACGCATATTGTAATACGGGTAATCTTCTACTAACACATTGGCATATTTTCTGATCTGCGACAATATAATTAGTACGGGGTTGCATATATTCATTCAATTCCTATTTTTTCTTCTGTAAATTTGCTTACAAAAGGGGGCAGGATGTTTTATTCTTCAGATCTGATCGTGAAGATAATTTTGCATAGTGAGAACATATATTCTAAAACTTCTCTTTAGGAGCAATAAATTTAATATTTTAACAGAATTTGCACATGATTGCGAACTGTAAGTTTCTTTAAATTATACACTCCGTACGAATAACGGGTGTGCTGTTAGTGGTTAATAAATTTTAACATTTTAGGAGGATATATCATGTTGCTCGGCATCGCAATTAAATTAAATGTGTTTGTTAATGTTTTTATTATTTTTTTTCGATTTAAATAATAAATAAATGGATAAATGGATATAAAAGTATATCTTATGAATGGACGGTTTGATTTTTCTTTTAATTATATTAATTGCTGACTGCGTACATCGATTTCATTTATTTTGGCAAAGAGTTTTCAAGCTTATATCGTATTTAGCTACTAAACTCATATATTGTGTTTAGCCAATAAATTCATATAGCCGATTGTTGAAACAGAAAAAGAGTAGAGCGGGTATATCTTCTAATACAATTGTAATGTTTTCATTTAGTATATTGAAACGGGATAAGAATGTTTCATTCAGATCTGCAAATTCAAAGCTACGAATTTGGATAGATATCGCTAATTTGACAACTTTTCTTAAACTTTGCCAAATTGACGGAAATGTCGCCAAATTGATATAAACGACACACAAACAGCTGCCATAAACCTTCGGGTTGGTCGTGTGGCTTGGGTCTTCTACATATCAATGACACTTTTTTTTGTTTTGTTAGAAGAGAGTACTGAAATGATGTTTGGTTAGCATTTCTCTGTCAGACCAACCATCCCACTTAGTAATACATTTAGCGAATTTTTAAAATGTCACCAAATTGATAAAAATGTTTTCAAATCTATAAAAATATCTTGAAATTGATAAAATTGCGCTACATAAATGATATTAATTGTTTTTTGTTAGGGGATAGTATTGTGATGATATTTCGTCAATTTGTCGCAAAGTGGAACTGTCAGTTCTACAGTCCCACTTGGCGATAAATTTGGCGATTTTTTAAAATGTCTCTAATTTGACGAAACTGTCGCCAAATGTTCCATAGAAATATAACTATTTAGACGATATTTTTTCTACCAATTTATTTGAAGCAAATGATATCATGTCGCTTAGCAACGGATTTAAATCCAATGTGTTTATGCGGCAGACGATTTTTATTAAATCCTTTCCGATTTGAATAATGAAGATATGTATATAAAATAAATTTCATTGCCATTTCATTTTGGACTGGATAATATCAATTATACTCTTCAGGTTTAAACATTATTATTATTGATATTTTCCGGAATTATTGATTCAGGGATTATTGATATTTTTAAGTTATTACGCCATTGTTTTATTGTGGCAAAAATTGCTGAAACACGCATATTGTACGTTGTACGAGTAATCTTCTAGGAATGCACGGGTATATCTTCTAACCTACGAGAATATAAGTAGTACAGGTATATTGGCATATATTTTGACATATATTGGCATATATATTGGAATCAAGTACAGTCTTCTGGTATGAAGATTAAGGGGATTAATTATATATTCAATTTATGACGTCGTCTGTTGTATTTTACCAAAAAACATTTGTGACTCATATTGCAAAACGGGTAATCTTCTACTAATAATCGGACATTATAAGTAGTACGTGTATATCTTCCCATATAATTTTAGCACTTTAATTTTGACATATATTGGAATAAATGACTGTCTTCAGATTTAAAGATTACGGGTTTATTGGTATTTTCAATTTATACATGTAATCTACTAATACAGGTTATATTTTCTAATATTCGCGTATATAATTAGTACGGGTCCCATACAATTTTAACGCTTTTATTTTGCATATATTGATTCAATTCCATATTTTTTTTTATATTTGCTTACATAAGGGGTCCAAGATGTTTCATTCTTCAGATATGTCCATGAAGATAATTTTATATAGCGAGAACAGAGATTCTTAAACTTCTTTTTAGGAGCATTATATAAAATATTTTAACAGAATATTTTGATTAAACATGTCATTTAGTATACTATAAGAATTTGGGCATGATTATGAATTTCAAGTTTCTTTATATTATATACTCCGTACGAAGAACGGGTATGCTGCTAGTCTATATAAATAAAAATGAAAATCTGTCTGTCTGTCTGTCTGTCTGTTTGTCACACCATCACGGGAGAACGGCTGAACCGAATTTGATGAAATTTTGTGGGTAGCCCAGAAATAGCCCCACTTAAAATTATATCCGTGTTTTGAGTTTCTACGACCAGTGGTTCTCGAGATATTAGTAAAAAACGAAATTTTCGTTTGTCTCATCATCACGGAAAAACGGCTGAACCGAATTTAATGAAATTTGGTGAATAGCCTTGAAATATCCCCCCATAAATTTTGTCCAAGTTTCGAGTTTCTAAGACCTGGGGTTGTCGAGATATTAATGAAAAACGGAACTTTTTCCTAGGAGTTCTACTCCCTAACCCCGTGGTTTATCCAAACTAAAAGCTTGAAAATCGTTTGAAAGTGAATTAAAATTTAATCTCTGAGTTTGATGGGAGATTTTTTGCGTTAATTAGTCACTTTCTGAAAACATGAATTGTTTGAAACATGATTTAAAGGGGAAATCTATCTCCATGGTTCATGGTTTATTTAAAACAAGCTTTTACGGAACAATGAGAAGTATAGAGAAATCAAAATCGTTATTTAATTTCGCAGTTTATGTTATAAGACATGACATATTTAACATGTTATAAGATTCTATCTTATATCATGTTACTCAGAAACGCAATTAAATTAAATCTGTCTGTTAATTTTAATAATTATTTTTTCGATTTGAATAATAAATAAATGGATATAAAAACATATTTTAGAAAAGAACGATTTGATTTTTCTTATAGCATTTTTGACTGGATAATATCAATTACGGTCTTCAGGTTTAAAAATTATTATTATTTATATTTTCGGGGATTATTGATTCAAGGATTATTGATATTTTCAAGTTATTATGCAATTATTTTATTATGACAAAAATTGTTTAAACTCATATATTGTATGTTGTACGAATCTTCTACAAATACACGTGTATATCTTTTAATCTACGAGAATATAAGTAGTACAGGTATATTGACATATGTTTTGATATATATTGGCATATATTGGAATCAATTACGACCTTCTGGTATAAAGAGTACGGATATTATTGATGTTTTCAATTTATTACGTCATCTCTTTTATTTTGGCAAATATTTTTGAGACGCATATTGTAATACGGGTAATCTTCTACTAACACATTGGCATATTTTCTGATCTGCGACAATATAATTAGTACGGGGTTGCATATATTCATTCAATTCCTATTTTTTCTTCTGTAAATTTGCTTACAAAAGGGGGCAGGATGTTTTATTCTTCAGATCTGATCGTGAAGATAATTTTGCATAGTGAGAACATATATTCTTAAACTTCTCTTTAGGAGCAATAAATTTAATATTTTAACAGAATTTGCACATGATTGCGAACTTTAAGTTTCTTTAAATTATACACTCCGTACGAATAACGGGTGTGCTGTTAGTGGTTAATAAATTTTAACATTTTAGGAGGATATATCATGTTGCTCGGCATCGCAATTAAATTAAATGTGTTTGTTAATGTTTTTATTATTTTTTTTATATTTAAATAATAAATAAATGGATAAATGGATATAAAAGTATATCTTATGAATGGACGGTTTGATTTTTCTTTTAATTATATTAATTGCTGACTGCGTACATCAATTTCATTTATTTTGGCAAAGAGTTATCAAGCTTATATCGTATTTAGCTACTAAACTCATATATTGTGTTTAGCCAATAAATTCATATAGCCGATTGTTGAAACAGAAAAAGAGTAGAGCGGGTATATCTTCTAATACAATTGTAGTGTTTTCATTTAGTATATTGAAACGGGATAAGAATGTTTCATTCAGATCTGCAAATTCAAGGCTACGAATTTGGAGGGATATCGCTAATTTGACAACTTTTCTTAAACTTTGCTAAATTGACGGAAATGTCGCCAAATTGATATAAACGTTACACAAACAGCTGCCATAAACCTTCGGGTTGGTCGTGTGGCTTGGGTCTTCTACATATCAATGAAATTTTTTTCTGTTTTGTTAGAAGAGAGTACTGAAATGATGTTTGGTTAGCATTTATCTGTCAGACCAACCATCCTACTTAGTAATACATTTAGCGAATTTTTAAAATGTCACCAAATTGATAAAAATGTTTTCAAATCTATAAAAATATCTTGAAATTGATAAAATTGCGCTACATAAATGATATTAATTGTTTTTTGTTAGGGGATAGTATTGTGATGATATTTCGTCAATTTGTCGCAAAGTGGAACTGTCAGTTCTACAGTCCCACTTGGCGATAAATTTG
The DNA here is from genome assembly GCA_951213105.1 of Amaurobius ferox. Taxonomy (NCBI): domain Eukaryota; kingdom Metazoa; phylum Arthropoda; class Arachnida; order Araneae; family Amaurobiidae; genus Amaurobius; species Amaurobius ferox. The sequence goes on from OX578138.1 coordinate 39,765,648, forward strand.
GCGATTTTTTAAAATGTCGCTAATTTGACGAAACTGTCGCCAAATGTTCCATAGAAATATAACTATTTAGACGATATTTTTTCTACCAATTTATTTGAAGCAAATGATATCATGTCGCTTAGCAACGGATTTAAATCCAATGTGTTTATGCGGCAGACGATTTTTATTAAATCCTTTCCGATTTGAATAATGAAGATATGTATATAAAATAAATTTCATTGCCATTTCATTTTGGACTGGATAATATCAATTATACTCTTCAGGTTTAAACATTATTATTATTGATATTTTCCGGAATTATTGATTCAGGGATTATTGATATTTTTAAGTTATTACGCCATTGTTTTATTGCGGCAAAAATTGCTGACACACGCATATTGTACGTTGTGCGAGTAATCTTCTAGGAATGCACGGGTATATCTTCTAACCTACGAGAATATAAGTAGTACAGGTATATTGGCATATATTTTGACATATATTGGCATATATATTGGAATCAAGTACAGTCTTCTGGTATGAAGATTAAGGGGATTAATTATATATTCAATTTATTACGTCGTCTGTTGTATTTCACCAAAAAACATTTGAGACTCATATTGCAAAACGGGAAATCTTCTACTAATAATCGGACATTATAAGTAGTACGTGTATATCTTCCCATATAATTTTAGCACTTTAATTTTGACATATATTGGAATAAATGACTGTCTTCAGATTTAAAGATTACGGGTTTATTGGTATTTTCAATTTATACATGTAATCTACTAATACAGGTTATATTTTCTAATATTCGCGTATATAATTAGTACGGGTCCCATACAATTTTAACGCTTTTATTTTGCATATATTGATTCAATTCCATATTTTTTTTATATTTGCTTACATAAGGGGTCCAAGATGTTTTATTCTTCAGATATGTCCATGAAGATAATTTTATATAGCGAGAACAGAGATTCTTAAACTTCTTTTTAGGAGCATTATATTAAATATGTTAACAGAATATTTTGATTAAACATGTCATTTAGTATACTATAAGAATTTGGGCATGATTATGAATTTCAAGTTTCTTTATATTATATACTCCGTACGAAGAACGGGTATGCTGCTAGTTTTCTAATATGTTCATTCTGATAGCCCTTTCGTTGAACTATGATATTACATCTTGATTTCCAAGATAAAAAAGCTTTTCTTAAAATAGCAAGGTTGATTTTGTTCCACTCCACCACAATACAATCTTCCAGAGTCCATCCAATGTTTTGGGATGCCGCTTATAAAGACCTTGTTTTAAAAATCCAAATGCATAGTAATCCATAGGAGACAGGTCTGGGGACTTGGGTGGGATGCATTTAAATGGAATAGCCTCAATTCTAGTTTCATTTCTCATTTTATTTTTCAAAAAATATAGCAGTAGATTTAGAGGCATGGCTGGTAGCCTTAACACAGTGAAAGATGGAACTTAACACAGTGAAAATTGTTTGGGAAAAGTGATGGAATGTCTTTTTTGAAAACATGTGTTAAAACATATTTCTGATAGTAAACTGAGTAAATTTTGACATTTTTTTTCTACTTTCCTTATTTTAAGTTTTCCGTTATAAGAAAATCCAGCAATAACCATAAAACCTTTAACAAAACTTTCCTTGTTATCTCTGGACCAACATTTTAGGTTTTTTTTTTCTTCTCTTTTTCGGTAGTAAATCGATCTTTTTCTATTGCAATCAGATAAATATGTCCAAGCCTCATCAATTGTAACTACATATTTCCATTTTTCACCAGCCAAATAATTTTCATACAACAATCTGCATATAGTCTTACGCTGAGAAACATGTTTTGGCATTAGGCGATGAACATCATGTTTTTTTTTGTTTTGATTAGCTTTAAATTAGATTTTATAATTTTGTTTACAGTTCCTATACAGATGTTTAAAGATTTTGCGATAGTTCTTCGGGGGGGGGGGGGGGGGATTTTCTTTTAAAACATGAAATGCGACTTAAGATATAATATAGTACGTACCTTTGTTGGGTATGCATTTTTTACCTTTTTCCCAGTAAAATGTAAACTCTGACGTTCCTTTCCTTTATTATTAATTATGTCACTTATTTTACGTGTAGCAATATTAAAACCATGCCTTTCGCATCTGTTTTTAATAATCGAATAAGAGTATTTCTCTTCTTAAAGCGAAAAAATATAGCCTTCGATCCATTGTTTATTTTCTAGCGACATTTTAAACCAAAGAATATTTTTAATGATGCAGACGATAATTAAACCCTATTTCGACTTGATGCCAGTCAGGTTTGTGTTTTTTTCATTTAAATTTAATTCATGGAGAAAGTCAAAATCGTTACAAAAATGTGTGAACATCCTCTGTATATTTTCACATATATGACTTTGAATAAATAATGAGGAAATGCAGAGATGCAGTAATACATAACACAAAATCGAGAAAAATTATCATTTGATAACAAACGAAGACAAATTAATTAATCAAAAAGCTTGATCCAGATTTTCACAAATAAAAATCAAACACTTTTTTCGAAAACTTTCAAGGAACTAAATTTTACTTTTTCAAGGGAGAAATAATGGTAAACTAGACAAATCACTTGCTTATGTTAAATTTACGTAAAAGGATTAACAAGGTTTTTGCTATCAAACATTGAATTAATTTTAAGAAAAAGAAACAACAAACACATTTCAGGGGGATAAAATATTAGCAAAGCGATTGTAGCGAAACTGCTTAGAAGATCGAAGTGAAGCTGAAAGGCAAAATAAAATTTTTGAAATAAGAGCAAAATTCAAGGACTTTTCAGAAACTGTAGTAACCCTATTGATAGATTTCAAAATCCCAACAAAAAGACAGCATAAAAATGCAAAATGCACCTAAACCGTCATAATAAACATCATGTTAGGCTTGCTTAATGTTACACAATCCCATTTTTTATTTACCAATAAAACGTAACAGAAAAAACATGCCCACAAAACGGAAAAGCACGGCTCCAACTCAAGAAATATATTTCAAATAAACACAATGCGGCCTCCACACAGATGTTTTGGCTAGTTTACCAAATAGAAACGAGCAATGAGCGTAGGTTCGCAGAAACCCACAACATGGAAGAGATCGTGATATATCCGTAGATGAAAATAATAGCAAAAGGGATAAAACAGCTTCCAAGTCACGCCTTGAATGTTCAAGATGAACTGGGAATTGAATGCAGCGCTGGGTCTTGACTTTATTAGGTATTTTGTGGAAGGTGGGTGTGTTTAAGAGGTTATGCGTTGCGCAAGCCGAGACGCGTTCAGGAAGCGTTGATATTTATAAACGGTTGTGGGAATCACGGAATAGCCCTTTGTGGGTTGTTTATTTATGAAGCTATATATTTAAAACCCATTTGTGCAGAAAATCAAGAAAATAAAATGTTATCAATAAGAAAAAGTATTACAAAAGTTAAATATTGCGCATTTTTATTTCAATTGAAGAATAAACTCAGTTAGTACAGCAAAATATTGATTATAAATATATAAATAGGTTTCGTATGTTAAAAAACTTGCTTGGTGATATAAAGACAGCGTAATCACTTCAACCCAAAAAAGAGAGATTTCTCTTAGCAGAGTTACACAAGTGACAAAGCTTGGGTGGTAACTCGCTTTGGTTTAGTAATGAAAAGTAACTCCTTGACTTTTTTTTTTTCATTAAAATTTATTTTTTGTATATGGCAACGATATACTTTTTGGGTCATATGTAACTCTGGCAACAGAAACCTCTGTTTCGGCTGAAGTGGTTGCTGTCTTTATATTCTGAAGAAGTATGCTGATTTTGCCTCCAAAACCGATCGACACCTATAATTCTTTTAATATAATAATGAAGTTTTATCTTTTTTTTTTCTTTTTGGGGGGGGGGGTAACTAATGGCTCTAGTATCAGTGAATAACGGAAAAACATAAAATTATTTCTATGGTTCATATTTCGGAGATTAAATTATCTGAGTTTTTCAGAAGAATTTTCTCAAACTTCCGTGATTTGAATCGCGGTATTTAATAGTGCAACGTTTTATTTAGCGAAATAAATTCATACCATATAATTGGTACAAATAATTAACAAGAAACATTGAGCCTCCACTCAACTTTCTCATACAATCGTATTATTTATTTAGAGTTTAGTTCCAGTTACATCACAATCATTATCTAAATGAAAAGAAAATATATATATTTTCCCTCGATTTTCGTACTCGCGTTATTTTTTTCAAATATTTCGTAAAAATCACAAAGTTTCTTCTTTTAAGTTGGCAACACTATTTCAGGTTTTCTCTGGAGCATAAGAAGAAAGAAAAGACACTCATTATCTAAATGAGAAAAAAATACTTTTATCCTCTGACTTTGTACTTAAGTTATTCTTTTCAAATATTTCGCAAAAATCACTAAAATTTTCTTTTTTTAAGTTGGCAACACCATTTCAAATTTTCTATGGGGCGTAAGAAGAAAAAAAAAATCCACCTAATAAATTTTGGTGTAAATAATGCAAATTGTATTTAGAATTTAGTCCGCAAAATCATAATTAATATGTTAACCTTACCAACAGTTTTATGAAATCATATCCGTTAATACGTTGGATATTGTTTACGTACGATATTTCTTTAAGAATTGAATTCAGCACAAATGAGCTGTCGGATACAATAATCGATGAAATCAAGTTACCCTCTTTACTGAAAATTCTATTTTAACACAAGTTGAATGAACTTAATTTTACCGATGCATAAATTGATATAATGGCATGCAACCGATTGCCCTATTGGAACCAAAACAAGAAAGATCAATCATGCTTAAAGCATTGATTATGAAACACTTTCCAACTTCAATGCAATTTTATTTAAAAAAGTCGAAAATGCAATACATTCCTCGGTAATATTTTAAAACTTATCACAATACTACATTGATTTATTATATTTGAAAACTTAAACCTTCATTGAAAAAAATGAACTTCATTCAAATGACGGCATTGAAATATAAATTGCCTGGTTTAAATATCTCTAAAATGCAATACATTCCACGGTAATATTTTTAAAACTATCATAATACTACGATAATTTATTATATTTGTAGCAGACTCCATGGACTGAATTATTTTGTGTTAAAGAAATACAGTAATTCTAATACAACTCATTCTACATATTTTGCTGTTTACATTTTACATAGGTGAAAAATAGGCTTAGTTGTAGAAATAATCAAATTTGAATGAGAATTTAAACTCAAATATATTGTCATTGTGTTGTTTTAATATGTAGATGGACAGAATTTAAGCAAAAATAAGGTAGTTTTAGGACGGATACAACACTCAATATGAATTAAAAAGAACTTTAAAAAATCACGATTTTGAAACAAGATGGATGCCATATATCATTTTGAAGTGGGTCACGTGATCGTTTCATATAAGATATGTAATTATTATTTTAATTTTTATTTAAAAAACTACTGAATATATTTCGCTGAATTTTTTTTTATATATTTTATGAAACAATTTGACTATTACCTAAAATTTTCGAAGCAATTTGTGAATTTTAAATCCGCTTAAAAAATGTTTGAAAAATTAGGTCCCATAGGGCTCAATGTATTTCATTTTTTCAACCCGGGTTCAATCCAAAACTAATTGGGTGATATTATTCATTTATATTCCCATAGGTCCTACAGACCGTCTGAACAACATACTAAAATTTCATTTTGATTAAATCATTTTTACGGCAGTTATCGTGCTAACGGACAGACAGAGACAGACAGACAGACAGACAGAATGAACAAAGTCATAAACACTTTTCAACTTTGTTGTAAAGTGTTAAACCATTAAATGACTTCCTTGAAGGCAGGACTAGGTCAATTAGGTGGCTTCTTAAGAAGGCTTTCTTCCAGGAAGTATTAAAGTTGTATAAACAATAGTTTTATTTATTGTCACTACATGATTTTGAACTTTTAATAAAAAGTTGATTTACCTTACATTGACATAAAATGTTCTACTCAAATATTGCATCCGGTTACTCAAATACACTCGTCTTCAGTTCCTCTACTAAATTGTTCCCAATACCAGTAATAGTGTTGAAGACCCAAGTCACCCGAAGGTATGAGCAGCAGATTGGGTGACCGGACCAGTAATAGTGTCGAAAACCTAGACCACTCGACTCATCTTCAGGTAGGACCAGTAATAATGTCGAAAACCCAGACCGTCCGACTCGTTCTAGGATATGAGCAGTTGCTTGGACGGCCGGAGCCAGTAATAGTGTGGAAGACCCAGACCACCAGACTCACCCTAGGGTATGAGCAGCAGGATGAGTGGCCGGAGAATCAGTAATAGTGTCGAAAACTCATACCACTCGACTGACCAGAGGGCTTACTGTAGCAGTTTGAGTGGCCGGGAACGGGCCAGTAACAGTGTCGAACACCTAGGCTACTCGACTGACCCTAGGGTTTACAACCACTATTTGAGTGGCCGGGAACGTGGGCCAGTAATAGTGTTGTTGTTGAGACCCAGACCGTCCGACCTACCAGAAAGGTGTAAGGTAACTGTTTGGACGGCCAGGAAGAGACACCCAATTTAGACGGGAACCCAGTGGGGGAGGCATCCACAGGGACCGTACCCTCCTTCCCCTACCACTAATCTCTCGGAAGGACATACGGACCCACATGTTTAACGTGATCGTACTCCGCGTGAACACGGGGGCAGTTTTGGCAGCGAAGGGAATCGAACCCGGGCCTACTTAGTGTAATTTCCGCGCACTAACCACTGGGCTACCACGCCCCGCCAGTAATGTAAAAGCTTGTTGTTTACATTTTTAAGCTTAATTTTTGTTACTTTACGTGAAATGAAAGGCACAAAAAAATATATATTTTTGTAATTTGGGAATTTTTTTTTTTTTTTTTTTTTTTTTTTTTTTTTTTTTTTTTTTTTGAGCTACTAAACAATAAAAGAACGATTTTTTTTTTTATGTTTAAGACGTCTTGGTTCCCTTAAAGTAAGAAGAAAATATATCTAGATGCAGATACTTACAACAGTATATATTTTACTTAAAATTATAATGAAAAACATTGTAACCAGAGTAATTTTGCTGAAATTCTCATACATGTTGCTTATATTCTCGGTTGTTTAAAATAAAATAATTTACAACCCTTTATAATACAATTTGGGGTACCCTAAACCTGGAGGTCCCGGCTCATGGCCCGAGTGCAAATCAAGCCCCTGTCGAACCGCGGAGATAACCAAAAGAAAAATTGACTCAAACCCACTTCTGCAGAAGCTGAAACAAAACTTGTTCGACAACGTTTTACCCCTTTCACAAATCTCACTCTAGCTTCTCGATAATAGGTTATCAGTGAAGCCCGACACCCAAAGATCATTCATCATCGAACGCCGCACTGAAAGTGGTCGATGCCTACTACTACTACTACTACTTCAGGTCGATCGATGCACCCATCCATCGGCTTTCCCTTCCTTTTTCCATGCCCACCATCTTGCATCGCTAGCAGTAGTATACCTATAATGGTATCTTGGGGGAATTTCAACGGATATCAGTATTCTGGGAAGGATCTCCAGTTAAGTACTTTCAACAACTTATGGATCAGTAGAGGTCACGAAATACTGAAAAATGTAAGATCCATATTTGTAATGGACGAAGAAATAAATTTACAGAAATGTACTATATCAGAATTTAGCAATAGTAAACATTTAACCTTGTATTGTGAATGGGGCACCTGGGGGTGCAACCCATCTTGGTCCACAGCTTAACTTGGGATACCTTAAAATCCGGTTTGAAATTAACATCTTGTCATTTTATGTACTATCTCTATAGCACCCCCCCCCCCCCTCCTCTGTGCATTTGCAGCTGTTTCTTAATAGCTCTACTGTAAATAGGCAATAATTTATTAAACTATTTAAAAGAAATATGGGTTGTTTATGTTTTTATCTACTTGGTTCGGAGATATAAGCGTCAAAAGTGCTTACATTTTTCGCAACACTCCAATTTCAGCCGGGTGCCCCGACCATAAACGTTATTCACATCAAAAGCAGCATAACGTCGTAATCATCGTAACGTACGATAGTTACACCTCTCACACCACTATAAGATTAAGGCTCATATATATATATATATATATATATTCTATTTTTAATCACCTTTTTTTTTAATCCTCTTTTACATAATAGTAAATTGGCTAAACTCAAAAGATTTAAACGCGGTAAAGGAAGCTCCTCCCAACATGATTTTAAAGCGGAGATTAAAAGTATGCATCAACAATTCAATAACACATTTCAATGGAAATTTATTAAATCATGGGTATTTCCAGTTAAGAAAAAACAATTAAACACAGTTTATGCTATTTTCTTAAAGTTAAATCTTACTAATGAACATTTTAATCATATTTTCTATGATTTGCTCATTACTAGATCAAAATATTTAAAAATAAAACTTAATCAATTTCATAATAATAACTGTTCTAATTCTTATTGTGTAATATCATTTAAGCATCCTATTTATAATTCCATAAACTTTAAGAATTTATTTAATCATTTCCATCATTTATTGCCTGTAAAAGATTTGAATGTTACTAAAACTTTTAAATATAACAAGCCTATTGGAAGAACCATTTTTAATTACAATGCAATTTCAAAATCTCTCTCAGTCGACATAGATTCCTCAACAAATGTAGATGGTGAATGTATTTGTAGTGTTGATAATTATGCTGAATTTATTAATCCACACTTGGGTCATATAGTTACTGGAGACTTAGCCATTGTAAAAGATAAATCTTTAAGAACTATAATGTCATTTGGCACTAAATTCAGGTTACACCTTCATGTAATAATTCTAAACAAGTCTTAAAGTCAATCAATCTGGATCTTGATAAATTTATTTATGGATTAGCTTCTAAATATGCTCAGCCTTTAGAGGCATTTAATATGTGGAAATTTACTATTTTAAGATCTATTAAAAATGCCATTTGTAGTATTAATTTATCTAGATCTATATATAATATGGATAATATAAAGCACTCTGTTAATGATTTACATAGATCTTTTGTTGTTACTTATGTTGATAAAGCCTCTAATAATTATGTTATTATTTGTAAAAAATTCTATATTCAACATCTGCTAGATTATTTAAAAAATAATAGTCTATTTAAAATTGATTCACACTCTCTTAATAGTATCAAATTGAAAATTATCAATATCTATAGTGATTTAGATATTAATAATAAATTTTTGACATTTCCATATATTGTGCTTATACCTAAATTTCATAAAAATCCTATTAAATTTAGAACTGTAAATAGTGGTCATAATTCCTAATCTACTACTGCTAGTAAATTATTACTAAATTATTTAAATGTACTAAATAGTAATTTACGAGATTCTAGTGATAACTACATTATTCTATATAACAGTAAAGAATTAAAAAATAAATTAAAAACACTTGGTAAAATAATAGGATTTCAAACTTTTGATTTTAAAGATCTATTTAATAATATTAAGATCACTGATCTATATGATGTCATTTTAGCTTTATATAATGCTTATATTACTAATCATTCTCATCTTACTACATTTAGCAATTTTCCTAAGCTTCTCCATTTTGTTCTTTTCAATAATTATATCTTTCAAGGTAATAAATTATAATCAGGTATAAAGGTTTTCAAGGTATAAAAAGTCTCAGGTGTTCCACAAGGTGGCTGTAGTAGCAGTATGTTAGCTAATTTATACCTATATCAATATGAAAAATTCTTTACTTCAACAGATTATAAAATTTACAGATATGTAGATGATCTGATTTGTATTGTATTTACTGATAACTATGTCATAGATATAGATTTCTATCCGGATAATTTGGAATTAATACCTAATGAAACTTCTATTAGTAATAATATTTATTATTTGGATTTAAATCTAATTATAGAACCTGCTCATGGGATAGTTACTAATTTATATGATAAAAAAGATTTTTTTAAATTTAATATTAATAAATTATTACCTTTTAATTCCTGCAACTCGATTCAATTGTTTAGAAATATTATACTTAATCAACTTTTTAGAATTTATAGATTATCAGATAAAAAATTTCATACTTTGCACATTAATAACCTCAAAATTACCAGTAAAATGTATAAATATCCTGCATATTTAGTAAATGGTATAGTTAATAAGTCTCGATTAGTCTAAAATTCTCATATTCTCCCCTTATTATCTTATTTTAGCCGTACTTCTTCATTCTCTTGAAATTATATTTTCATCTTTTTATCTTGAAGTTTTAACTGTTGAATATCTCTTTTTATTGCTTTTACGCAGTACAGTTTTTATTACTCTCTTTGGCAACAGCAAATCACATCTTTTCATTTCTGCACATGGCAACATTGGTCTAGCCATATTTTGCTTGTCATGGTTGCACTAAAGAAGTGTATTTTAAGGTATTTATGTTTCCTTTATTGTTCCAATCTATATGCTTGTCGTCCATATAACACAAGTTTATAGATAAAATCTATCTTGTGTTTCAGAAACAAGCATTTTTGTGTTCATTTCGAAAGGATATATGGACCCGACGAGAATTTTTTCGAAATGAACTTATCTTAAGCCTAAAGTTCTTCCATGTGCAAGCTTTTTTGCTTGATTTTTTTGTTTTCCTATTTTCATTCCTCATTTTTGAAATTTGTTGATTGTCTTTGTCTTTATGACCTGCATTACGCTTTATTATTTCCTCTTTATGTCTTAATTTCTTTTATTTCTTTGTATTTTGTAGAAAATTTTGGAATAGTGTATTATGAGTTACTACATGCATTCTAACATTGGATTTACTAATTTATATTTATATATATATATATATATATATATATAATAGTTTGAAAGTCCAATGAAAGAAAAGTGAGAAGCTGCAGCTCGAAAAACCTAACTTTCTAACAAGCTTACAAAATAAGAGTATAAATCTGCAAATCTACATTCAAATGGAAAAAAAATATAAAAAAACATATTTCGAATCATCAGGTTAAAGAAATCATCAAAAAGCAATGGTATGGAAACGATAAAAGAAAAACAAATGGAATTCAAGCATTAATGCTGTACACGTGAACAAGGGCTAAGCCTAAATCATGGATTTGTTCACTTTTCCAAAACTCTTCCTCAAGTCTGAGTATTTTGTCGAAGCAAACACAAAAATGTATGTTTCTGAAAATATAGATAGATTATATCTATAAACTATTTCTACTTGGACAACATACATAAAGAAGGAAAAATAAAAGAAAACATGAATACCTGGAAAATGCACGAGCCATACTATAGACAAGAACAAGATAGACAAAGAATTCTAGATTCAGCACTGTTTCTTGCCTTCGAAACCAGTTACTTTTAATCAACTTTATGTAAAAATGATACTTTATGCAGAGAGGATGCTTTATGCTTTTAACCAATTAATACTTTATGGTAATCAGCTTTATGCAGAGATGATTGAATCAACTTTATGCTCTCTTTTATGCTGTTCCTAACATTAGTAACTAGTATTTTATTTCAGATTCCTTATGAATCTGAAACTCGACATCAATCTTGCGTACTCAGCAGACAATCTACAAAACACAAAAAAAAAAAAAAAAAAAAAAGCATTATCTATAAAAGGCCCGACATCTTCCCAGAAATAGCTTTCTAATCTTTTTTCGTTGTCAGCCAAAAAGCAGGCCATTTGTAACCTAGGGTATTTACGTTTGTAACAACGAGACAAAAGACGGCGGAAATTCCCCGATACGGAGGCTCACCGAGTTTCCGGCTAGCTTTCCAATTTCTAGAGAAATTCTCCGCCATAAATCCGCAGCGGCTTGATCCACTTTTATGATGTTGGGCACACACTGTACATGTGCAATAACAGTCGCACGCCAGTAAATTCCTGACAGGTTTGTCAGACCTCAAAAATGCGTGTTGTCGACGTATGGTCAAAGGGAGAAATTTCTGCAAGTCTCATAACAACTTTTTACGGCAGTCATACATAAATATGTATGGAATGCTACAAAACATACATATTTAAACTCGCCGGGGGTCATTAAAATACGCTTAAGTTCTGAATATCAAAAAACCGGTTGAGATTTAAGCATAAAATCAGAGGACATTTTTTTTTATTCTGTTAACATGAAAATTACGGTGTGAAACAATATTTTATCTCTGATCACTAAATGGTGACATTTTCTTTCCAACGTTTCCAGGCAAATCAATTAATTATAGCATTATTTTTCAATTCTTTAAAGAAATAGCCAACAAGCTATTTAGTTGAAACGTAACTCAGTTGTCATAGTTACCACAATAGAATCAAAAACTACAAATATATTAATTAAAAAAATATAAAATAAATTGTCTAATCAACTATAAAAAAAAAACAATATATCTTAAGAACGGTTAATTATACAGCAATAGCGTCAATCAAGAAAATTTAGGATATTTTCATTTCTGGGCATAATGGAATAAAAAACGAATGTTGTGTGTCTACCTATTGATCGAACAAAATTATAGGGTTTTAGAATTTTTCTCATTAAGGTCACGTCCCAATTGTACGCAAAGTTTCAAGATTCTACCTTCAATGGTTTAAGCGACTGAAGTGTCCCTTAGTCAGTCAGTCTCACTCGTATATGCATACAAGTATGTGTCATGTTTTTATTCGGTGGAATAGTATTTTTTTTATATTGACACCAACTCGTATTTTTTTTTATATTGACACCAACTCGTTGAAATAAAAAAAAAAAATATCTTAACATATTGTGTTTATTTCAACTGGAAAAATTATATTTAAAAATCGTTTACATAATATAGAAAATAATATTTAATGTTACAAAAATTTTTTAATTAAAATCTAATCAGAAAGATGTATTACTACTAAAAAGTACCTTTCTAATTTTATATCATATCAATCCAAAATACATTTATACAGAGATGTATTTAGGGAGAATTAGGGGGGGGGGGTTCAATCGGTGACGTAATTTGATATCTTGCGCCTTGGATGGAACAAATAATTTCAAGGCGCCCTTTTAAGTAATGCCCAGTATTAGATCATTTAGTCAAAAATATATTCAGTTCATAAGTAGTTCCTAGTTCGGTGTTCTGGAGCAACAGCTCCGTCCCGCTATATGACGGCCACTGGGTTCGATCCAAAATGACAATTCCAAATATATTTTCAAAATACACCACTGTATTTATAAATAAAAAACAACGTGGCTCAATGAGAGTTTTTGGCTTTTTCTAGTAAAATTCGTCGCCCTTTGTTAAAAAAAAATCGTCTGTTTGAACTAGTTTTATGCTGTTACGCAATACGCACACTATTTATGTGCAATAGTAACAGTTGCGTGCAAATTCTTGTTAGGTTTGTCAGAACAAATGGTGCGTGTTCTGACAGTCGGTGGCGAAGGAGAGGGGGTTTGTTGACCAGTTTAATACTGAGGAAGGGAATCCAACATACCCTTGAAACTTCTGTATACAGCACTGTACATCAATTTGTGAGTAATTACGTTGCTCAAGTTTTCCATTGTCAATGGGTGTTTTACTTCACGAATATTAAAAAGAAACGTCTTGCTATATATAGACGCGAAAATACGTTATTAATCAATATAAATAAAATTGAAAATATGTCTGTGTGTGTGTGTGTGAGGGGGGGGGGGGGTAGCTTTGCAATTTAATATAAAGTCCAAGTTTCGAGTTTCTAGGACCAGAGGCTGTCTAGATATTAATAAAAAATGCACAATTAAATTTTTTATAGACATAGCATTATGCAGACGATATTTTTTCTGCTAATTTATTTGAAGAAATTATATCATGTGGCTAAGCAATGGAATCAAATCCAATAAGGTTATACAGCAAACAATTTTTATTAAATCCTAAGAAATATAAAATTAAATTTTATCGAAATTACATTTTTGACTCGATCACATCCATTAACAGATTTCAGGGTGAAAGGTCACGGGGGGGGGGGGTTAATTGCTATTTTCAATTTCTTAAGTCATCTGTTATTTTCACAAATATTTTATAAACTCATATATTGTGTTTAGCCAATTGTTATAACAAAAATTAAGACGGTATGTGCATACCTTCTAATACCATGTTAGCGCTTCCATTTTGGCATTTGTTGATCCAATTTCATATTTTTTGTAAGGGACCTGGATGTTTTATTCTTCAGATCTGCCTGCGAAGATAAATTTGTATAACGAGAGCACAGAGATTCTTATACTTCTTTCTAGGAGAATTAAATTAAATGTTTAAACAGCGTGTTTTGAATAACAATGTCATTTAGAATACTATAGGAATTTGCAGATGATTGTGAATTTTAAGTTTCTTTTTATTATATCTTCCGTGCGAATAACGAATATACTGCTAGTTCTTCTTCTTTAAGAGCGTAACAACCTGTTACAGGTCTTAGCTGCCTCGACAGCACGCCTCTTCCAACACCATCGGTCCAAAGCGACTCTTTGCCAGTTTTTAATTTTCAAAATGTTGATGTCATTCACAATGTCGTCTAACCATCTAGTCGAAGGTCTGCCCCGGGCGCGGGTACCCCCAGGGTTCTTAAAAGTGTACAATTTAGTCGGGTTGTTTTCAGGGGTTCTCCAGACATGTCCGAGCCATCTCAGTCTGTTACTTCGGATGATTTGTGTAACTTGAGGCTCTTTGTAGAGTCTATAAAGTTCAAAATTATATCTGGTTCTCCAGCATCCTTGTTCTTATACAGGCCCGAATATAGTTCTTAACACTTTTCTTTCAAAAGTCTCCAGGGCACGCTGTACGTCTAAATTTAAAGTCCAGGTTTCGCTAGCATACAGCAGCACAGGTAGCATAAGTGTCTTGTATAGTCTCATTTTAGTTCTTCGGCTAACAAGCCTGGATCTTAATTGTTTTTTTAGTCCAAAGAAACATTTATTGGCCGATTTTATTCTGTAGTTAATTCCGGCTTTCAACAAGTTTTGGTCATTGATAGTAGCTCCTAGGTATTTGAATTCACTAACCCTTTCAAATATATGACCATTTATGCAAAACGGGTTGTAGTTCCCAGACGCGGACGGGACTTCCATAAACTTTGTCTTGTCCTCATTAATAGCGAGACCCATGTCTGTAGCAGAGATTTCAAGGGCACGAAAGGTATACTGCTAGTTATTTAAGTATAATTAACGACAAAACAAATTCGATATATCTCCTTTACTAGCTTTATAAAATCGATAAATGCAAATTAGATGCCATTTATTTTATACAACGTTCGCATCGTTAAATATTTCGATCATGGCAACGTCCAATCTGCGGATGCACTCGCTATCTCGATAAGACCACCATGAATGGAACTTATCAGTTTAAATCCACTTTATCATAAGCAGTTTTACTTCGGCAAAATGCCCCCACGCGATTAGCCCCTTACAAAATTCTGAGTAAGCATTTTATCAGAAATGTTTTATCGGGTACTTCAAAGTGGAGTAGTTCTGATATGTACCTTCTCTTACGCTTAGCTGCCGCAATTTTTCACACTTCGTAGCGAAACCGACATCATTTCAGAAGACTAGGTGTTGTACACTACGTATGTTTGGGAGTAATAACAATGTGATAACTGTGTAATAACAATAAGTCTTCATAAATACCTCGCCCGCAACGCCCGATTAAGCCAAAATGGGGCCCAAGGCTTGGTGGTATTTTTGGGGCCCTCATACTCTCACGGCATACAAAGCACCATTATATATCGAATTTACCTTTTGTACACATAGACTTCAAAGCAATATATTAAAAATTAAAAAAATACATATATTATTTAATAATATTGGCATATTTGTAGGGAAACACAATGTAAACCTACTTTATGAAATTTTAGGGGGGGGGGGGGGACCTTTTTCAGTGATTTATTAGTTTTAAATTTTAATTTCAGGAAGAATTACTTCATGAATATTATTTTTTCTTAAAAATTAAAAAAAATATTTCTGCTAAAATTTATTACATAGAAAATTTGGGGGCCCCCAAACCCGGAGGCCCGTACGTTAATCAAGCTCTACTAGTGCATACATTATATGCTCTTTTAATGTGCCTTAAATCTAAGATAGCAGTAGAAGGATCGCTCAAGATTTCCCAATTGCTACACTCAATATTTAACCGATAAATTGATCTTTAATCGCCATATTTTAATCTAACTTATTGAAATATTACTTTTTAAATTCTAAAATTCAAATGAAATTTTTTAATTTAAAGAATATAAATCGCTTAATAGACTCCTGGATTTTGCCTTTCTTCTTTTTTCACTGAATTTATCTTTTGATTGGAAATAAAAAATCATTCAATAGATGAATGCAGAGGAAACAAAACAGGGGAAAGCAATACATTATAGTTATTTTTTTTATTATTATTAATAAAACTATTCGAAAGAATAAAAATTAACTGAAGTGTGGCGCAAATCAACTTTATGAGAATCCATAATTTTACCAGAAATTTTTTGAACATACGGTATCATGTGTCCAATCGATTAAAATTATATTTTGATACCCTTCACTTTAAAGGGCTTGAGAAAAACCTTTCGATTGATATCATACTTGACAATGTGCCCCCCATGGGGGTAACTTACCCCCTAAGGAGGGCTAATGACGTCACGAATAAAAAAATTGTATTACGGCTATTTTTCGCAACAAGGATTGAAACTTTTAAGTCTCGTGATCATGGAACCATAATAAATAAACTCCTTTTATGCATAATTATATCAAATTGTGTTCTATGCTGCCATGTTAAAAAACATATAAATTAGTTTGACAATTGCATAGTTTTAACCAAGAAGATATCATCCAAATCTTTTAAGCAATCAACAATATATATATATATATATATATATATATATATATATATATATATATATAGGCCGTACTTTTTTATATATAGGCCGTATTTTAGCCGTACTTTTTCATTCTCTTGCAATTATATTTTCATCTTTTTATCTCGCAGCTTTAACAGTTGAATATCTCATTTTATTGCCTTTGCGCAGTACAGTTTTTATTACTCTCTTTGGCAACAGCAAATCACATCTTTTCATTTTGGCATATGGCAACATTGATCCAGTCATATTTTGCTCGTCATGGTTGCGCTGAAGAGATGTGTTTTGAGGTATTTATTTTTCCTTTATTGTTCCAATCTATATGCTTGTCGTCCATATAACACAAGTTTATAGATAAAATCTATCTTGTGTTTCAGAAACAAGCATTTTTGTGTTCATTTCGAAAGGATATATGGACCCGACGAGAATTTTTTCGAAATGAACTTTTCGTAAGCCTAATCTCGTAAGCCTAAATCTCCTCCATGTGCAAGCTTTTTTGCTTGATTTTTTTGTTTTCTTATTTGCATTCCTCATTTTTGAAATTTGTTGATTGTCTTTGTCCTTATGTCTTGCATTATGCTATATTACTTCCTCTTTTAGTCTTAATTTCTTTTAATTCTTTGTATTTGTAAAAAATTTTGGAATAGTGTATTATGAGTTACTACATACTTTCTAACTTTGGATTTAATAATTTATATTTATATATATATATATATATATATATATATATATATATATATATCTTTATCCTTAGACTTGGCTTATAGTTACTCATTTGTAACAGATATGCTAGAGATGGGTTTTTTTGTACATACAGTAGTTTATGCATAATTTTCGATTAAAATCCTTCAATTTTTATTTATATATATATATATATATATAATAATAATAGAAGTTTGAAAATCCAATGAACGAAAAGTAAGAAGATGTAACACGATAAACGTAACTTTTTAAAAACACCCACAGAATAAAATATAATACAGCAAATCATCAATCAAATGGATTAAAAATACAAAACACTAGCTATCAAGTTACAGAAAATCAACCAAATTAAAAGGTATGGAAACAAAAAAAGAAAAACTTAAACTAAATTCAACTATCTAACTGGCGTACAAAACAAATGTAAAAATCAATTAATCCTCAAGCATATGGAAAAAATAAAAAAATTAATATCGAATCAACAAGTCAATGAAAAATATAATACAAAGGTATGGAATCGAAATAAGTATAACAAACGAAATCAAGTACAAACGCCTTACACGTGGACGAGGCTCTAAGCCTAAATCATGAATTGTTAACCTCATACCTTTTAATTTGGTTGATTTTCTGTAACTTGATAGCTAGTGTTTTGTATTTTTAATCCATTTGATTGATGATTTGCTGTATTATATTTTATTCTGTGGGTGTTTTTAAAAAGTTACGTTTATCGTGTTACATCTTCTTACTTTTCGTTCATTGGATTTTCAAACTTCTATTATTATTGAAATCATTTTATTTATGAGTTGCATTTGCGCAATAAATTAAATGTATTTTGCATTTTCATTCCATTTACTTAATAACTTTAAATTCTTTATTTAATAATTTCTGCATAGTATCTTTCATAATTTTGTAAGCTATAGTATCTAAAAAAATATTATATATATATATATATATATATAAAAATAAATTATTAAATCCAAAGTTAGAATGTATGTAGTAACTCATAATATATATATATATATATATATATATATATATATATATATATATATATATATATATATATCATATTGTCTGGATCAGAATTAGGGCATTCTGGGTTTGGAAGAGAATCAAATTTTCTAAGATAAATATTGTTAGAGTGAACTTGGTTATTTTACGGGTTATCTATCGATCTCATTTTTCGCAAGATTTTTTTTTTTTTTTTAAATATTTGGATGATATTTTCGTGGTTAAAACTATGCAATTGTCAAAGTAATACATTTTATTTCAATGTTTTAATTCGTTTTCGGCTGCTGAGAACGTATGGTTTTATTTTAAGCAATAAATGGTCTCAATGAAAGGACCATAGAATGGCCACCATTCCATACATCCGCTCTCGGAAACCAAATAAGTTTTGATAATGAAAAGATTTATGTTATATTATTTTGAATTGAATCTGCCTGTGCCCCCTCAATTTGGTTCAATTCCGTGTGCGATTAGAATCAATTTTCTGCTTTTCCCTGCGCCACTGTTGTGTAGGAAGTTACATTGAAAAATTTGTTTTTTCTCATACTTCACTTTTTACTTTTTGTTTCTTTTTAACACTTTCCAACATAGCTGAAAAGGGTTTATGACTTTGTTCATTCTGTCTGTCTGTCCGTTCGCAGGATAACTGTCGTAAAAATGACTTTGTCGAAATGAAATTTTAATATGTTGTCGAGACGGTCTGTAGGACATACGGGAATGTAAATGAATAACACCCAATTAGTTTTGGAGTGAACCCGGGTTGAAAAAGTGAAATGCATTGAACCCTGTGGAACCTAATTTTTCAAGCATTTTTTAAGCGAAGATAAAATTCACAAATTGCTTCGAAAATTTTAGGAAATATTCAAATTATGCCATAAAATATATAAGAAAAAAAAATTTCAGCAAAATATGCTCGGTGGTTTTTTAAATAAAAATTAAAATAATAATTACACCCATACAATATGAAGAAATCACGTGACCAACTTCAAAGTAAAATATGGCATCCATATTTTTCCGAGTGTCAAAATCAGGATTTTTAAAGTTCTTTTAAATTTATATTACTGTTGCATCCGTCCTAAAACCGCTTTATTTTTTAATATTTTCTGTGCATCTATATTCTGCACCAACACACTTACAATATTTTTTAGTTGAAATGGGCATCAGACTATGATTATTTCTACAACGAAGCCTATTTTTAATGGATGCAAAATGTAAACAAGTGATTGTATGATGAGTTGTATAAGAATTGGTGAATTTTTTTCACGCAAAATTATTTAACTCTGGGGTCTGGAATAAAAGCGATATAAATGAAATATTCATTGCTTTTACATAGAGAGCCAGATGATTTATATCTCGTTGACATCATTTAAATAAAGTTTATTTTTTTTCGATGAAGTTTTAAGTTTTCAAATATAATAAATGACTGTAGTACTGTGATAATTTAAAATATATCAGCGCTGAATGTATCGCATTTTAGAGATGTTTAAATAAAATTGCATTTCAGTTGGAAAGTATTTCATAACCAAAGCTTTATGTATGATTGATATTTCTTGTTTACGTAATTTACGTTCAAGCCCATGTAGTATTATACATGGATCGATGCGTTAGAGGAGAACATTTCATCGAAGACACTGAACCGTAATTTGCAAAGAAAATGCATCATAAAAAAGGGTCAAAAACACAGTCATGACGTAACGATGTAATAGTAATAATGACATGACTTGAAAATTTGATAGATGAAAATGTTCCGCGAGAGGAAAATCTGTGCAGAAGAATTTCAGCTTTTTGCGTGCCCGTCAAAGATGACATACGTAAGTAACGTAACATAATGAAATTATTGATTAATACTTAGCGAGATGAAACTGTGGATGGTTGCCTCGAAATGAAACTGTGTGCAGCAGATTTCAGCTCTCTACGTACTTTGGGAGTCAAAAAAGTGCCCATCAAAGATGATAAAAGTAAATGACGTAACATACGATGGAAAAAATTTGATACATGTTTCACGAGATGAAACTGTGAGCAACAGATTTCAGCTCTCTACGTGCTTTAGGAACCAAGAAAAGCCCGTCAAAGATGACATACATAAATGACGAAACATAATGAGGAGAAATTTTGATAAATGTGTTGTTGAAGACCCAGACCGTCCGACTTACCCGTGGGCTAGAGCAGTAATTTGGACGGCCGGGATAAATGCTTTGAAAGATAAAACTGTGCTCGAGATGAATCTGTGTGGGAAGTACGGGGGGGAGTCTCTGCGTGTGAAGTACGGGCCAGTCAAAGATGACGTACGTAAATAATGCAACCTAATGAGATGAAAATTTTATAGATAAAATTGTTCCGCGAGGTGAAACTATGTACAAGATTAAACTGTTTCAGCTCTCTACGTGCTCTGGCAGCCAAGAACGCACCCCTCAAAAATGTTGAACAGCGGGACAAAGAGAGTTAATAAGAAGTGTGAAGAAATAAAAGAGGCGTTTTCTGAAAAGTGAAAAACGCATATTTTAATAAGAACAATTGCTAGTCGGAATTAAATATACACAAAAGAACACTTAAATCGAGAAAGTTACGCCCGTCTTTAAATTAGATTATCTAAAAAGGGTCAAATAGCAAACTTTTGCCTACCGCCTAATATTCAAAAAACAAAATACCAATCCCAGAACAAACCATCCATAGCAAAATTCCTCTTATTATCCAGTATCAAACATCCAAGTGATAAATAGAAAAAAAATATGTTAGATCCTACATCTTTTCACAGATCCTTTAATGAACTCCAGAACGACAAGTGTTGCAAAAGGGCATTTCTGTGCACACAATGAAACTCGGATTGATTTTTCTCCCCCTCTCCATCATCCACCTCAGTTAGTCTGGCATCATTAACTTCGGAGCGATTCGAAAAGGAATTGCCCGTTTTGTTCTACAACATGCCTTGTCATTAGAGATCTACTTTGCAGCCAACCACTCAATTATCGGGATGTTTTCTACGCCATTGTTTTCCCATCTTCTGTGTATCATTCCGTTTTGTTACGCATCACTTTTCCTTTTATGGTAAGGTTTGTGCCTCCATTTCAAATGCACGAAAAGGAATCCCGATACGTGCTATATTGGATTATTTATTCACGTTGCTGTTAACTGGAGAATGTAACTAAAGTATTCAATATAATTAATTTTGTGAATTAAATGCATGTTTGCAAAAAGAATTAATTTCCGTTAAACGATAAGATGCTGGAAATATTGAAGAAAGGAATTTCGTGAATTAAATACGCGTTTTAAATACTTAATTAACTTTATATAAGACGATGGATACGGATGTGAAAATTGAAGAGGAATTCTGTGGGTTATAAGCATGCTTTAAACAGAAGAAATAATTTCCCTTAAACGATAAAATGATAAAAATATTGAAAAAGGGAATTTTGTGATTTAAATGATTGTTTTGAACAAAAGAATTTCCATAAAACAATAAGATGATAGATGAGAAATTTGAAGACCGGAATTTTGTGAATTAAATGCATGTTTAAAACCATATAATTCCATAAAAGATAAGATGGCAAATGAGAAAATTGAAGAATGAATTTTGTGAATCAAATGCATCTTTTAGTAATTAAAAGAATTAACTCTAGTAAAACAATAAGATGGTGAATGTGAAAATTGAAGAGAAATTTTGTGAATTATAGCATGTTTTTAACAAAGGAATTAATTTTCGTTGAACGATAAGATATTAGAGAAAAACTATCATTCAAGAAATGAATTTTGTGAATGAATTAAATGCATGTTTCGAACCAATTAATTTCTGCAAAAAGATAAATTGATAGATGAGAAAATTGGAAGAAAGAAATTTTATAAATTAAACCAAATAATTATTTTCAGTAAAACGATAAAATGATAGATGATAAAATAGAAGAAAATAATTTTGTGAATTAAATGCATGTTTAATAACAAAATATATAAGATAAAAAATGAGGATATTGAAGAAATTTTTGTGAATAAAATACACGCTTTAAACAGAAAAAATTAATTTCCGTAAAACGATAATATAACGATGAATGAAAAAAAAAAATACTGAAGATATTTTTTATTTATTTAAATACATAATTTTGCAAATAAATGCAGGTTTTAAACAAAAAAAATAATTATCTACCCCCTCTCTTCATTAAGCAAGGAGCGAAAAAAATACATTGGGGTACTGGATATGTCATGTCTGGAACCCCTTCTATGCAAATTTATATCGCTCAATATTTCCCATGATTGTGGTAAAAGTGCAATTAGTATACCAATTTACCTTAAAATATTTATTTTAAGGTGATTACTTCTATTATAAAAATACATTTTTATTTTCTAGCTTTATGCAAACTAAAATGATTTAAAAGAATAAATGCAAAATTCGCATATGAAATTACTTACTATGCCGCCTTAACGCAATATATAAATTATACAATATGCATTATGCAGCTAAAAAATGACGTCATACGGAGCCTCCCCCCCCCCCCCAGACGAATTCCGGTTTGGGACTTCCCTTGAGCATTCGAAACCTCCACAGTGTTCTGTCCGAGATGTGTAGTGCCCGTTGGACAAATAATGACGCCACAGTTTAATTAATACAAAAAAATATATATTCAACAATCTAAAAACAACCAAATTCGAAATACTTAAAAACGCCCACTACCTAACGGACGGCTATTCTCTCATCTACAGGTGGGTCAACCTTGGAAGGACGACGCCCTCTTTCCCGCCGCAATGCTTGGCTTACTGCAGACGGGAATTCCAAAGATGATGAGGGAAGAGGATTATGCAAGGGTTTTTTTTTCTTTTTTTTTTTCCTGTGCAAATTCAGCAGTTGCACAGGTCGCGGCAGGACGAATGGAACTTCGTCTCACATAACCACAGACTGATTCATCATAAATTTACAGTACAAATTACAGTTTTTTTTTTTTATATAACAGTAGAAGCCTAATATAATAGTGTCCTCAATAAATAACGTTTTGAGTTTTCTTCAGCAAGGATCAAACAAAAATGCACGTCGATCTTATGATCTTGATTTCTTTGAAGTCTTCCATATACAGAAAAATTCCAGTAATTTAGTTAATGATTTATCCACTACTCCATTCTTGCTCGCTGTCTGGCAGAATGCCCTGTAACCCCCCCCCCCCCCTTTCTTCGTGCTATTTCTTTAGGATTATTATGCGTCATTTTAACTTTTTTCGTATTTTTGTGTCTTGTTCTGACTTGACTCGTCTTATCGGGATATTCCTGTTGTATTTTGTGCACGCCAATCTTGTATATTACTTGCCGTTTCGGATTGGCTGGACTGTTTGTTCTTAATGTTGTTTTCTGATTGGCTCTCTCTTAATTCAGGTCTTGGGTATATAATCCCCCTTGCTTCTTCCTCTAGTCTATACTCTGAAACATAATATGTTACTTGACCACCTTAATAAATAAAATACTAAAACTTAGCTATTTCCCCAATGAATGGAAGGAAGCAATAATCATAGCAATTCAAAAGCCAGGTGAAGATGCCACAATTCCAGTCAATTACAGACCAATTAGCTTGCTACCGACACTTAGTAAAATTACTGAGAAAATAATTCTTAAGAGACTGAACACGCACCTTAGTGAGAATGACATCATCATTCCGGAGCAGTTTGGATTTCGGCCGAAACACCACCTCTCATCAATTGCTGAGAGTGGTAGAGTACATATCTTCTGGACTTAATAGTAAGACACCCACAGCTGCGATTTTTCTTGACATACAAAAAGCTTTTGATAAAGTGTGACACCGTGGATTAGCATACAAACTGATCACTCTAAAAGTCCCTGACGCACTTGTCAAACTTTTAATCTCATATCAAAATAACAGACACTTTCAAGTTAGAGTAAAAGATAACTTATCTACACCCAAGCTCATAAAAAGTAGTGTACCACAAGGTTCTATCCTGGGCCCGACACTTTTTAACATATACCTGAACGACATACCCAGGATTCCTAACATACAGCTGGCACTCTATGCAGACGACAGTGCGATACTTGCAAAACACACATATCTCTCAGTAATGCACAGACAGCTACAACAACACTTAGACATACTCCAACCATGGCTGGAAAAATGGCGAATAAAATTAAACCTTAATAAATGGCATTGGATTTATTTCTCTAGGAAACATAAACCTCCGCCGCCTCTGTATATAAACAACCATGTCCTACGAACAGAAAAGAACACTAAATACCTAGATGTAACGATAGATTCCCACCTAACCTGGAAATTACACGGAACAAATATCAAAAAAGCGCATGCGGCCACCAGTGCCTTATACCCAATGATAGGAAACTGAAATCTTAGTTACCAAAACAAATTACTAATTTATAAATCGGTCATCCGCCCGGGAATGCTGTGTGCAGCACCCGTATGGGGATATGCCTGTGAAACCACCATAGACATCTTAGAGACAAAACAAAATAATATCCTAAAGATTATCAGAAAAGCCCCTAGATACTTAAGAAACTCGGTAATTAGAAATGACTTTAAAATAAAAACTGTTAGAGCTCAAATTAAAAACCTAGCGCTTAAATTCTACAAAAATCTGCCATCTGTCCCAAATGAACTATTATTTAATCTGCATGACTATGATCATCGCAAGGCTAAATCTCGTAAGAGACCCCGTTCGGTACTTAACTTTGATATTCGGTACTAGGGACGTCCCACCTTAATCAGTTGATATTAAATAAAACTCGCGATCTTTGCTTTTCTACAAAATGTCTTAAATCCTAAACTGCTAGGTAACCCTCCGATCTGCATCAACCCCCCAAACTGCTTAAACTCTAAATGTGCAACAAACTGCCACACTAGGAGCTAGGTCAAATAATAAAAACATTAAATCCAAAACCTCGAACCTCCAACTATGGACTAATGAATTAATGTCACAGTATGATGATAAGAACCATATCTGGAGACTGGAGATTAAAGGCGCTTCGCGCCTGGTGCTCTGTTCAGAACGACAAATCAGTAACTCTAGTCTAACGCCCATTCCTCTTTTGGACTTCAGGTTTGTTGGTTATCTTGCACTGACGAAGGGGATTCAGCGCATCCTCGAAATAGCTGATGCTGCATTATTATGTTCTATTTGTGCTTTTACACATTGCTCAAGCTTTTCTTATCAAATAGTGTCCTATCTATCCATTTTCCCACATCACCTGGATTGAAATGTATAAAATATAATTGACGAGAATTTCTGTTATAACAATTAAAAATTATAATTTATTTTTCCTTGATTGGTCTCGGTAGTGTTTGTTGATCAAGTTTATAATTTTTGAACCGTTAGTGCCTTCAAACAAATACTTCCTAACTGGAAAATTATTTCAAATCGTAGGAATAATTATATTAAAACACTTTCAAAACTATAAGACGTATTAGCATAAAAATACATAAAATAACTTTTTATATAGCCCCTTAGCTAAGACAGTTCGATTACTTTAAAAATATGTATAAAATCTGGAGTCCATTTATGAAGTTGACGGTTCTAAGTGAAAAGCTCGTAGCGATATTCATAAGACAAAAATTTGGCATTGAATAGTGGTGTGCAACAAAAAACAAGTACAGCTTTATTTTGTGAAAGGTCCTTAAATTATTTGAAAAATTGCTTGGTAAGAGCAAGCAGTGTGGTTTTTAATCCCCCATGCATTGAGTTTGTAGGTACAGATGCCAAAACTGCTACTTACTGCATTAAAATTATTACATACGAGTCATGGACATTTTGCTCTAAAGGGTTCGCATACAAAGTTAGATTTCATATTTTTAAGGCAATACCTCCCCCTGTTTTGAAAATGTTTCGCGCAAACTTTTCTTACGATTCAAAACAATTTTCCAATTGAAAGTATGTGTTGAAGACCCAGACCGACCGACTCGTCAACAAGGACATGAGTACCCATTTGGTCGGCCGGAATTGAAAGTATGTGTCTAGCACTCAAATTATCTATGCGTCCAGGGCCCCCATGCCGCCCTTGAGTCCATATGCAAATGCATCCTTCACACCCTCCCTCCCTCCTTCCTGCTCAACACTATGAAAAAGTAAAATATTTGTCTTGTGCCGAATACAAATGTTCTACACCTGGGCAATTGATTAGAAAATCGCCCGGTAAAAGGACGAAGAGATGACGTAATGCCTATTTCCTCCCTCCACTTACCGGCTGACGCACAGGTAGATAAGTAACTGAGCGTTGCAGGTTTTGGGGAGATGGCTGGATGAGTTAATTGTCGCCGATTTCCGAAAGCTGTTGCAGTAATGAAAGTTCATCAAAGAAAAGCACCGCAAATTGGTAGGGAGAAATTTACTAAAGGGTAAAAGGTCCATGTTATTTAAATTAAATTAAATAGCATATATGTAATAATTGTCTAAAGTGTATGAGTCAGTCGTTCCAGAATCCGCCCCTCCCCCCCCAAAAAAAACACCCCAGATGACCCATGTTTGCACACTTATAGTATTGACCAAAGAACAAAAGCGGACAGAGTCCAGATTTTTTATTTTTTCCGTAGGGGGGAGAAGAAAATGAGGAGTTTTTAAAACGTGATTTCAGACCCTCTAGAAGCCCCACCCCCTCTGTTGAAGTGCAAGGCTGAATTTTTATACACAAAATGTCCACAACGGAACAGAACCTAACGGAGTCGTAATATTGGTTCCCTCCCAGGGACGGAGAAAAATGGGGGTAAAGGAAAGTTTCCCACACGCATTTAAAAAAGTTGGGTATATGAACTCAGCAACAAAGAGAGGTAGGAGAAAAATGCCAATTACAAAAGTTATAAAAATTTTGTTTGACGAGTAGGAATCGACATTAAAACTGTTTCAGATATGGCACTTATTTGGCACAATGCTGTTATTGGCGAATTACTGGCATACTCAAGAATACCAAAATAAACAACACTTGCATACACAGGAATCTATTCTACAATACCTTCTTAAAAATGAGTTCCGTCACGACCAACAATGTACATTTGAATGGACGCAATCATTGCAGGTGTCACCGTGTTACAAGCCCTGGCGATACGACAATTTTAATAGATATTTATTTCCTTCCATTCATTCATTCCTGATACCGATTTCTAGTAATTAAACAATGTTCTACAACTTTGATATTGGCTCTTTTTATTTTCCCCCATCTATCTCGCTTTGTTGCTGAGTTCGCCATCCTAACTTTCAAAATTACCGTTACAATTGCTTTTATTCGATCGAAAACTGTCACTTTACTATAGATAGACTTAACGTGTGCACTCATGGACCTTTCCTTACAAAATTATTCTGGTGTTTAAGGACTGTCCTAAGAACCCTGTATTTTGTAAAATCGACAAGATATGTAACTCTTCAAACTTGAAGCGAAAACTTTATTTCTTTTAATATCAAAATTTACTTGCAAAAATTGCACTATAATAACCAAAGGTAAAACAATTCATCTAAACTACCGCCCAAGTTGAATCCCATGCATCATGCATATTTGCATATGAGAACATTTTTATTCGTCCTTATCGTTACAGGGGTGTGTAACCTAGGGGTTAATGCCCGGATGATTGTGGCTTACAAGCACATTATCAATACAACATCCGTTTAAGTTTACATAATTACCCAGCACTGAAAATATTTGTATCAAATTATCGGAAAGTTATCGGTAAATGCCGATAATTGATGTGGCCTAACTGTTGATTTTAGTCGATGTTCACTACATCGATGCAACAACAGATAATAAACGCTAACATTATGCTGAAAGATAACATCACGCCAGTTGCCGCTGATGACAGGCAGAATCAAACTAGACTAAAAATATTTGATGTGACCATAGTCATGCTTTTCCAACATACTATGCAATATTATTATGCAATAAAATAAGACATGTTAGTTTTACTGTACAAAATGAATAAAAGTCTAAAATTAACCACCCACAAAGAAAGATGTTATTCAAACAAACCATTTCGGCTTCATGGGAAGGCGATTATTTCCCATTTATTTTGGATCAAAAAGCGCAACATCTCGAAAACAGCATACTAGTTATCGCTATGATGTCATTCGTTTGCAGATAAACAAATACTTGAAAAATAAGTTATAACTTTAAAGAAATTAACAGTGCTTTACTGTACTTTGAAAATCAATATACCACTTCCGTATACAGACTGCAACAAGATCGATTTATTCAAAAGTTAACCCTTTCTCCCCCCCAAGCAAAATCATGGTTTAACGATTAAACCAAAGAAATAATTATCTGGCTAGGCGACTGATAATTAGTAATTATTTCCATTTTTGTCCGTAACAATCGAAGACCATTCACTGGAAGCCCTGGGCATTAATATCGGGAAAATAAGGCCGATAAACCCTTATGATTCAGCTGTTTCAACGCCGAGTCGTCAGACAGTAGGTCGCCATAGCAGCTGCTAAAAAGCTCCGGTTAAGAAAACACATCTCTCCCCCTAACAACCCGACGACGGAAAACCCAATCCGAATAAACAGTGATTCATGCGGAAAATCAGAGATTTAAGAGACAGCAGTTATATCTCTGAGAGACAAAGTGTATAAATTTTAAATCAAAGCGGTAAAGTTGCATTTACAATAAGCAAACGAGAGAGAAGGTCGTATTCCAGTGTTTCTGAAGATCTGTGAGAGACTTTTTAGAAAAGAAAATCAATAGGATCGACAGTATGAATTTCGATGCACAGACCGATATTGGTTAACTATACGTTTGCTTGGATGCCCCGATTTCTCATAGTTAGATACCTAGACAGGCTGTTTGGACTACAAATTGGTGTCGCTCCATATTTCCCTCGTTTGGGAACAAAGAACCGCAATTCAAATTACCAATTGTCCTATTTTAAATGTTTAATGAAAAGAGTGAAATTTAAGATATAATAAGCTGAGAAATAATTTTGCAGATGAATTAACTAAATTTAGTTTACGTATAATATTTAATTGCTGTTGATTTGTAATAGCTTTTCACTTTAGTATGTAAATTATTACAACAGAGCTTTTTCTATAATCATGTCAAAATGTACTTAAATGTAATCATAAAATTGGTCTCAGCAGGTGTCTGTTTCATAGTTGGCACGTTTGTGATATACGACGGTTTGTTACCCCGATTTCTCAAAGTTGAGTATCTGGACAGGCTACTTGCAGCCACCCATTTTGTACAAATTGGGAGCGCTCCATATTTCCCTTGTTTAGGAACAAAGTACTGCAATTCAAATTACCTACCTTAAATTTTTATTAAAGAGAGTGAAATTTAAGATATAATAAGCTAAACTATAAGAAATAATTTTGCAGATAAATTATCTCAAATTTTGTTTATGACAGTTTATGACAAGAGAGTTTATGATGTGATGGTTTAAACCAAGGTAAAAAGTTGTTAAAACCGTCGTATATCAAAAAATTTGCCAACTATGGAACAAACACCTGCTGAGGCCAATTTTATAATTACACTTAAGTACATTTCGACTTGATTATAAAAAAAAGCTCTGTTGTAAGAATTTACTAAAGTGACAAACTAGTACAAATTAACAACAATTAAATATTCTACGAAAACTAGTTCTCTATCATAGTGGGTGCGACATGAAAAAGGTTCGGAATACATGACATAGTAAGGCGAATGACCTTGAATTAATAACAAATGCGACTTCAAGAACAAAAGCGTTTCTTATCTCTAACGGTTTTTCATTATCGGGGCTACATGTAGGCGTTGAACTTAACCTCCGAATTATAATGAACAAACACTTCGAGCAATAGAGAAAAAGGAGTACAAAAAAGAACGCAGCCTGTAAGATATATATCGGCTCTAAATGAAAGTTTATAATCAAGCAAAACTATGTATTATTCATGAATTCGATCCTTATTCATGAGAGCTAAATGACTAAGTTACAAAGTAACAAAGATACAATCAACAAATTAAATTGTTGACAGATAAGATTTGAAGAAACATAGCACATCAACTGTGATATTAGGCTTTGAATTCCAAAGCTAAATTCTTCTAGATTACATACAAATTAATGTGAAATTCATGTGTAATGGCTTTTGTGTTTCTCTCTTGTGAGAATTAAATTGCAAAGAAAACAAAATAGATTAATTTTTCTACTACAGCGTTAAAAAAAGATTTGATTTGGCGTTAAAAAATCGAATTTGACGGAACTGAAAAAAAAATTCGATGAGCTCCTGAAATATATCTCAAAGAGAAGTAGAGGAGAGAAAGACATAATTTTCGCGCTATCACTTTTCACTCGGGTAACACTTTTCAGTTTTCGATTTCTATAAATATTTTTTCATAATTCTATTTTGAAAAAATAGAATTTTTTCAAAATCTTCGCATTGGCGTCCATGGACGCCAATGCCTGCAAATTGGGATCGAATTGTTTGGGATAGGGTATGTCAAATACATGTCTATTTGAGAGGTTCTTCGTTTAGGAATCACGCTGTCCCACCCGTAAGCAAAAGGTTAAACATAATTGTTTCTTTGATATGTACTTTTATTTAAAAAAATAAATTCTAATTCCACTGTTACCACCTACAAAATTTACATAAAGTTTTTTACTGTTACAAAAACTAAAAAGTTTGACAATATATCACCTATTTGCAGCAGAGCTTTCAAACCACTAGTGGTAATCATCTACTGGTATACATAAAGTAACGAGATTTTAATCTCACACCTCATTTTAAAATGTAAGGGATGTCCTAAGATGCTCCACAGAAAAATGCAGAGTGCCACTTTACTTGAGTTGAGCAATGAGGTACCACCTTCACCTAAAATCGTTTGTTCGTTCACTACAATTGGATAAAACTGAATTCCATCCATTATGGGTAATTCTAATTTTTTCTTATCTGGAGATTGCTTATCTTCAAAGTAGATCTACAGAACTATCGCAATCAATCCAGTAATCTCAAACACATATCATGAACCAAAATACTATATAATTCGAAATTCTAGCAAACCTAAATTGGCCGTCAATCAGTTACCCACAATCTAATCTACATAACCACTTGTTTTAAAGCTGCTCACACTTGTAGATTAAATTACAAAACACGCCACAAACAAATTCAAGAATTCGATTTTCTATTGTACTGCACTACTTTTCGGTATTAAATATACGAGAAAACAATAAAATATAAAGGGCTAGTTTGAATGCAAAGAACATGCGATGATTCCGGCTCACGAGGGAACCACACGAGTTACTTCTCAGCTATTTCAAAAAGGTCAACGCCACAGTTTGGCCATGGTCTAAAACCACTCGATACTAAGAAAAGTAGACCCCCAATCGATTTATATTAAGAGTTACGGTTGAATTTATCTGTCCTAAAAAGTTGTTTTTTACATGAACACATGAACAAACTAATCGATCTAAATGGGTGATATGTTATATTACCTAACTGACATAACCAAACACAAATATATCAAAGTTTACTAAAATCGATTTACTAAAATTTATTACTAAAATCGAATCAAATAGAAAATTCGCCCAATGAAAGACTTGATCAGAACTACAATACAACATCTCCATCAAGTCAAGCAGCATCGGGCGCGATTAGTACTTGGGTGAGTGACCACCTGGGAACACCGCGTGCTGTTGGCACATTTCGGGTGCGGTAGCCCGGTGGTTTGCGCGCTGGATTTGCACGCTGCCACAACTGCCGCCGTGTTCATGCGGAGTACGATCAAGTTAAACATGTGGGTCAGTAAGTCCTTTCGAGAGGTTGGTGGTAGGTACGGTCCCTGTGGATGCCTCCCCCACTGGGTTCCGGTCTAAATTGGGTGGCACTTCCCGGTCGTCCAATCAGTTACCTTACACCTTTCTGGTAGGTCGGACGGTCTGGGTCTCAACAACAACATCTCCATCAAATATTGGATTCTCCACGTATCACAAAGGAATAATAAAATAGTAATTGTAGTCGTTTGCTTTGAATCACATGCAATTACCCCGCTTCAAAGAGCTGTGGCAGAATTCAATTGTTTCTGCAAAAAAATCGAGAAGGCGGCGTTTCTTTTCATACGCAAACTCATTTCTGTTATCAGCATCGTCAAAGTCTTAATTGCATTCACCGTTAATGCCTTGGATAGATTTCGATGTCTTGGTGCAATTTTTTTCTCCCACATTTATCAATTAACAATCCTAAAAAATTTTCAACTTGGCTTCCATGTTCCATCCATTATTGCGATACTTTTGCAAAATAACATTTAAACCTTAATTTTTGAATAAAGCAGAAATGGATATTTTTTTTTTATTTGATTTCAATAACTTTTTTATATTTTTGTGTCTAGCTATATCTAATGGATGATATAACGCGGCTCATCTAGATCGATTAGCCTGATCAGGTAAAAAATAGCTTTTGAGAAAGGTCAGAAATTTGTCCATAACTCGCAATATAAATCGATTGGGGTCTAGTGTTTTTGCATGAGGTGCTTTCATGCAATACTATGGGCAAGCCTGCGGCATTGATATTTTAAAAATAGCTTGGATGCAACTCGTGTTCCTCATCAGTTGAAAATTGTTAGCGGCTTTCGTATTCATCAGAAAATCACCATTATGAGCAAATTGTAATGGATGCTACATGGCAGTTCTATTGGCATGATAGCCATATTTGCGCTGTATTTGTTTTTAGATTCGACGACTCATCGACAAAGTACAAACAAGCATAACACAACTTCAGGGTGTTTAAAGTAAAAAAATACTTTAACTTGCACGGTTCTTTGTTATGTAGTCGAAAAGTACCATTAGAACAATCGTCATAAGCTCTATTGTTCACAGCATCGAAAAACTACCTGCAAGACAGGCTCATATCACAATGTAAACAAACTATATGTGGGTTAGAAAACACAAAGCGATCTTGGCCTTGAAATGTACAGCAAATCAAAGAAAAGGAATAACTTCCAACGAGCAAATTCCCAACAGATTAATCCCGCCCAGAGATATGTATTCAAGAAATGCAAGTTCGTGATTGACAAAATCATGTTTTATTCATAGTTCAGATTCCTATTCACGAGAGCGGCAGGCATGCACCGCATTGTTACTGAGCAATACAGGTAATTGCATGTTGCTATTCCCTTCTTTAATTGTACCAGGGGCGATTTTATTACAGGGCTGAAGGCCGTCAACAGGGTGTGATTGGTAATTAGGTAGAAAGAGTAAGGTTATCGGATCTCAATCAGAGAGCTGTCATCAACGGATTACGTGGGTACACAAGAGGTTTTGGCGTCGTTGATGGTAAGGTGAGAAAGTATTCTTCCTCCTTTAAACGGCCGGTTATCTTGTTCATTATATGACGATTAACAGACAATGTCGATTATACCTTTAGATCACTTAGTTATTAATCGCGTTTGCATGTACTCCTTCAGTCATCAAGTGCTGTCCTTAACATACATAGTATATTCCTTAGCATCATAGAAAAGGGCCTATTTTGTATAAGCGCAGTTTATCATTAGAGTAGGTTCGTAATACGTTATTTTTAATGCACGTTAAATCTGTGCACCCCCACTCTACGAAAACAAAGGCTAAGATAATGTTTGCATTTAAAGGCAAAGTCAATACTACTCAAAGTTAAATTTACAGTTTCAGTAACCTGTTTTACTCTTCTTCTGGAAAGTAGTTATGATTTAGATTCAGTAGATTAAATCAGGGCTGGGCAAATTCGAGGTGCCAAGTTGCTTAGGGATGGATAGTCATTGCGCTCAATATTTTTGATTAGGCTATAACTATTTCCAAAATGTTGATATGCAAAAAAAAAAATATTATGCACATTTGCAACAAAATGTTGATATGCACATATGCGAATCCTTTAGAACACGAGTTCCCCCATAGGATCAAATCTTCTACTTCTAGTCATGATTAAAATAAGAAATAAGTGACCAAGCAACCCATTTGATCACCAGCTCTGAAAAAAACATTTGATGCATTGATCAAAACGGGGTATATATGCAATTGCAAGGCACTAACACAAAAGTGACTGCTTGTAATGTTTATTTATGTTTATATTAACTTTTTTTTTTTTTACTAGCTTTGTTGTCTTTCTAAATGGCGACATAAGTTTGTCTCTTTTTCCCTATTGCTATGCAGAAATTAAACCAAATTATGGTTTATAGAAGTCGTATTGTCAAGAATTAATATGATAGCCTATAAGACAGCACCTAAATTTTTTAACAGTCGTCTAGATACAAATAGAATTTGTCCAAACCTGGATTCAATTGGCCAAGTGAAGCAACAAACTTGCTATGTATGGCAACAAACTTGTTATATAGATGCAATATGAACATCTTTTCACATAAATGAAACATATTACCCAATTTAGGAAGAGGTATCTGTAAAGTCCGCCTGTATACGCTATAAATCATTTCTGTCTGAAAGTTACATCTTTTCAACACTGCAGAAGCATCCTATACATATATCCTTCTGAAACGTTCTTGGGTGGCACACAATTCGTTCTTTAGTATGCAAGAAGTTACAAAACTTGAATGCAGGGGGTACACCTGATAAAACTTCATCTCGAAACCTGCAATAGATGGTCGAGACCAGAGAGAAAGCAGCAAGTCTTCCGTATGAAACCACCGAGAGCTTAAAATCATATACAAGGTAGGATCAAAAAGTTCGGAGACTGTGCTGATATCTCCAACCCTGATTGCAAGAGATGGGAACTATTTTACTGTGGCGTAGAGGCACATGTGACGCGAGATGTGAAAAGAAGCGGGTCCGCAGTGCAGGGTTTTTCCAGACAATGCGTGTCAGTGAACTGTAGTCGTTCGCGTTCGTCGAAAACGGAAATGGCGTTTGAAGAACAACGTACGAATACCAAATTCTGCCAGAGTTTGGGGAAATCGCCGACAGAAACATTGCACCTGCTGCAACAGATTAAGCGTTTCGCGAAATGATAAATTCAATGCAGATATCAAAAGGCACAAACTGTGAAATATTACGAATGTATAATTGGATCCTAGCAAGTCTCAATTTTAATGCTAAAATAACGTTAAGTAGTACATTTTGCAACAGAAATGTCTAAAATATTCAGGGTACTTACACAGTAAATAAATAAATTAAGAAATGTTACCCTAGACTTTTTCTCTTTTAGGAATTCCGCCATCAAATTGAGTTTCAAAAGGGCTTTTTGAAGAAGTTTAAAAACATTGTTATAGTCTTTTAACATTCCATATATTAATATAGATTTAAAAAAAAATGCATCCTTAACTATACTGACTCAATTATATTAATTCCCTTAATATCATAAAATATTTTAGTCAAATAGTGGTTATTCAGAGGGTTATTAATATTTCTAAGTGCTAATTTAAGTGTATTGATAGAGCTATAATATCCACAAATGCAACTACCACTTGGTTAACTTTCCTTTAGTTTGGTGTACTCATATTATTGATTTAGATGTCACTTTTGATAATGCATTCAGCTTTCAAATGCATATTGATAACACTGTTCAAAGACTTGGCTTCACCTTACTTAACACGATCTCATATTTTTGTCAAGGATACTATTATTTATGATACTTTTGTTACACCTGTTTTAGAATATTGTTTTAATTTACACCTGAATTCTCAAAGAATCAAGGTAGTCCAAATATAAATTTTTATGCACTCTTAATTGCAAAATTTTCGGTTATCCACTTGAAATGCATATTAGTCAGGCAAAAATATAATTTTAATGTTTCTATAAAAAATCTAATGTGGGCAACACATGACTTTCCTTATATAATGCAATGGATTTACTGCTCTTACAGTAAAAAAAATAGGTTATTCTTATAGTAGATACTTATATTCTATCCA
Source organism: Amaurobius ferox (assembly GCA_951213105.1). NCBI lineage: Eukaryota > Metazoa > Arthropoda > Arachnida > Araneae > Amaurobiidae > Amaurobius > Amaurobius ferox. The sequence goes on from OX578138.1 coordinate 39,801,934, forward strand.
AAATATTGAATTTTCGTCAACAGTTGTCATTTTCATTGATATAGCGTCATTTTTATCCACTTGGTGAGACTTTCGTTAATTTGGCAACATTTTAAAAAGTCGCCAAGTTAGCGACATTCCGCCAAATCATCGCCAAAATCTCGCTAAAAATTATAGACGGAGAAATAAATTATTCTTATAGCAGATAAATGACTATTGACGTTCAAATACAAAATTATTACTCAAAGTATCTTTTCTCATGAATGGAACGAGCTAGATTCACGAGAATGATGTCACCAAATTTATCACATGATATTACTTACGAAAAGTGAACATATTTCAGAATATGTGCAATATCTCGAGAATGATTCGTGCTAGCGTTCTAAAATTTATGTCAATCGTTTTCTAATGAAAAATTACATAAGAAATGGCTATTTACGTAACTTTATTCAAGGTTTTAATTTTTTCATGATTTTTTTCAAAATTTCACTCGAAAATTTAGGGGGGGGGGGGTCTCACCATCCGATTGCATATATAAAAACAATAAGCTTCCAGTATTCATGAATTGTAATTTTTGTACCAAATTTTGTTCGAATCGCTCCATCCATTCGTTTGTTAGTTATCGTCTCCACAGACTCACTCACACACACATACATACACACACAGACATCACCTCAAAAATGTTCGATTCGTGATCAGGGATGCTTGAAACGTGCTCTCCCATCGGAAACTCGAGTTCGAATTTTCGACCCCGTCACAATACTTTCTTTATACATTGTATGTATATAAGGAAAGTAAAAAGGAGAAAATGCTCTTATTCTACTATAAAGTTTTAAATAATATTATTGATTGTCCCATGTTTAACTTTCTTGCTTGGAGTTCTATGTACCTATTACCAATACTACACTGCTGGACAAAACTTTGGCGACCACCTGAATCTCGGCGCGTATTATTAATAAAAAGATATGCTATGTAAAATAAAACGATAAATCAATAATATGCACATATGAACATCAAATTACTATATTATGGCAAAAACAATAAAAATTATAATGAAAAACGCGAAAATAAGGTGGTCAAAACTTTGTCCACCAGCAAGAATTTTGGAAATATTTCATATAAATATAAGTGCTCCGTTACCAGTTGTATAGCTTACAGGTGGCTCAATAAGCGTGCAGTATTTTAAAGACGTGAAGGATGATCACTGAAGAGAAACGTGCTGAAATCATCAGGTTGTATGGCCAGCTTAAAGGTCTCGGGAAAACAGCCGTCCAAGCAAGTGTTTCCAAGAGTACAGTCATCAGGGTGCTCAAAAATAGGAACCGGAAAACAGGGAAGAAGATCGGACGTCCTGAAGCTTTGACCGTCCATGATAAAAGGAGGAGGACGACACGGCAATTAATAGGGCAAGATGAACTGGTCACCAGCCGTATCATAAAGAATAAAACCGGTGTGACAGCCTCACGCCGAACTATTTGTCGAACGTTAGCTAAACAAGACTTTAGCTACGAAATAATCAAGAAACAACTGCCGTTAACACCGAGACACATGGAAGAGCGTCTCAAGTTCGCACGCAAACACATTGTCGAATCCACGGACTTCAAGCAAGTGGTTTTCACAGATCGATGAGAAACGCTTTTGCCTCGATGGACCCGACAACGTCAGTTCATACGTCAAACATAGAGGTGATAGCATCATCGCACAGCATCGAGTGAAACGTCAAATGGGTGGTGGCGGTGTCATGATTTTAGGTGCCATCTCCAGCTTTAGTAATCTCGTGATAAAGGTTGTTGAAGGCAAATATAACAGCCTAAAATATCTTGATGACCTACGAATCACCTTTATCCCGTGGTGTTACGGACAATTTGGCCAGAACAACTGGATTTGGCAGCAAGACAATGCAAGTAATCACACTGCAAAAACAGTGCTGAAGTACCTGAGGTCCAATAAAATTGCTGTCTTAGATTGGCCCGCCCCGATCTGAACATCATTGAGAATGTGTGGCACCTAATGGAGGAGGTTGTGCATAGCGATAAGCAATACGATGACCGGAAACTGATTCATGCTCTGGAGAGATGTGCAAAGAAGTTCAATAAGGAAACCATAATGAATCTATACAAATCAATTCCTGGACGTTTGCTAAAGGTCGCTGATGTTAAAGGGGCACAAATTCAATAACTGACTCACCTTTTTGTCATCTTTTATTTGTTACACACGTGTGATTACTTAGTGGTAGGCAAAGTTTTGGCCACCCATTTTCCTGTATTTTTTGTAAAATGTTTTAATTTTGAGATATTAAACAGTTTTTGTTATTCATATTTGTTTCTTATTGTCCCTTCAAATCACGGTGGGGAACACATCCGTACATGATTTGTAGTTTTTTAGAATCTGGTGGTCGCCAAAGTTTTGTCCAGCAGTGTGAGCGAAAATAAAAATATTTCACAATACTACTATTAAACACAATTCTGTTAAAAGATTTTCTGACAATAAATTTGTTGATCTATTTAATGCATATTGCGCTGATATTCATATTTATATTTTGACTCCCTACCTATTTTTAAAAAAGCCTTGTTTAATGTACTTGGAATGTTTAGTATTCTGCTATTTTACGTTCTATATTTTTTATGTCTTGTGGTTGTTATAAGTGAAATATATCTGTTATACCTATTTTAAACTGAATAAATATATATGTCTGCAATTCTCTACCTAAAGAGGAAGTCCATGAAGTGTTTATATGCTGACTGGAATTTATTTTCAATAATATCTCAGATAAAGAAAACTAAAAGTGAAATAGCACGAAGGAAAAAGTTAACCTTTAAGCTTGGCTAATTTGCCAGCATTTGGGATTAATAAACATACATTTCACAAAAATGCACAAATAACAATTTTAAGGTGATGGATGACTTAGTTGTGCTAACGAATATAAATAACTGAATGGCGAAATTATTTTCTATTTCCATTCATTCCATTGTTATAAAAAAACCAACATTTACCCAACAACAAAAAAAACTCTTTAAACAGTGACCATTTAAAGAGGTTGGTAAAAAGTGAGGAAGCGTGGGGCAATTTAAAGTTGGCATACTTAAATAATCCATAGAAGTGATGATCAAACATTCAAATTACAATTCTTTTACCAGTTGCAAGATATAGCGGAACTATATGTGATAAGACTAGCAATTATTTCCAAAATAATTACTTTTTAAAAAGTATGAAATATACGCAAGTTTGGTGTAGCACAATATCGGTGCAAGTCCGGACGTCTGAAAACCGAAACGATCTTTAATCAAAATTCGAAACACATTCACCTTTTTCTATCAATCAACAACTCAAAAGGAAAAAAATTGCCCCCATTTTACCATTAAAAAACTTAAAAAGGGATTTAACAGTAATTACGAAACCGTAAAAATTATTAATTTAAAATATCGTTATGAACATTTAAAATGCGTGAACTTTGATTCCTCATAAGGAGAAACCACTTTTACATGCAACTTCGCGACATTTTCGTGGCTCGGATGTCAGATTTGGCGAAATATCACAAAACTTGATAACTTTCGGAGAGTTTCCAAATTCGCTGGAACTTTCTAGAAATATCCACTATAGTTTCGATTACATAAATATATATATATATATATATATATATATATATATATATAATGAAAATTGAAAGAAAAAATCTACCAAGCAAACATAATTGTTCTTTTTCATAACATTGAATAGACATGCCAGAAAGTCTTATACACTACACAAGCAAGAATGCAAATGAATGGAAGATAAAATATTTTAATCATTAACCGATTTAAGTGAACGATTAAAATATACCATTCGATGAGCCAATAGTAGATAAGAAAGACATTTACAGAAAATGCTTATTGTTACATATCAAGTATTTTTTTAGATGCATCGCGTTTCGTTTTTGCTATCCAAATTAAACTTGTCTGGAAGAATTCGAACACTTTGATTTTTTTTTTTTTTTTTTTTTTTTTTAATGTTTAACAGCTTACTCAAAAAATTATTTTTCTACCCAATCAAGTTGTCAAATTTTGTTTAAAAAATAGATCAATATTTAGATTTTTAATACATAATTTCCTTATTTCAATTTAATATTCATAATCTGGATACGAAAGCATTCCATTGTCTCTCAAAATAAAACATCCATTTATCGTCGATTATTGAATATTTGAACAATGTTTAAGGACAATGATTAAATCTAAATAAATTCATATTTTTTTTATTCACATAGATCTTGTTCCACACAACGTCTATAAAAACTGTGAATAAATTTCCTCGGATATATTTCGTTCTCTTGCCACACGTGATTGCATAACATATATGGTTTGCTGCAACACTATTATTGAACCATCAATAATTCGATCAACAGAGACATACACCCGTGCTAATTCGTCAATTAGATGGTAATAAGTGCCCGGAAAATATTAAAAAAAAAAAAAAAAAAAAAAAAAAAAAAAAAAAAAAAAAAGATATTCACTCCGATATAAATCATAACTTATCAAATTGCCTGTTCACGTGTTAATACCCTGACCACACACCAAATATGGCCGCAGATCAGAGATGATTCCTCCTGACCAAACAAGGACTGGCGGTCAGCCCAAGTCCTTGCTATTGACCCGCAGGCGCAATCCGAGTGACCTGCAGTCAACCTAGATATGCAGGGGTGGAAGGGTTGTCTATGTTATATCCTCAATTCGTTCTCTTTGCCCATAAATGCAGAGAAGTAAGGAAAGGGTGGAGCAGGAGAAAAGATGTACGTAGGTCATCGACAGTGGGTGATGCCGCTTAAAAGGCTCCTCAACTGAAAGTTGGGTATGCAAATGAATTGCGTTTAAGTGGCGATAAGAATGATTTGTAACAACCTGTCGTGAGTTAAGTGGACGATAATAAATTCTAATGATTCATCGTTGTCATGAGCTATATTAATATGGATGTAGCTTTTCATGGGTTTGAAAAAGACCCCAAAAGATACGGTGCCCATACATGCACATCAGAATCTCAGATAAAGGAAGTCGATGGTTGAATACGGATTTAGTTAACGGCGGTAATCATTATTCTGATAATGGTGAGACAATGCATTTCTGGGCCAATGAGATTTTGAAGTAGTTGGAAAAACTATTTTATTTCTGTAGTGAACTAACTACAACTACTTTATTTCTGTAGTGAACTATGACTACTTTATGACAAATATAGTGAACTACAACTACTTTATGACAAATATAGTGAACTACAACTACTTTATGACAAATGTAGTTAAATACAACTACTTTTTTTTTTTAAAAAGTAGTAACTACAAAAGGACTCACAGCTTCAATTTACACAAAAAGTTGAGGATATGGGTATACTGTAGTAATGTAACATACTTATTCTGAATAATTAAAATTTACTGATTCCCAAATTTACTGATCAACTTACCAATCTTTACGCTTTTACCCACTTCTGAAAACAGTAAAATAAAATAAAATTATAAAATAAAAACTATGTATTTAAAAAACATGTTTGCTCATTTTTAGTAGAATTTGCATCTCAAAATTGCTATCAGATAAGCAGGATCTTTTGGGAAACAACACATCTTAATATATCCGTATAAAAAATCAACTTCATGAGGCAATGGCCTTCCTAACCCTGCAGCATCGAAAATTTTATGTAGTTTCTCCTCGTTCTCTCTCGGGAACAGGTATATGCGTTCGCACGGCAGAATGCATCCGAATTCCGAACCATGTGTCATTTCGTCTTATTTGGTATTATGAGACGGGCACTTAGCTCTGAAGATGTCTCGTCAGCTAAAACAGCCGACATTTTTTATTTGTTCCAAAGCGCTTGGCACTTTGCAAATCGTACATCGTTGCGCAGAACACTAAACTTCACAAATGAAGAAAGAGTGATCACATGATATGCAGAATGGCACCTTATTTGTTTACTGAAGTAACGTTAAAAGTAGCATCAAAACTCGATATAAACTAGTGATTTATTGTATCGCGCTACTCGCTACAATACTTATTTTAAGTAGCGCGTTACACTACAAACTACGAGAAAAAGTCGTGACTACTGTAGTTTCGCTACTTGTAGCGAGATACTTCCGACCACTGATTTTGACCCTTAAATCTCCACTTGGTAATGCCACTGCTAAGGGATAGAACATGGCTACCCCCCCCCCCCCATGTCCGTGCCAAAACGATACATAAGAACATTTGAAGCGATAATTAGCTCGAATGTTAAGATTTTGCTGTTTCGAAATAAATTATAATAAGACTTTTCGAAACAACCCATTTCTGTTCAAACCCAACGCATCTTCGTATAAAATATATTTCAAGGAATTTAACTAAACAATTTAATCGAACGAAATGTTGAATTATCGAAATGCAAGAATGAATACAAAAATATAACATTGGAGTACGTCCTATATTGTTATTTCAACCCAATTGCAAATTTCCACTTTTGCACGTGAACTCTAAAGCCGACTAATAAAGATTGAAGTTTATTATTCGCCGCGTTGAGTATTTTACTGCATAAAACACAGAAATTTCTCACACAGTTTTAAAACACAGAAATTTCTCACTTATCAAATTTTAAATAACCGTAACGACTATTCGAAATCTCTCAAATCTTTACCTGTTTTTCTCTCAAAGAGGGAAACTTAAATGAAAATTTTGCGCTGAGCGCCCTGTAGCAATCTATAAAGGAAAAATTATAAAATTCAAAAATTTCAAATTTTAAGGAATCTTAATGATTATTCGAAAATTCACAAATGACGTATTTAAAATCTATAAAAAGGACCGATATCCGATAAAAAACAAACTTGCAAAGAAAAAAAACAAGTTCTTAATCTTTACAAAAAGTGACATATACAAAATGATTGAGATGTACTATTGCCAATTAGTTTAGTGCCAATGAACTTAGATGAATTAAAAGGAGTTGGGTTGATAAAACTTAAACTGCATATATTACTATATATTGTATCTTTATAAAGTAAATAATATATCGTTATTATATATCGTTATAAAGTAAATATGCCAAATTTATTATACATCCACTAACTTTTTCGCTCTATACTTTCACTCAAAGTTTGATAAACTTGGCATTAGTTTTTCATCTAAATCATTTTTACGGCTGACACTTTTGTAAAGCTGAAAAACTTTGCTTTCTTTTTTTTTAAATCAAATATTAGTATACTACCTCGATCATTTTACAGTCATTAAAAAACACTTCCGAACCAGTCTCAAAATGATGAATATGAATATTTCTATCTTTGTTTAATTAGCAATAGAATTGTAACTGTGTATTTTTTAAATGCGTGATTAAAGTGCATATTTAGACGTATTAAAAAGGTGGGGGACCGCAGAATCCCCTGATGGTGGGGGAACCTTTCGATTACTGCTCCTGCACTATGCCATCTAGAACGAAAGGATCCTCTCGGGCCGAGGGAATAGCCGGTGAGTCTTTCGTAGCGATGAGTGACGCAATGCTGCCCCCTCACACACCCCTTCCTGGCGAAATGCTCAGTCGAATTTCAGTGAGGTCGGGGGCCGGCCAGAAAACCCCCAACGCGTCCCCAAGCTGAAACTCTGTCGGTGAGCAGAAATAGCCGGGAGGCGAATCGTATCTCATCGTGCGGCGTCGTGACGTCAGTCGTGGTCAACCAAGAAAGGAGAGGAGAAAGTGTGCGTCAACTGTAGTGCTGCCATCACGTCCGGGTCACCATTGTGGAGGGGCCGCAGAATCCTCTGATGGTGGGGGGATAGGTTCGAAGTCGGAACCTTTCGATTGCTGCTCCCGCACTTTGCATCAAGACCAAAAGGATCTTCCCGGGCCGAGGAAATAGCCGGCGTGTCTTTCGTAGCTTTGAGTGACGCAATACTGCCCCTCAAAAGCGTGTTTTGACAACGGAAGTCTTCGTTCATTATTCAGAGGACCTGCTAACTGTAAATAAATACACTGACCCGATTACACTTTTGGAACTAGAAATTAAAAATAATGTTCCTTTATTGAAGATGTCCGCTATTCGAAAATGTCCATTATGGATGCGTCACCGAAAAACATTTTAAATGAATATTGCACACCCGTGTCTACTAAGTACAATTTTAATACTGGGGCTCTGGAAGGGTTTATAACCCTTGAAACCACCCTTTTGGCGACGCCACTGAATTCAATACAGAGCGAATCCCAACCGCAAATCAGAATATCCACACAATTCCGGAACAGACAATTAATAAGCTAATTAAATACCCGTTTAGTGTTGTTTCACGTGTTACCAGAGTTTCAAACTCGCCCACGGGATCATTCATCTAGTCATAAGTTGTCAATCCAACGTGATATAGTCCGCCTCCCGCATTTAGGATGTCATTTTTTGAGCATCTACACGTTTTAAGTTCACGGTCGACTCGTTTCATGACCGGCTCACTGTGTTTCTGAGACACCAGATTAGGGCATGGGATTTCTACGCTCAGTTGCCACTAAGAGAATAAATGGTGTTACTGAATTACCGAGGGATGGTCATTGTTTCAGTTCACTAACATCGGGGAAAGTAACTCTTGAGAGACGTGGTCTTGAAACTGAACTTTTGTATTTAGTTCAGTTATGGACAGTTCTAGTCAAAATAGTCACTGAATCCGTCAAAAAGGGATGCAACATTACACGGTCATTGCACATTTTTAAGTATAATTAAATGGTGTGTAATTTAACTTGACTTTAATTCTAGTGGTCTTCAACACTAGAATTTAGCTCCCCACCCCACACACCATCACCACCACCTACCTATCCCCCGTTGCAAATGTTACGATATTTTTTTTTTAAATCTTATAGTTAGTTCAAATAATCACAATTATAACATATTATCCTTCATTTTAAAGGACTTGAAAAATACTTTCCATTTACACCAAGTTTGACAATGTACCCCCGAGGAGGGACTAATAACGTGACGAACACAAAAATTGTATCGCGGCTATTCTTCACTAGAATGTTTTAAACTGTCAAATTTCGTGACCACTGAGCCATAAGTAAACCTCTTTTATGCATAATTATGTCAAATTTTGCCCTATGCTGTCAAGTTAAAACAATATAAAATTTCGAAATTTTCGCACAAATTTCAAGAAATTCTATCTAGTTCTAGATTTTTCGATAACAAAGCTCGATATAAAGTTTTGCGAAAATCAATTAATATTTGTGGTAACTATCGTGTACACACAAGAAATCGACCACAGACAGACAGACATCACTCTAAAAATAAAAACGCGTTCGGGAAGTCCGGAAAACATATATTGGCATCAAAATGTCGAAATTAGAAGGGGGGGGGGGATGTTTTTCTACGCATGAAAGGAAAGGCGATCTTTTCACGAGTATTAAAAGACTTTTATAAATGAATCATAAAAACGGAAGAATGATTTTCTGATCGGAAGATTGGATAGTTTACTTTTGTTGTAAGCTATTGTATTGTTAAACTGTTTGTTCTTTGGCTTTCGAGAATTCGCCGAGAGTTCCAGCGTCGGTTTTGCATCTGAAATCACGGGCAACTCCGAACGTACTAGAATATGTACCCGACGTTGCCCGGGATTCAAGATGCAAACCTTTGACTACAATCACACCGGAACTCACAGCAAATTCTCGGAAACCAAAGAACGCTTTAATAATACGCCCACTTATTAAAAAAAAAAAAAATCCGCTGCGCTGATAATATTAAGATGGAAAGTCTACAACAATATCCAAAATGCCTCGTATCTTGGGAGATTCAGTCTTCAACACGAGAAAAGTATATTATTCTTTAAAAAAAATCGACTATAAATCACTTTGATTCCGTTTAAAGTTTGCTTGAAAGAAAATTTTTTGATCTTCCCGATGGTGTCAAGATGGATGCTCTGAAATAAAATTTCTGATCTCTAAGGAAAGCATTTGTGTCGTATTAAAACATAAAATAACTAAAATTTCATTTTAAAAAAGTAACGCCGAGGTGCACCCTTCTGGACCCAGAAATATTTGTGTGCCAAATTTCACGGCCGTACGTCGCTTAGATTTTCCCCTACAGGCGACACAAACATATCCCTTTATTATTATAGATGTACAGTACATTTAAAGAGCGACAAACGAAAGATTAAAAACTATATTAAATATTTGCAATGCTGCGACCTATACTATACGATATGTTGTAAAAATAACAAAGCTGCTTATTGTATTCTTTCTTAACTACGGGAATCTCACGCAAAAGCCCGATTTCATATTTATAACTACTTAAAAAACACAAAAATTTTTATTCTCACATATATTTTAATACAAGAAAATCCAAAAATTGGGCATTATCAAAAATATAAAAAAAAATAATAATAATGAATCGAAATATTTTATGAAAATGTCAAACCGGCATTTATGCTTTTTCCACAACTGCAATAGTCACCTGCAATAGTCACCGGTAGTATGCTTACTGCAATAGTCACCGGTAAAATTATAATATATTTTTATTTAAAATAATAAGTTGGTTTAGAAAACATATACTGTTTTGCAGACAATTGTAATACAAACACGTGATTAAAAGTAATGTACCATACTATAATTTAAAATTGTAACATATTTGTTTCATTCATATATAGGTACGAGCCACATTAATACATTGCTTCGCGAAAAAAAACCTTAAACGTGATCAACGAAGTTCTTGAAAAAAAAACAATACTTTTCAGTGTGGGAAAAGTTTTAAAATTAGGATAACATTACTAAAAATTTCATTTCCTTATCGAAATGAGAAACAAACCGGATTCCAAAGATTTTACCACATTCATTCGTTATCAAGCCTCGGTTCTTCAAGAATCAGAACACAGGAAAGTTCAAGGTCCTTCTTCAAAGAAGACGAAAAAAAACAATTCTTTGAAAAATCCTAAAAGAATGCAGCTAATCCCACCGCTTACAAGTTATTGCACTTGTTAGTGCGTAAGGACCTTGGTAAGGATATACCTTCATGACTCATTCAAGATGTATGACTAGAGTGGTTGTTCGGAATAAAACGTCTGATGACCTGTGGTTTAATTTAATTTAACTATGATATTATGGAATGCTGCTTCCGCTTTTATCTTTGTTTCAGGTATGATTCGGAGCAACAAAACTCACTTTTGGAGCAGTATGAAATGCTTCGAAGCAGGCGCAAAACTCACTTTTAGAGCAAGCAGCATGAAATGCTTCGGAGCAGGCGCAAAACTCACTTTTAGAGAAGCATGAAATGCTTCGGAGCTGGTATAAAACTCACTTTTGGAGCAGCATAAAGTGCTTCAGGGATGCAAATTTACAACTTTAGGAGCAGTAAATTAAAAATATGTCTATACCTAATATTTGTGAAAACGTGTTTATAAAAAATTTAACTGGTCTGCATACATTCAAGTACATTAGCAAAATATGAGTCAACAAAATGACAATGTTGACTGTACAGCACTGAACATTTACAAGCACATTCAATTTGAAAATACTACTACTAATAAAATAAAGTAAAATAAAACAGCCGATGTGTAACCTACTGCTCATTTTTCAAAATGAAATCCTCGTTCCAGGTTTATCCTTTTGTCTTCAGTAAAATTCAAGATAGTGCATACTGATATTTTAACAAAAAAATAATTTTTGAATTTGATATTTATTATAAGTACATAAAGGTAGAAAATAAAAAAAATTCCTCAAACTGCTTTACATAATTTTGAATGCATACATATACAGCTTAAAATTTTAAATGAAATATTTCTATTTTGCAAAAGAGTCTTATGCTCAGCTATTAAAATTGCTTTAAAACTTGGCACTTTAATTTAATACATATTTTATGACATGTTTTAGCCATTTTTAGTACATAAAAAATCCGCCCCCTAATTATTATGGCAATATTCTATTCTGAGTAAAATTGCCCCATTATTTGGTTATTCAGAGGTAACTGTTATGAGATATTTTATATCTATTTTTAAAGATAATTAGAAAATTGCATCTCATTCATGCTTCACAGCTGTACTAATGCCATGCTGCATATTTACGATGTAAAATGTTGGACTACAGTAGTATTCCAAACCCTGGAGTAAAACACAAAACTATGCAATAAAAAGCAAGTCTGCTAAGTATAGAAAAAGAAAAATTTATATGCTTTTGAGTATCATATGTTGTAAAGTGTAAACATTCTTACACATCACATTACAATGTTCAAAATTTTAGAAGGAAGCATTAAATGCTTTCATGTGATAGCTGCAAAAGTCTAAATTTTCTTGCCACTCGATAACTATTATAGTCATGGAAGTACTATCATAGTTTCGATTATTCTTTTGAAACTTTTAATGTTTTCTTTTAGAAACCTTTTGGATGTTCCACTTTTAAATGTTCCAACAACGCCCGTGGTTCAGTGATGTCCTTATTCATCGCTAATGCTTTCTTAGCAGCATGAATTGCTTTTTTATACTTCTTGGATTTGTAGAAGTTGATTGCAGCTCTGGAGAGAGAACTTGAAAGCTGCTCCTTTATATACTGATTATTAGGATCCAAGAAAAAACCAACTTCAAAATCCAATATAGCTTTCTGGCACAATTGAGGTTTTGACAGATCAGCATAAATTTTGCCTCGTATCTCATAAATTTTAGCGCATTTTGGATCCACTTTGAGTGCTTTCTCGATAGCATCGAAAGCGTCAAGAATGTCACCCTTTATGTGACTCTCTACAGCCTCGCTTAAATGCTTTTTAAGGTCCTCCGCCTTAATGGTGCCAAAATATTTTTGACCAGAATGCTCATCTGGACATATCAGGTTATCAAACTTCGGATAAAGAGAATATATTTTCCTCGTATTAACCCCAAAACCAGAAACAATTGCATCTAGCCACAAAGGGTTTCTAAAACTCGGCAGAGATTTCAAATAATCTGTATAGGATGGAAACTGACTAACATCAGGAGGTTTCAGAACATAGGGAGGCAACGCCGATTCGGAAATTCTACCAAGAGTAACTTTAACTCTGCTCAACTGCAGGGCGTTTTCATTCAAAGTTACTTCAATTTGAAGCAATTCAAGAATTGCTGAAACAGCCACTCTAACAAATTCATTCAGAAGCAAATGATTTTGGAGAAATGGCATTATGATTTCATTTCGTGGCATCACTACTCTGATATTCAGATTGCTCAGAATTCGCGTGGACCCATATTTGTGAATAACTCTGAGCTGGTACTCACGAGAAAGGACTGAATCAACTACGCAATCCAGAACATCGCCCACTTTCAGGCATTGAAAGAACATCTTTTTCAAAAACTCTTCAGAAAGCTTTGCTCCTCCAAACATTTCAGAAGGTAGTAACTGAAGCGGCCAGTCGGAGTTTTCGTCCACTTGAGAAAAAAACCTCTCGCATGGATGTATGTTCAATTTATCAATAAAAAGTTTAGAGAGAAGCAAATTACAAAGTTCATATCTTTTTTGCAGTAAACATCCATCTTTAAATACGTGCTTAGAAAATGTTTTCAAATGCAAAACTGCAACACGAACAAAATTGTCATCAAACCCGGATTTCCTTATTCCTTGTTCAAATTTTACAATCAGATTCAATCGTTTAGTATATTTATCTTCCATTCTTTATGCCTAAAATGAAATGAGGGACAATCATGAAAGCTTAGGAATGAATAATTGCTAAAGAATACATAGTAATCTGTAAATCAAAAACATTATACTCAAACAATTCCCTGATAAGCGTGAAAAAATTCCATGGCTTAAATAAAATTTGCTCACTAAGATAATTGATACACTAACATAAGTTCTGAAATTCATATAAATTGTTCAGTATTTAAAAAAAAAAAAAATAAATAGCAACTTTGGCACTCGCTATAGATTGATGTGAAACATACCTCCTTACACATATTCTACATGCGAAAAGGTTGACGTGTGTTATGTGTTGAAGACCCAGACCGTCCAGATAGAGCAGCAAATTGGACGGCCGGGAGAGGAAGCTAGCAGGACCCGGCCTCCAGGGTTGCGTTGAAGACCCAGACCATCCATTTGGATGGCCGGCCAGGGTTATGTATTTTTGTTGTTGAGACCCAGACCGTCCGACCTACCAGAAGGTGTAATTTAACTGTTTGGACAGCCGGGAAGTGTCACCCAATTTAGACCGGAACCCAGTGGGGGAGGCATCCACAGGGACCGTACCCTCCTTCCCCTACCACCAACCTCTCGGAAGGACTTACGGACCCACATGTTTAACGTGATCGTACTCCGCATGAACACGGCGGCAGCTGTGGCAGTGTGTAAATCCAGCGCGCAAACCACCGGGCTACCGCGCCCGAAATGTGCCAACAGCACGCGGTGTTCCCAGGTGGTCATCCACCCAAGTATTAACCGTGCCCGATGCTGCCTGACTTCGGTGATCTAACGAGAACCGGTGTTTTCAGCACGGTACGGCCGTTGGCTCACGGCCAGGGTTATGTGTTGAAGACCCAGACCGACCGGCTCGTCAGCAAGGACATGAGCAACCGATTAGTCGGCCGGGCCAGGGTTATGTGTGAAGATGGTTAAGCTTAAAAATATATGTCATGATCATAGAAATCATTCAGAAAAGAGACATGTTAATCACATAATATATAATTTAATTCACATCATCTTTATAATTTAATTCACGAATTTAAAATTCACAAACTGCTTCGTAAATTTCAGGAAATACGCAAATTATCCCATAAAATATATAAAAAAAAATTTAGCAAAATATGTTCAGTAGTTTTATAAATAAAATTTAAAATAATAATTGCACCCATATTATATGAAAAGATCGCATGACCCACTTCAAAATAAAATATGGCATCCATCTTGTTGAAACCCAGACCGTCCGACTTACCAGAAAGGTGTAAGGTAACTGTTTGGACGGTCGGGGCATCCATCTTGTGTCAGAATCGTGATTTTTAAAGAAACCGCTTTATTTTTGCTTAAATTCTGTGCATCTATATACTGCGCCAACGCAATTACAATATTTTGGAGTTTAAATGATCATCAAACTTTGATTTCTACAACGAAGCCTAATTTTCACGTGTGGAGAATGTAAACGCATCAAACTGTAAGATGAGATATATAAGAACTGCTGAATTTCTTTAACGCAAAATTATTTAGCTCTGGAGTCCGCATTATAGCTTATATGAATGAAACATTCATTGATTTTACATAGAGATGCAGACGATTCTATAGTATTGCGTTTTTCGATGAAATTTTAAGCATGGAATTAAAAACTTAAAACCATACAGGTAAAAGTATTTTTTAAGTAAAATAAATTATTGTAATATTGTGATAATTTTAAAAATATCGCCGCTGAATGAAAGGAATGGAAAAAATTCATAAATGAAATATTCGCATCTTTTACATAGAGAGCCGGGCGATTTATATTTCGATGACGTTATTTGAATAAAGTTCATTCGTTTTCGATGAAGTTTTCAAATATAATAAATTAATGTAGTATTGTGATAATTTTAAAAATATCACCGCTGAATATATCGCATTTTAGAGATGTTTAAATAAAATTGCATTGCAGTTGGGAAGTGTTTCATAATCAATCCTATGATCGATCTTTCTTGTTTTAATATTATGTCTGTGCATAAAAACTGAAATGGAACAATAAAGGGCTCGAAATAAGTTTTGCAAAGGAGGAGAGTTTAATCTATTATCCCTAGTAGCAATCCAATATTGTCTTCAATATTGGACCAATATGAAAAGTGAACATTTTGACGGAATTGGCTTTATTGGGCCAATATTTCCGATGTAACACCAATATTGGCGTGATATTGTAATGAAAATATTACCCAATATTGGAGGCCAATGTAACCTCAATATTTGCCCGATATTGAGATTATATTGAAAATATTTCCAATGTAATGCCAAGATATACAATGTTGATCCAATATGAAATGGTAGGGACGTCACTGGCTGCAAAAAGCATCGACTATCTAACTCTGAAATGCCAAATATGGAACTGTGGCCTACCTTCCTTGAATCTTGCCCGATAACACTCGAGAGCTGAAAAAAAATAATAATAAGATTGGATAAATAGCTCTTCCCGCCCCCCATCAGGTGGGGATCACTATAGATAATCTTAAAGCGTGACCTTTAATGCATTTTTTAGATTTCTTCTTCCCTACCACGTTGCATTCTTGCACGTTTATGGTGCACTACAAAAACTGAAATAGGCGACGTCGTGCTGATTGCAGCTCTCATCAAAATCTTCGCCAGAGCGAAAATTGTCATGTTATGGGGCGTTGTTGTTGTTATCCAGACCGTCCGACCTACCAGAAAGGTGTAAGGTAACTGTTTAGACGGCCGGGAAGTGCCACCCAATTTAGACCGGAACCCAGTGGGTGAGGCATCCACAGGGACCGTACCCTCCTTCCCCTACCACCAACCTCTCGGAAGGACTTACGGACCCACATGTTTAACGTGATCGTACTCCGCGTGAACACGGCGGCAGTTTTGGCAGTGGCTGGAATCGAACCCGGGCCTACAGGGTGCAACTCCAGCGTGCTAATCAATGGGCTACCGCGCCCCTATGTTATGGGGCGTGTACCTCAAAAATAAAAATCAATGTAGAAAACACCTTCTTTCTTATCTTGGAATTTTATATTTTACCAACACTCTGGTGGGCTTTTCTGTTGTACTAGGCAGTCTTCTGAAGAACATCATATACGCGCCATAGGAGGAAATTTTCTCAAAATATCGATTTGTAGTCAAAACCAAGAAGATCTTCACTGCGCGGAATTTAAAATTTTATAGAATCTTCAGAGTATTTTAAAGATTTATTTTAGTGTTAAAAGAGTGTTCACTCTAAGAAAAAGTACAATATACTCAACTTATTCCCGGCCGTATGAGCACTTACATTTACGGGTAGGTCGGACGGGAAAAAAATGCTTAACTTGTACGCTCAATCGATTATCTCTACAACTATTTTTAAAGCATAAAATCAATTTTCGCGCATTAGAATGTTGTTTACAATCTTTTGATATGTATTTCTAGTACTTCTCATTGTCCGAATAACATCCTAAAATTATTCTATTTCCAGAACGGGCAATATATTCGTATGTATACCCAAAATATGGACAAGTGACATCTCTTGCCACATCTTGTTAGAGACATAGTGGCAATGCCATATCTTGATAGAGACATAGTGGCAATGCCATATCTTGTTATAGGCATCGTGAAGTCCACCTAGCCCACTTTAAGTTCTTTTAATACAAGGCTAAAACGTTCCTGGAAAAGCCTAAAAGGCCAAAGATCAATCACAACTAATTAAAATGAATAATAATTTGACCTGCATTTGGCATCTGAAGTAAGAAAAAATCTGATTGTGCAAATCTAAATGGACAGGGGTGTAAGCAACGCTTTGCTCAGAAGCAACAGAGCAGTCCAATTAATTTCCGTGCTCCACTTTTGTTATATTAATGTCATATCTTTTGTTACAGAAACGGTAGATCGATGTTAATATTCAAGACGCAGGAATCATCAAATGAAGTAAGAAGTTGTGCAATCAGAATTATCGAACAATGGTTAGCCACCGGTGACCGTGATCCACATCGGTGGGATTAAAATTCGGTTAAAACAGAAGCACACTTTTCCAATATATTGTTTCGTACTTTTAACTACGAAAATAACTTGAAAGCCAAATTAAAATGTTTATTAAAGGGAATTTATACTTTTTGCAAAAAATATCGGGAGGATATTTAGTTTTTTAATTGGCTATCGAAAAAATCGTTTACAGAAAAATCTGCTAGAGAAAAATCGTTTACAGAACGTTATTTCTATAAAAAGAATATCTTATATATATACATATATATTATATATATATTGCTAATCCTTGAGCGTACAAACTCGAAACATGGACACAATATAGCAATCTTGGATAACTGGCTCCCACCATAGATTTCTTATATATTTTTGTTGAAATTTTATAATTTTGGGACCCTTCAGAATGATTTCGAAATACCACAAGCATAGATACTGCCATAAAAAATGTCCGCTAATCGGAATTAAAATACATACTCAAGCGCATACTCAACGTGGCAAAAATAATATTTTGACTCAATTAACTCGTGATATTTCTAAACCAGTGAGACAGACGAGAGGCATAGCACGCGATTGAGGAATGTCATCTGAGCAAACAACAAACGCGGTCGCACAAACCGCGGTCAGGATGAACTTGCATTCCTCTCCGAAGATTTTCAAGAATCCAATGGCTTCTAAAGAAAAAAAAACTAGACATGCAAAAATAAATAAGGCGATAAACGACTCGCGAATGGACGAGGACGCAGAAAAAGAAATAAAAAAGAAAATGTACAAGCGAAAGGAAAAAAAACATTCCTCTTTTACAGATCCCACATTTTATCCTAACAAGAGGATGTGTCTCTTCTGCTTCCTATACAAGGCGAGTTCCGGAAGGTAAACCCACACTTTCTCGAATGTTCCATTCGCAAAGACAATGGCCTATTTGAAAGAACCTATGAAAACGATAACGAGGTTTTTCGAAAATATTTATGGAGCACAATCGGGCTCTTTATGTCTTACCAAACGGTTTCTTTCTGGAACCCTTTCTTAGGGAAACACCATTAAACTCTTACAAAAATCATTTACAGGTATAACCCCTTTTTGCACGAATTAACTGAAAGCGTTTATGCGAACTCATCCCTAACAGCATTTTTTTTTCAGTGACGTAAGATTTACGTCACACTGTGACTTTGGGACGTCACAGGACGTCGCAGTACGTCTCGGCATTGTAATATTGAGGTCACAGGTCATTTTGGTCATTTTCATGGTCGTTTGTGACGTCACGTATTAACTTGTTTGTGAAGTCACATTGTAATTGCCATTGTAATGTCGTCACATTGTTACGTGTTAATTAAATTGTGGAAACGTCACAGAATATAGTCACAATGAAGTTACAAAGTTACTACTACGTAACGTCGCTCAGAAGTCACAAATATGATGTCACATTGTGACCCATGTGTCACGTGACTACAACGTCACTGTTACACATGTGACGATCTTTGCTGCGGGAGATAAATGTCAAATGGCCGAATTTTTATAAGCGCATCGATTCGACTACTGTTAGTATCTCCCTATCGGAAGCGATTCCCACAGAAAGAGAAGTACAGAAATTCTTTGACATTTTACAAAGAACGCCAGAAGAGAAAACAAAGAAAAGAAATTATTTCATTTTTTTAACTCAGGTAAAGTCCTACGCTAATTGGGTGATATCAATCATACATAAGCATTGATTATGAAGCAGTTTCCAGCGGAAATGCAGTTTTATTTAAACATCTCTAAAACGGGATACATTCAGCGCTGATATTTTTTGAATTATCATAGTACTACAGTAATTTATTATACTTAAAACTTCACCGAAAAAGACAATGCTA
Organism: Amaurobius ferox; assembly: GCA_951213105.1. NCBI lineage: Eukaryota > Metazoa > Arthropoda > Arachnida > Araneae > Amaurobiidae > Amaurobius > Amaurobius ferox. The sequence goes on from OX578138.1 coordinate 39,821,283, forward strand.
GTTACACAAAATTAACTTTATTCAAATGACATCGAAATATAAATAGTCTGTTTCTCTGTGTAAAATCAATGAATATTTCATTTTCATCCATATCACTTATATTCCAGACTCCAGAGCTAAATAATTTTGCGTAAAAAAAATTCAGAAATTCTTTTGCAGTACAGCTCACCTTACAATCACTTGATTTGTTTACATTCTGCAGTTTAGTGCTATTATAACCCCGTTGGCACAGAATTTCGATACACAGATATTACGCAAAAATAAAGCAGTTTTAAGACGAATGCAACACTATAAATTTAAACGATTTTTAAAGGTATACGGTAGCAGCGGAAAATGGAAGTCATATTTTATTTTGCATTGAGTCATATGATCTCTTTATACATCATGGGTGTAAAATGGTGCAATTATTATTTCAATTTTTATTTAAAAAACTACCCAACATATTTCGCTGAAATTTTTTTAAACATTGTGATAAATTAAATATTTCCTGAAAATTTCCAAGCAATTTGTGAATTTTAACTTCGCTTAAAAAAATGTTTGAAAAATTAAGTCCCACAGGGTTTAACGTATTTCATTTTTTCAACCCGGGAAAAATCCGAAACTACTTGGGTGATATTATTCATTTTCATTCCCAGACATCCCACAGACCGACCGTCTCAACAACATACTAAAATGTATTTTCGATAAAGTCATTTGTAAGGAAGTTATCGTGCTAACAAACGGACAGACAATGACCAAAGTCATAAACACTTTTCAACTACGTTGGAAAGTGTTAAAAACATACGATCCGCTCGGCCATTTTTCAACGAATCTGAAAACCTCCAGAACACACACGGTACATCCATGAAAAAAAAAATCATCACTGAAACTGTCACAGTCTAAAAGATAAAATATTCGTATTAACAGAATAAAGCAGTTGATTAAATGCATCAACTAATATCGAAGGCGAAATAGAACCTTCCTCGTTAGGGTAATTGAGACAGAGCAATCAGCACGACAAATGCAAGCAAATTTCCCTGTCTTTGCTGTAGAGACTGTTCTGCAGAGTTTTAAATAATTATTGTTTTTCAGCATTTTACTAAAAAAACATTTTATTTTTCTAGACCAGTTACTGCAATTTTAGCAAAAATGCAAAAGCAGTCATCAAAACGTTTCCCACACAATTATAGATACTTTATCGGCGGCAAAATAAATTAATTGGTTACGGACACATTGCGATCTAAAAGTTTGAGCAATTATGCTATTCATACGAAACAAAAGACTTTTCCATAAACTTTTCATAAAATAAAAATATTTTTTAAATGGTAAATTATATAAAATGAATCGGGGTGAATTGAAAGTTTTAACAAAAAGTACAGCGTTCGTATTAGAAAATAACCTGCTTCAAATTATACTAACACATTCAATTATGGAGAATTGGTATCAAAGCTCTAAATGAGCCTCGATAATAAGGCATGGATAATCATATGTTTATGACGGATAAAAATCGTGATAGTAGGTACATACTACTTACAAGATTGTGAACTTTAGAAATAAGAGGTATTTTGACTTGAGCAAAAAAAAATTTACAACTGGTTTATTCAACTATTTCCTTATTAATCTATTGGATTTCGAAAATTAATTTTAATTAAAGATAAGTTTTTACAATTGAATTTGCTTTCACTTAACTAGGTCGGAAAACTAAAAAGGTTAATTCTTAACATTTATGTCACAACTAAACTAGTTTTAAAACTCAATAAGAACTTTGTACAATACAGAATTCGAAATAACTGCTTTCTGCCATTGAAAAATATCTCTACAACCCAAATAAACGAATTTGGCCAATATTTATTAATTTAAGTATGCCCATCTCTACTCACAAAACATGTATTCTTGTCCGCGACTAAGAATTAATATTTAATTTCCTTATTCCGCCTAAGGGAGGCGTTTCCATCGAAAGGATCGAGCCCCCATTACAGGTAACAGTATCTCCGGGCTGGTTTTACTCTTTTTATGCGTTCATCAGGATGATACCTGCAGTGGCAGTAAGAACTTGATATGCCGACAAATTAGTCTTATCACGCAGAAATCGCAATTTTCATAAATATGGAACTCAGGTTGCACAAGGCTGTAATAACCAAGTTTATACTCCCAGAACTCGCCTAAACCTGCTTCTAGTGAACAGGTTCGTAAAATTATAACACTTAAGTTTTCTTGCTGCCATAGTAGGTATCGGCTATTCCATGTTGACGAACGCAAAATACACGCAAAAACCGGTCCATGGATGCTGTTATCCATCCTGACTTTGTTAACATACCCTATTGTTCATGGATTCTGTGAGTAAGTATATTATTATTTTTTAGTAAAATTTTACAGTTTCACTAAATTATAAGTTTTGACATACAGGCGCTTTGCAAGTTCCATAAAACCTCACGTAATATAATTCGATCGTATCCGAAAAATATAGAAGATAGGTTAATAGCAGTATTGTATGTTTAAGATATCATCAAGTAACTTATGAAGTAACACTAATAAAATGCAACGATTACTTGCTGTAAGTATCTAGTTACTTCATTTATTTACAACTGTAACTTACTTGTCGTTCTATTTTCAACTAACTTGGACACTTTCAAGTCACTTTACTTAACCCTGAATACAACGTAGAGAAAATTTTCTATTTCACGGGAGAGTTAAAAAGAGTACGAAGATACTAAACGCTACCAAGTATATTATATAAAGATGCAGTTAAATACAAATGAAAAATAAGCTGATTTAAAGAATAAAGTTTACATTAAAAAACATTTTCAGCGAGAAATGAGTCTTTAAAGCCAAACTTTAGGTCAAAAAAATATATATATAATCCACAAAAAATCTTATTATTAGTTTAACATTTCAAACCTGGGAAACAAATCTTTAACGCAAGTGCTAGATTTAAATTGCTTTTGACACCAAATTGACCCGTCCATATTAGAAATAAAAATGTTTAACACCAAAAATTACTAATAAAAATAAAATAACTCTCCTGACTTCTTTGAAAGAGTCAACGCTCTTCCTATCAACACAATACATCACACACATTTCTGCCTAAAAAAAGAAAAACAAGATTTTATTTATTAAACCCTTGAAGTGTTAGAAGTCGAGCGATAGTTTGGCGGGACTTTATGATTTTTTCATTTTTCGATGCAATTTATTTTTAGTGTGCGGCAGCATCTACGTAGAAAACGAGATCCATAATTTGCGTTCATGATCGCCATGGAAACCTGACCTTAATAAAGTTGATCTTGAAAAGTTGCGCAAAGGTCAAGCTTTCTTTATGCATAAAGTGCATATTAGGGAATAGATTATGAAAGCTTTATTTTAGTAGTCGCTTCAAGTCAGACATAGCGACGTTATGCCAAAGAATTTATTGTAGGCAAAACCCATAAATGGTCATACTGCCAAAAAAGACAACTTCATTATGAGCGACTTTTTATAGGACACTGGGCTCACAAAACCAGCCTACATAGGAGTTCCTGAAGTTTAGATCGTGCTCCCACACTACATATAATAACATGCATAAAGCGCTTATTATGTGCTCGTCAACATGGAACAGCTAGTACCAGCAAAAAACTTGCTATATATGCCTTGCTTTATGATATTTTATGAAGAGACCGAGAAATGCAGTACAACCTCACAGCTGGCTTCCCTTTCCTTTTTTTTTAAATAGATCTCAGCTACAATGGCAAAGTTCCTACTCATAAAGCCCGCCTATATGAAGCCCTCCAAAAGTTTGGATTTATTGCAGGTAACAGCAATGATGGACTTTCTATGGAAGAAAAAAACTTGCTATGTGCAGCCGGAGTTCAATTATTGAGACATTTGAAACCGGCTGCGTGGCAGCACAGAATTTGTCGGTGACACATAGCAAGTTAGCAAGTTTTCTTGCATCTGTTGCACGAATCAGCTTTACCATGTTAACGAGCGAAAAACCGGTCAATGGATGCTATTAACTGCAACTTTAATTGAAGTGCGATCTTGATTGAGGTCCTGCAAACGTAATTTGCGTGAGAATCAAACTTTGCGAGTTGCCGACTACGATCTCCAGCGCCTTATCTCGCACAAATAGAATTGTGCTATTTCTACTCGAATTCTTGGATTTCAATTTTGAACAATCCACAAAATGCCACAAATTTTTATTTTGCATGATGCGATTTCATTTTAACACGATTTAAGAAAAACAAAATAGGATTGCTTTTAATGTTCATACTTTTCACTTTCCAACATAGTTGAAAAGTGTTTATTGGTCATTCTGTTTGTCCGTCCGTTCGCACGATAACTGACATGAAAATGACTATCAAAATGAAATTTTAATATGTTGTTCAGATGGTCTGTAGGACATATGGGAATGAAAATGAAAAATATCACCCAATTAGTTTCGGAGTTAAACCAGGTTGAAAAAATGAAATACATTGAACCCTATGAGGCATAGTTTTTCACACATATTTTAACTGGAGTTAAAATTCACAAATTGATTCGAAATTTTTAGAAAATACTCAAATTATTACGTAAAATGTGTAAAAAAAAAAGCTTCAGCAAAATATGTTAGATCGTTTTTTAAATAAAAATTTAAATAATTATACCCGACCCAAGATATATGAAGAGATCACGTAACTCATTGCAAAATAATATATGGCATCCATTTTATTTTCCATGTGTAAAGATCGTAATATTTGAGAATCTTTTAAATTCATATTTAGTGTTGCATCCATCATAAAAACCGCTTTATTTTTTAGTATTATCTCTGTATCTAAATTCTGTGCCAACACAATTACAATATTTTTTATTTTAAATGATTACTAAACAATGATTATTTCTACAACGAAACCTAATTTTAACTTATGCAGAATGTAAACAAATCAGGCGATTGCAAGGTGAGTTGTATAACAATTTCTGCATTTTTTTCACACAAAATTATTTAGCTCTGGAGTCTGGAATATAAGGATATGAATGAAATATTCATTGATTTTACATAGAGAGGCAGACGATTTATATTTCGATGAAGTTTAAAGTTTTATTTAATTTTTTTTTAATAAATGACTGTAGTACTGTGATAATTTAAACACGAATGATCAATCATGCATAAAGCATTGATTATGAAACACTTTCCAACTGCAATGTAATTTTATTTAAACATCTCTAAAATGCGATACATTCAGCGGTGATACTTTTAAAATTATCACAATACTACAATAATTTATTATATTTTGAAAACTTGGTGGAAAACAAATAAACTCAAATAACGTCATCGAAATATAAATCACCTGACTGGCTCTCTATATAAAAGCAATGAATATTTCATTCATAACCATTTTTCCCATTCGGAGGCGAAATTTTTAAAATTATCATAATACTACAATATTTTTTTAACTTAAAAACTTAAAACCATGGAGGTAAAAGTACTTTCTAACTCCATGTTTAAAACTTCATCGAAACATGCCATACTACAGAATCGTCTGCTTCTGTATGTAAAATCAATGAATGTTTCATTCATATCAGCTATATTGCAGACTCCAGAGCTAAATAATTCTGCGTTAAACACATTCAGCAATTTTTATACAACTCACCCTACCATTGGATGTATATACATTCTCCATACGTGAAAATTAGGTTTCGTTGTAGAAATGATCAAAGTTTGATGATCATTTATACTCAACAATATTGTAATTGCGTTGGCACAGTATATAAATGCACAGAAAGAAATAAAAAATAAAGAGGTTTTAGGACGGATGCAACACTAAATATAAATTAAAAATCACGATTTTGACACAAGATGGATGCCATATTTTATTTATTTTTATGTGGGTCACGTGATCTCTTCATATAATATGGGTGCAATTATTATTTTAATTTTTATTTAAAAAACTACCGAACATATTTTGCAAAAAAATTTTTATATATTTCATGGGATAATTTGAATATTTCCTAACATTTTAAAAACAATTTGTGAATTATAGATTCGCTTAAAAAATGTTTGAAAAGTTAAGACCCATAGGGTTCAATGTATTTGATTTTTTCAACCCGGATTCAATCCAAAACTAATTGGGTGATATTATTAATTTACATTCCCATATGTCCCACAAACCGTCTCAACAACATACAAAAATTTCATTTTGATAAAGCCATTTTTACGGCCGTTATCGTACGAACGGACAGACAGACAGACAGAATGAACAAAGTCGTCATAAACACTTTTCAACTATGCTGTAAAGTGTTAAAAATATCACCGCTGAATGTATCACATTTTAGAGATGCTTAAATAAAATTGCATTTCAGTTGGAAAGTGTTTCATAATCAATACTTTATGCATGATTTATCATTGTTTTTCTAGTTATAGAATTGTTTTTAATATACATCATTTAAACTCGATTTACATGTTTACCTGTGCGATATTTTTGCAGAACTTATCAACCAAATCGAGAGGATGCATTCACTCCCGGTACGAAGGGATACTTTGAACATGCATGGATGGATGTTTGTAGTAGTTTTAATTTCACTTAAAATGGTATATTCAATTTAGCATTTGCGTATACGTAAAATGGCAATAGAGCTTCAAAACAATTCAACTCTTCTGAAACATATCCTAAGCGCTACATTGCAAAAGAAATAATCTTTTGCAATGTAGCGTTGCAGACGGCTTTGACGTGTCGGCCAGGGGTGTACGTTTTCTTAACGAATGACGTTTGGATCATTTAAAAAATTCATAGCGGCACACATTTTGTTCAAAAAATGATTCCTCTGGAAATTATATTTTCTTCTAAGATTTACCCTGCATTTATGTTCTTAATAGTTAATTTCATTTTTTCCCCTCCTTTCGGGATGAAATAATGATAAAGATCTACAGAAAAAAATATTTTCTGGCATTGAAATAACGCTATTAAAATGTTGTTTAAAGATTTGTTGCATAATATTGCATAGGGAAAGTGTGACACACGCGCAGGCACATATTCTCTCTTAAAAACATTCGATTCAAGTTTAGGGATGTGATGTGTTAGGGACTAAACGTGATCTTGAGTCGAAAACTTGAATTCGAATTTTCGACCCGTCACAATACTTTCCCTCGTCATTATATTAAGTATATAGGGGAAGTAAAAATGAGAATTTTAAGCTCTAAATTCGGGAGGAAAGAGACAGAGTGGAAAGATGTTAAATAAAATAATCATAAAAACATTAAAGCTATGACAACGGGGCATACTCGCTATCTTATGTTCTATTAATACTTGCATGTCTTTACTCTCCAGACGACTGAGCAACAAGCTCAGAAACAGATAGGCTCCTTAAGCCCCCCCCCCCCCCCCCAGAGGGTTAGAAATATCACACCCATTTGCTGCTCCGGTCTTGACACGACCCAGAGACAGACGAACTGATAGATGGGTTGCTGGTGCGAAGAGAGAACATATTTTACAAGCACTCTACAGTATAAATACACGCGACACCCAAAAATAGAAAAATTGTAGAAATTATTTGATTCTGAAAAAATAACCAATAATGCTCTAAATTGTAGCAATAGCCATTCCCACACATATTAATAAACAGTACGTACAGTGATACAGGCATGAGTGGGGTCATAAATTTATGAAATTCCAATTGCTACATGTTAGCAAATAGTGCAACCCCCCCCCCCCCCCCTTATTAGAAAACTTTATCTTATTCATATACATGGCTGCAAAGTTTATGGACAAAACTGTAAATCTTGTTTAAGTTAGCTACTTTGCTCGGCCGTGGCAGACATTTTGAATTTTAAAAACAAAAAGGCAACTGAACTTAAAAAACAAAATGCATGTTCGCACTATTCCCGCAACGTAATGATATACACAATCACCATACAAATTTAAGATTTTTTTTTAAATGGGTCAGCAACAAATTAAGAAAAAAATTAACGATTTCTTTTGGATTAACCCGTTTCCATTGTATGCTAGAAAAACTATAAAAGCATTTCACGCACAGCCTACCCTGGAGCCTCAAATCACTGCCGACTAGACTCGTAAGTCTAGTCTTTTCCATTATTTAGAAGCAACTACAGATATAGTTTTAAATAGGTTAGCACTTCTGCGATACCCCAAAAACGCATCCATGGCCCGGTTTCGCGCTATTTATGTACCTTTCAGCATAGAATTGAAATGGCAGTGAAAAAACTCGCTATGTGCCACAATTTTGTGAAATTCTGTAGAGACTGAAAAATTCAGCCCCACCACGGAACCGACAAAAAAATAAAAATCATAAGGATTGAATTCAGTCTACAAGAGACTTAAATAGCCAAGTTCGTACTAACAGAAATTTTTATAAAATGTAATACCTCTGAAGAGCGCACAAAAAAAGCGCTCTCCATAATGCTCCTCTGTCCATAAATGCTGCTATCAGCAATGGGAGCGCGATTCTAGTTTTGGGACCGCCTCCTTCAGGTGGGGTCTGTGAGTATGGTTAGCAAATTAGTGTTACTCGTTATAAACTGATGTTAAACATCACATGGTTTGAATAGAAAAAGGTTGATATGCCATGAGTGACGGTGGTACAAGCTACTTAGGGAAAGGTTTCAATATTTTAAATCTAAAATATATTTTATACTACAACTTTCTACCAGAATTATTTTATTATACAAGGGTGTGTGAAATTAGAAGATACAATACATATTGGGCTCTGTATTGAGGCCGGTACTTTTACTCATATCAAGTCAACAACCCAACTGAACGAGGACGAGCTTATATGACCTCAGTGGAAAGTTCTGGAAAAAGCACGCAACTCGTGAGCTTATTAACCCATCAGCAAAATTCAAGAAGTATCCAAAACGCACCAAAAGTTGTCAATATTATGTAGGCCGAATGCATCACACGATTTTGTCTCCAAGATCAAGTGCCAGACCTTCAAATTACAACGTTTTTCTGTTACGTATTCGTAACTGTATGATGTCACTTTCGTTTTATCTAAGGACACATTTCTCTCAAAATGTACTCTACCCCCCATATCAGTGTGTTTCAAACTTTCGCGGTCGAGAAACAACACTTCTGAAATTCAATTTGATGACGTAACCCATAAAATGAAAAATACTCCATTATGGTCTAATTTATGCATTTAAAATGTTGCATGTCTTTTCAATTTTTAAGAAAATTTACAGAAAACTATCAGGTCGCGGAACTCCTGAAATAGCGTCTATCGTGCAACCTCGGGGCTACGCGGAACACACTTTGGAAAACACTGCCCTATATAAGTTTCGCATCAAAAGTATTGAAAACAAACTATATGCTTGCCTTCCACATAGCTACAAAATTTGAAAATTTAGGTTTCTTTCATTCGCGTCACGAAGTGTGTTTAAGAAACCCAGTTCTAGAGAAACCGCTCCCGAATTTATCAAAGCAGACATTGCTTATTTCTTAGTGTATACGAAATGAACCCATTTCAGTCTTACAATAATAAACTGAAAGGAAAAGCAAGGACTCATATTCCCTAGAGCAGAGGAGGCCCACCCATACGACTATCTGAGTTATTATTCTGTGAGAAAAATTAGGTAGTGACCGTATATGTTAGAAGCAGGCAAGCTGGTGCTCGCGAATGCCATAGTGCTTGCTCCCAGAAATAAATAAAACATAATTTATTATAAAATAATTCGCACACACTGTTGGAAATACCTAGCATTTTTTTTTTCTTTTATGCCGAAAAAGGCGTTGCCTCATTTGCACTCTTTCTGTAAACATTTACATTTTAATGTGCGATTAATCCCTCACCAACTTTCTTTAAACATATCTCTGGGACTTTTTCCGATAAAATGATGAAATTTTGTACATCACTTTATTAGTGTATGGGGCACATTTTACTTAATGGAAATGTTTTTGTACGGGGCCGTATAAAAATGTAAATTTTGTATTTCTTCAAATTTAATCCCCTGAAAATTTTTATCGATTTCATAAAATTATGTACCTTTTTTTTTTTTTTTACACAACTTTATAATTTATTATATATGTCCAAGATCAATATTTATGGAATAAAAGCCGAGGTCAATGTTTTGGGGATACCCTGTATATATATATATATACATGAGGTTCACTCACGTTACTGGATAACTGAGACAGTAGATTCCTAGTCTAAAGAGCAAGAGGCTGTAGGTTCGAGTTCTACCCCAGTATTGTTTCAATGGCGCTAAAATTTTGACTCTGGAAATTAAAACAAAATGGAGGGAAAATATGGAAATTATAACAAAATATTAAGATTGAGGCTAAAATTGAATTTGAAATGAAAGCGATAAAAAGGGGGGGGGGGATTTGTTCAGTCCTTAACATATCACATTTTAAGCTAATAATCATTTAATGCTTTATATATATTTTTTTTTATTAGAAATCTAATGCAAATCATTTTCAAAAAGGTAGAACTAGGTGTTCGCGAGATATTGCGTATTCTACTCAATTACTAAAAAGGCGTCGTTCAAAACAGCAGCAAAAATAAATCAATTACTATAAATTATGCTACAACGCGATAGTTGCAGACCTCACGTATAGAAAATTGTGCTATAAAATAGCAGATTATATCTGGATTTATCGTGCATCGCAAAATACAAAATGTTAAAGGAATATCACGTGATAACAAGGTCAGAAAATGTGCGTTTTAAAGCTTTTAATACACTCAAACAGGCAAAAAAAGCAAAATGACTACATATTAATATACTTTTCCGTAAAAAAAAAAAAAAAAAAAAAAAAAAAAAAAAAAAAAAAAAAAAAGTAAGAAAAGAGAGAAGAAAGAAAAAAGAAGAAGAAAAAGGAAAGAACGAATGGAATGAAATAACTTTCAGATACTGCAAGTCAGAACTTATCAAGGCAGATACAGCGCGTTTCTCATGAAAGAAGCAAACCCATTTCCATCTTACAAAAACAAACTCAAGTGTGAGCGACGCGTTGGATTTCCTTAGAGCAGAGGACCACCCATCACACTCGAAAAGTCATTCAGCATGAAAAAGTGGACAGTGACCGAATATGGTAAGGAATGTCAGCTGCTCTGAATTTCAACCCTGTTTCACGAGAAGGGATGACTTTCAATCTACGTTACATCTAAAAGCAGTAAGCGAGACAGAAAATATCTGGGATGCGAGTCTCCGCTCGACTTTCTCGTACATTCATACTCCATGGTGTTTACTTTTGGTTTGTTAGTTATTATTTGTATCGTAATTATTATCAGAATGAAAGAAATAGTGTCATCTTTCTTAACTCCCACTTAAACAGCTTAAGTTTCACTTTTCCCATTTATTTTGCACACATCTTCAAACCATTTATGAACCACGGCTGCAAAAAAAAAAAAAAAAGCCGGGTAAATTCAAAAATGGCTTTCTTTGGTGTTAATCAAATTAAACATTTTAATTTTAAAGAATATCTGTTACATGTTTCATTACCTAAAGCCATTTCAAATATAATAATTTTTCCCCCCAGTAAATAGTGTACGTTGGTATTTAATACAAAGACCCCTTAGTACATTAGTATTAGGAGAAACACATGCATGAATAACTTTTACTGAAATCTTTAAAAAGAACAAAGCACAATTTTTCTAATTGATAGAGATTGATGATTCGGTGAAAATTTTATTTTTTGTTCTTCAAATTATAACTGTTTTCAAATTGGAGAAATGAAATAGCTGAACTCGTGTGTTTTATATAATACATACAGCTCGTCTCCATTGGGTATGTCAAATACAGATTTTACTTATCAATAACTTTGACATCTTAAAAATAATTTTACTATAATTAATGTAATTAGAAAAAGTAAATTAATTAAATTCGTTTTTGTCATTTTTTACTACAATTTTTAAAGTTTGGGTACTTATAGGGGAAAATAATTATTAAGTAAGCAGCTCTTTTTTTTTCTCATTTTATGTATTTTTGTCCTCAAAATAAGTTTATTTAGCCAACATCAATTAACAATTATCAATGTGTGCTCCTATTGTTACTAGTAACACAAAAATGATTTACTTGTTAATATGTTAACAGTTTATGATTATAATGACCTTTATTACATGCTGCTCCTTTCTAAATACAGAACGAGTTTTTCGTCTCAATATCGTTTCATTTTTTTTTTTTAGAAGAAACATTAAGACATTATATTGCATATGCATAAAAAAATATCAATAAAATGAAAAAACAACTTTCTTGCCGTGCAAGGGAAATTAATACAAAAAAAAAAAAAAAAATTCCCCTTACATAGAAATGATTGAGGCACCCATTTCCCCCCTTAATCCATTTAAATCAAAATAGAGTTCCTTGAACGATTTCGTGCGCAACGAACCTTTTCCATACAGTGCGATTATCATAAAAAGGAGAATGGGTGGAGGAACAGATATCTTAGAACTCTATTGCTAGGCAAAGAACATTCGTTGGTATCATTATTTTCTCGCTCTTTTGTGGAGGGACACTAAAATAAGTAGCAGACAATAATTATGTGGCCATATGGGAAAGAGAGAATAAAATAAAATCATTAAGAGCAATTATATAAGTTTGTTTGAAAAATAATTTTTCGATCTTTCAAATGATGTTAAGATGGAAAATCTGTAATATTTTCAGTTGCTAAGGAACCGATCTGCATGAAAATAACTCAATAAACTATAACATAAAATAACTAAAAAAAAACGGAATTTTTAAAAATCTTGCAGAGGCGTATCGTCCTGTGACCTGAAGTACCTGCGTACCAAATTTTATGGTCGTACGATGTTTCGATTTTACGCTACAAATGAACAGATAAACACATTCCTTTGTTTATCATTAATTATAGATTTCAATAAATGCTCCATAAAATTGCGTATAATATCAAATGCATGCCATTTTGGCAGTATAGTCATTTTTTTTTTCCCACCAGAAACATCTTAAAAATTTTCAACATCTCTGAAGTACATAAAAGGATTGTTTCCAAGATTCAGGGCCGGTGCATGTGAAGGCTCAGTGGCTTATATCATTTCAGCAAACAGAACAAACCATAGGTGTAGTGTCGAAGATTAGAGTACCGGATTTCGTTTTCAGTGTGGAAACTACAGTCCACTGTAGTGGAAACTATAGGATAACTTTAATTGTTTAGCCAACCCCAACGGCATGGGACTTAGGCAGGAAGAGTCATAACTTCCACTGGCGGATAAAAATTGCATTAGTTCTTCGGGTCGATTGAGAATTTATAAATCTCAAACAAATTTTTTAAATGGAACGTAAAAATAAAATTTAGCAAATAAACACTCTATTAGGGGAAAGAAAATTTTATCTGGTAATTTGGTTGGCGAAAGTAGTCAAAAATCCAGAGCAACCCCTGTGTAAAGGAATCTTATTCTGAATAATTATATTTTGAAATATTGATTTTAAGGCAAAAATCCTTAAAGAGTATTTAGGAACTTTTAACACACCCCTCCCAAAAAAAAAAAATAATAATTAACACCAAGCAATTGAGAAAAATATTAACTTTGTATAAAAAAAAAAAAAATTATAGCAATTTATCGGATAGAAGTAGGAAAAGCACTATTCAACTATAAATATATATCTTCCCATCTCTTTCAATTTTGTTTTCTTCAACTGAGGTGAAAGGGCATGTCTTGCTTTTACTCTTCTACTTTTGATCGGGGTAATGAAATATGGATTTCGGAGTAAAAAATTTTAAAAACAAGAATAGTAATCTCTAATATTTTGATAAAATTCCCCAGTGGCATTTCGGCCCGTCATCCGCGCGTTGCCTTTTGCCTTTCGGAATTAGAACAGCAAATTTTTAAGGTTTTGGCAAAACAAGGAGTTTTAAGGGCCCTGAAAAACGACATGCGAATTTAAGCATTCTTAATGACCGCATGAACCTTGTACAATTTTTCAAGCCTTGTAGAAAAGTAGCATACGAAAAAAAAATACTCATTTAAACACTTTCTGAACTTTAAGACATAATTTTGCTAAACACAGGTTCTGTAAATACCTTTATTGTTAGAGGCAGACAAGGTGTGCTTCAAACTAACTTTATCTACACGAAAATAAATATAGGAAGCGTAGGATTTTTACTCACTACGCTCAAGAAAATTTTACAGTTCATTCACAACTTACTAAACTTTCTTCTATTAATAGCAACGTTCCCCGTTTTGTTTATGTAACAGAAGAGCTTCCCCACAAAAAAAAAAAAAAAAATTAGAGCCGGGAATGACAGCATAATATACGTGGAAAGAAATAGGGCTGCCAATACATCAACAAAATGACTTATTTTAACTCATATTTTACACATCCCCAGAGATACCTACCTCTTCGTGTTATTTTGGCAATAAAATATTATAAAACAAGAAAGATCAATCGCGCATAAAACATTGATTATGAAACACTTTCCAACTTCAATGCAATTTTATTTAAACATAAAAATGCGATACATTCCTCGGTAATATTTTTAAAATTATGACAATACTACATTAATTTATTATATTTGGAAACTTAAAACTTCATCGAAAAAAATGAAATTTATTCAAATGACGGCATTGAAATATAAATTGCCTGGTTTAAACATCTCTGAAATGCGATACATTCTTCGATAATATTTTTAAAATTACCATAATACTAGAATAATTTATTATATTTGAAAACTTCATCGAAAACAAATGAACTTTATTCAAATGACGTCATCGAAATATAAATCGCCTGGCTCTCTCTCTCTCGCAGCATTTCAGCCAATAGTCCTTTATCTGCTGTAAGAATAACTTATTTCTCCGTCCATAACGCTTGGCGAGATTTTGGCGACGAATTTGGTGGAATGTCGCCAACTTGGCGACATTTTTAATTGTTGCCAAATTAACAAAAATCTCGTCAAATGGATAAAAATGACGCAAAATCAATGAAACTGACGACTAATTGAAGAAAATTCAATATCTTGGAAAGAATATAAGTATCTACTATAAGAATAACATTTTTTTAAACTGTAAAAGTAGTAAATTCATTGCATTATATAAGGAAAGTCATGTGTTGCCCACATCAGATTTTTTTGTGTTGTGGCTACACGATTGACTTTTATTATAGAACATATCCCCTAAATAAACTATTTTTTTTCTAATTACTTATGGATAGATTGTCTGTGGGTCTCACTAGTTTAATATAAAAGAGATAATTCTTACCTCTGTGAAGCACTTTAATAATCAGTATTCATAGAGGTAAATGCCAATTACATAAGAGAGATTTCATAGAATAAAAACAAATATTTTATGAAAATCTAAAATGTTTATCATAAAGGAATATACTTTTTCTATAAAATGTATCTTCTCTGTAAACTGCACCTCACTTCCATTAATGCATAATATAACAAGATTAATCATGCATAAAGCAATGATTATGAAACACTTTCCAAATGAAATGCAATGTTATTTAAACATCTCTAAAATGCGATACATTTAGCAGTGATATTTTCAAATTATCACAGTACTATAATAATTTATTTTATTTGGAAACTTAAAACTTCATCAAAAAAGGCAATGCTATAAAATCGTCTGCTTCTCTATGTAAAATCAATGAATACTTTATTCATATCACTTATATTCCAGACTCTAGAGCTAAATAATTTAGTGTTAAAAAAATTCAACAAATCTTATACAACTCATCTTACAATCACTTGATTTGTTTACATTCTGAATACATTAAAATTAGGCTTCATAGAAATAATCAAAGTTTAGTGATCATTTAAAATCAAAAACATTGTAATTACATTGGCCCAGAATCTAGATACACAGATAATATGCAAACATAAAGTGGTTTTAGAATGGGTGCATCACTAAATATAAATATAAGCAAACCTTAAAAATCCCGATTTTCACTAAGTGAAAAAAAAACAAGAAAGATCAATCACGCATAAAGCATTGATTATAAAACACTTTCCAACTGCAATGCAATTTTAATTAAAATATTTCTAAAATGCAATACATTCAGTGGTAATATTTTCAAAATTATCACAATACTACAATAATTTATTATATTTGAAAACTTAAAACTTCATAAAAAAAAACTTTATTCAAACGATGTCATCGAAATACAAATCGACTGGCTCTGTGTGGAAACCCCAGGCCGTCCGACTCATCCTGAGGACTTGAGTAACAGTACTGTATCTGTGTTGAAGACCCAGACCGTCCGGCTCGCCCTGAGGACTTGAGCAACCATTTGGACGGCCGGGAGTACTGGCTCTGTGTGTAAAAGCAGTAACAGTACTGACATGAGTAACAGTACTGGCTCTGTGTTGAAGACCCAGACCGACCGGCTCGTCAGCAAGGACATGAGCAACCGTTTAGTCGGCCGGGATTTCTTACTGTAAAAGCAGTAAATATTTCATTCATACATTTTTATTTCATTCATCACAGTACTACAATAATTTATTTTACTTAAAAACTTAAAACCATGGAGGTAAAAGTAATTGAACTCTACTTAAAACTTCATCAAAAAAGTCTGCTATAAAATCATCTGCTTCTCTATGTAAAATCAATGAATGTTTGTTTCATTCATATCAGCTATATTGCAGACTCCAGAGCTAAATAATTTGGCATTAAAGAAATTCAGCAATTCTTATACAACTCATCCTACATCTTAATGTTTTTACATTCTCCATAAGTGAAAATTACGCTTCCTTGTAGAAATAATTAAAGTTGGATAATCATTTAAACTCAAATATATTGTAATTGCGTTGTTTCAGAATATAGATGCACAGAAATTAAGCAAAAATAAAGCAGTTTAAGGATGGATACAACGCTAAATATAAATTATAAAGAACTTTTAAAAATCACAATTTAAACACATTTTTTATTTTACACACAAGATTTTATTTAAGTGGGTCAAGTGATCTCTTCATATAATATGGGTATCATTATTATTTTAATTCTTATTTAAAAAACTACCAAATATATTTTGCTGAAATTTTTTTCATATTTTTTATGAGATAATTTGAACATTTCTAAAACTTTTGAAGCAATTTGTGAATTTTAAATTTGCTTAAAAAATGTTTGAAAAATTAAGTCCCATAGGGTTCAACGTATTTCATTTTTTCAACCCGGGTCCAGTCCAAAACTAATTGGGTGATATTCATTTACATTCCCATATGTCCCACAGACCATCTGAACAATATACTAAAATTTCATTTTGATAAAGTCAATTTTACAGCAGTTATCGTGTGAAGGAACAGACAGACAGACAGAATGAACAAATTTATAAACACTTTTCAACTATCTTGTAAAGTGTTAAAAATGGATGCTATATTTTATTTTGTAATGAGTCATATAATCTCTTCATGTAATATGGGTGTAATTATTATTTCAATTTTCATTTAAAAAACTACTTAACATATTTTGATGAAATTTTTTTTACACATTTTATGTGATAATTTGAATATTTCCTAAACTTCTTAAAGCAATTTGTGAATTTTAACTCTGTTTAAAAAATGTTTGAAAAATTAGGTCCCATAGGGTTCAATGTATTTCATTTTTTCAACTTGGGTTAAATTCAAAACTAATAGAGCGATATTATTCTTTTACATTCCTATATGTCCCACAGACCATCTCAACAACAAACTAAAAGTTCATGTTGAGATGGATAATGTCATGATAAAGTCATTTTTTTTTACGGCAGTTATTGTGCGAACGGACAGACAGACAGAATGAACAAAGTCATAAACACTTTACAACTATGTTGTTAAAAATGCTCAATTTACCAATAAAATATAAATAATGTATTTAGCTATATTTGATATTTTTCTAGTATAATTGATTTACTCTAGATAACAGCTGCATTATACATGAAAATATTTAAAAGTCAAAAAAATTATTTTATTCTTTAATGCTGAAAATGTATACTTTCAGGAAAATGACTCACTATACATTTCAACAAAATTACAAATATTTTGCTTAACAAATAATACCTAGTTATACTTTTGTGTTCTAAAAATAGATTTGGGTATCTTTATGAAGCATATAATGAATAGGGTGCTCAGCCAATAATGGACGCCCATTCACTGTAAATTATACTTTACATCTTAAAATCTTATAGCTTCTTAATAATAATAATCCACCATAGTCTATTATAAGACTGAATGTCATCAAAAGATGATTAATGCCAATAAGACTTTATAATTTAATATCACCTAGATTCAAAATTGAGCAAATCGTTCCTTATGTCATAAGAAAGAGCAAATTTATTTAATTAATAAGTCCATATTTGTACTGATATTCATATACTTTATATTTATTTGTGCAACTAGATAGAAAATAAAATTACTTTTAAACCTTAATAGAAAATATGTTTCATAGATTGAATTTGAAATGGGGTGACCACTTCTGGAAATTCTAGTAATGGACATCCCATGTCGCCCCTATAAAACTGATATTTCAATATTCAACACCAATATTTAAAATGGAACCTTTTGCTTATTTTATATCCCATGCTTGCTTCTTTTTGTTGATTTAAGTAATTAAACCTAAATCAACAAAAGAAGCTTGCTATGTGTATTTAGACCGATTTCTGAATTAGTTATTCCTGTATTTAAAATTCAGCAGTTTACATTTTAGAATGCAAGCAGAAATCCTTACATTTCAAAGAAAAATTTTCTTAAAAGAAATTAAGGGTAAATATATTTCTGTGAGGCATGAGACAGGTATGGTTATCCTAGGGATGTTTTTTGTCGCAAAATTCTAGATAAATATGTCGCTTTAACTATGTATTATTTTTAAAAATTGCCACAATACCAAAAAAACTTATAAATTTGTTTAGGCCTTAAAAGTACTAAATGTTTAATTAAGTTATTAATTTTTAGGGTACAAAACCAAGTGTATTTTTGATTTTTGGATACTCAGAATTTATGTTCTTACAATCAACTTTATGATAGCTACAGATTATTCTTAATAATCAATGTTCTCCCCGAAATTTTTTGAAGCCATATGGTTGGGAAAAGTGGCCAGGTAAGGCAAGCTTGCCGACCAAGAAAAGAAAATACATAGGATCCTGAAGAGAGGGCATACGTTAATTACTTTCTTCTTTGACGCAAGATTGTCTGTAACTTTTCAATAATCAAAGTGTTGGATCTAGTCAAATTAGCATTACATGATAAAGATTGTTCTGCTTCCTTAAGCAGGTTTTAATTCAATTTAAAGAAGAAAAGAAATGTTTACACTCAGCAGTGCTTACTAGTATTGCTAGTCTAATAGCAACAGAGAATATTTGCACCCAGGTATTGTTAAAAATATTCCAGCATTGTTTAAAATTTAAATTTTTGTATAACTGTCTTTTAAACAATTTTGATGGAAGTGCCTATTCTTTACTACTATCTTCAAATAGTTTGTTTATTTTATAGACACAAATAATTATTTGCATATGATAAGATACAAACTGTAACCAAACGGTCACTAAAATTAACTGGGCAATAGGCCTGAAAATATAAATTTCTAGGTGAATGGCTATTTTCAGATCTACTGAGAAATGTGCCCATTAAAAACTTGGATAGAACATCAATGATACATTATTTATGTGATTTCTCACCTTCAACAGTTTTAAAACTCTGTCACTTAAAAGCATGGGTACACAGTAAACAGTGGCTAAGCATTGGCAAAACAGCTAAAAAACTTGACTTAATAACTTATAATAAATAAATTGTATGGCAAGAAGTGAATGATAATCCAGTATATATAAAAAATAATAACAATAATACTTTTGGTAATAATATAGAGATATTTTCTATTATATTACTACAGGTTTCTACTATACTAAATGTAAGAATTTAATGTGTCTTCAACTGGATATATTAACTTTCTTTTGATACTCTTTTTTAACACTTTACAACAAAGTTGAAAAGTGTTTATGACTTTGTTCATTCTGTCTGTCTGTCCGTTAGCACGATAACTGCCGTAAAAATGACTTAATCAAAATGAAATTTTAGTATGTTGTTCAGACGGTCTATAGGACCTATGGGAATATAAATGAATAATATCACCCAATTCGTTTTGGATTGAACCCGGGTTGAAAAAATGGAATACATTGAGCCCTATGGGACCTAATTTTTCCAGCATTTTTTAAGCGGATTTAAAATTCACAAATTGCTTCGAAAATTTTAGGTAATAATCAAATTGTTCCATAAAATATATAAAAAAAAATTCAGCAAAATATATTGTTGTTTTTTAAATAAAAATTAAAATAATAATAACACCTCTTATATGAAGCGATCACGTGTCCATGATATGAAACGATCACATGATCCACTTCAAAATGATATATGGCATCCATCTTGTGTCAAAATCGTGATTTTTAAAGTTCCTTTTAATTCATATTGAGTGTTGAATCCGTCCTAAAACTACTTTATTTTTGCCTAAATTCTGTGCATCTACATACTGAAACAACGCAATGACAATATATTTCAGTTTAAATGCTCTTCCAAATTTGATTATTTCTACTATTAAGCCTATTTTTCACCTATGTAAAATGTAAACAGCAAAATATGTAGAATGAGTTGTATTAGAATCGCTGTAATTCTTTAACACAAAATCATTTAGTCCATGGAGTCTGCTTAGCTGATATGAATGAAATATTCATTGATTTTAGAAAGAGAAGGACGATATTTTTCGATGAAGTTTTCGCATTGAGTTTACTTACTTGTAGCTCAATGGTCTTAATTTTTAAATAAAATAAATTATTATAGTATTGTGATGAATGAAATGCTGATAGAGAGAGCCAGGCATGTTATTTTTTCTATGACGTCATTTGAATGAATTTCAGTTGTTTTCGATGAAGTTTTCAAATATAATAAATTATCGTAGTATTATGATAATTCTAAAATTATTACCGAGGAATGTATCACATTTTAGAGATGTTTAAACCTGGCAATTTATACTTTAATGCCGTCATTTGAATGAAGTTAATTTTTTTCGATGAAGGTTTAAGGTGTCAAATATAATAAATTAATGTAGTATTGTGATAAGTTTTAAAATATTACCGAGGAATGTATTGCATTTTAGACATGTTTAAATAAAATTGCATTGAAGTTGGAAAGTGTTTCATAATCAATGCTTTAAGCATGATTGATCTTTTTTGTTTTTTCTAGATTAATAAGATAGAAAAATTTGAGATAAATAGTTAACTAAAATCCACAACTGTATTATCAAATGTTTAAAACTATTTTGTAAAATGTTGCTTTATGATTTATTAAATTCAGAAAATCCGTAATGTCCATTACTAGTTTGGCACCTTAGTTAATTTTTTTAACTAAACTTAGTTTCATCCAACTAGTGTGAAAGCCCCAGGCCGTCCGACTCGTCCAGAGGACTTAAGAGTATTTATTTGGACGGACGGCATCCAACTAGTGTGTAAACATAAAAGAAAATAAAGTGAGATATAATTTATACAATGTGTACTTACTATAATAAAATTATTTCTATGCATTAGAAAAACACTTACAATTTAAATTTCATTAAAACTCGAACATAATCTATAATCTGCTATAATAAACAGTAAAAAATGTAGTTGCCAAAAAAAATTATAAAATTTAAAAAAAAATTGGTATTTTACTGAATCTAAATTTAAATTGCATTCCACTTTTGTCTCATTTTCTTGGAGACACTTGTTTTGTGGTGCATTCACATTTGCAAACCCACAATAACATTGGTACATATGGAAAAACTTTGCCCATTTCTAACTCACTGTACGTTATTACGAACAAAATAATTCACTATTCAAAATTTATTTTACAAAATTAGCTGTTGAAATGAAAATATTGTAAAATGGCTAAACACGTGGCATTGTTTACAATTGGCGCCTAAACGTACAGCTCCTGCAAAATAAAATTAGGCAGTCTTTTGTTTTTCCCTAATAGTTAGTTCAGTTGAAGAAAATAACATCCCACGTAACTAGACAAAGAAAAACAAAAAACATAGATTCGATTTTTATGCAAGTCAAATAAGATGCATACATAATGTTTACTTTATTTCTCTCAAACTAAATAATGAAAATGTTAGATAAAATAACTTAAGAACGGCAACTGTTGCATTCTGGCAGCCTTCAAATTTTCAGTGAATGTTCTTGCCAATGAACTAAAATGCTTATGAATGAAGTAACAAAGTTAGTGTTTAGAACGGAGATTCTTGCATAACACTACGCTTTCTATTTTTTTAAAAAGCCAAAAGATACTCAAATGTTTTTGCATGCTGTTAGAAGTTGCATATTATGTAAATAATGAACATCAGTAACCATACTAACAATTCATAGAAAATAACTTTAACAAATTAGAACATGAATTTATTATACCTGGTAAATGAAAACAGTTATCAAACATAAGAAGAAGCAAACACAACAAAAAGCTTAAAAATATTTCTCAAGTTTTCAAAACACAATTCCACCGACAGACATAACAAAAAAATTATTTTTTTGGCACTGTCCCAGTAAAATATTTCTTGAGAGCGCAAAATCTGATCGTTGGAAAAAAATAAACAAAAAATATTACTTTCCAGCTTGGCGTCGTATCGCCATTTTTGGCATAATGCGCAGAAATACAACTGACAAGTCATCCGCCCAAAACTGCGAACTGTTTAAAATATCAATTTCCACAAATAAACTCCATATATTACATTAATTTATATAACAATTCGATTATTTGAATTTTAAAGCCATGATAATATTTTTAATAAAGCGCAAAGTTATATAAATAGTATTTAATGCCAATTATTCAGTTAAAAACGACAAATTCTTTAAGAATCAACTAAGAGATACTTTGAAAATAAATACGAAAAATACTCAAACTTCATTTACGAATAAATTACATTTACTTTTAAACTTTACAGTGTCTTGAGTAATATTTGTCAATTAATTTAGTAATATTTTAAGATTATTTGATCATATTAGTTATTTGAGTAATATTTTAAGATGTGTGTGGGGGGGAATGCATGTGTTTTGTGCATTACTATCCTTTTCAAAGAATTTAATCTGAAACATAGTGTAGGTAGGATTAATAAAATTAATAGGGGGGGGGGGGTCCTCCTAAATCCCCCTACAAATAGCACAATGCAATTAGTTTAGATTATCCAGCAGAAATATCAATAGAGAAAAATAATCTTTAAATTTTAGATTTAAATAAATATTTAATTATTTACTTCATTCTCTTTCAATCTACAAGATAATCAATCAATGTTTAGCAGATAAAAATAAAACTGCACTTAACGTTTCCCTATCTTCCCTACTGTAGGTGAAAATGTGGCTCTTCTGACATATTAAACCCAACTCATAATCAGGGCCTAATTTATGTTTGGATAACTAAGGTCATCCACCCCCCTTTTATCAATTTACTAGGAAAGTATGACCTTATATATGTATACAGAACATTTCTATAAATGATCAATCTCTGGTATATATAATACAAGTAAATTAAAATGCTTCAATTTTATATATATATATATATATATATATATTAGTTTTTAAATAATAATCAGCCATATTTTCATAAATATCAGCCATATTTTAAAATATTTTAAGAAACTTCTCTTTAAAATTTTTACTATCATTAAGTTAAATTTATATTGCTGTATCTGCAGCTAAAGTGCACTGACATGGTATTTTTTATTTGCCTTAAGCATATTTTACTGTGAACTGTTCATGTAAATTGAAATGTTTAGTAGGGAGCTCTTAAAGCTAAGTAGACCATGGATCTCATCTTCTGTAAGTCAGATCCTTCCCAGGGAACCTTATGGAATTCACAATGTTCCCTCTTAACACTTTATTCAATTTCAGTTTCTAAGGAATAGAATGTGAATTGAATAATTAGAAAGTTTATTTTTCATTTGAAGTTTTATTATTTTCTTTGCTTATTTTTGTTCTGGCATCACAAAATAACATTCAAATACCTAATGATAATTAAATTGCTAATAATAGTTAAATAGTTATTCATCAATTATTGCAATCCATCCATGAAAAAAAAATCGAGTTTACTAAATAGATTTTAAACTTTTGCTAGATGAGTTAAAATTATATTTAGGCAAAAAACTAGCGAGAAAATATTAAATGTAATTTTTGCATATAAAATTAGAAATCATTACCATACAAGGCAGTATATAAATTACATAGATAAGATTCTGTTATAACTAAGCATGGAAACAATAATCCCAGAGTTTTCCTGGTAACATGGAAACTGCAATGGAACATTATTTCCAAAAATTTTTATTAGAAAGAAGGAATATTACTTAAAAATATCTGGCGTTTAGGACTCTGCTCATTTTAACACAGATTCAATGTCTTTTATTATTTTAGTTCACTTAACAATAAAAGTAGAGTTAACATTAAGTTTTTGTTATTGCTAAAAAGTGCTAAAAAGGCCCTGTCTTCACTATCAGAATGAATTTATTTTTAATCTTTTTATGAGCTTTTGATCACAAGTTATATTTTCAAAGGTTTCTTACAACTTCATTATTTTTTTCTTTAATGTTGGCAATAAGTCAGTTGGTCTGGAGACATATTCGTCTAATTTGTGCTAATACATATTATAATATCTTTTATTTAAGCATTGTGTAATTTAAACAATCAATTTCCTTATAAAAATTAAGCTACTAACTATATATCAATGTTCTGGGTAAGGCCTGACTTACGGAAAATATAAATGTAGCCCAGAGCATAATTGAATTGGGGCCCCCTACTTAACATTTTAATATTTACTTCAATACATAAACAGCAAAAAAAAAGTGTTTAAAAAATAATATATTGAAATCAATATCAACAATAATTATTCTGAGATTTTCTTATGGAAAAATTTGAAAGCCTAGGATTGCGTCCACAGTGCCCAATGGTCCATGCATAAATCAATCCTGTTCATAAAATTATGTCTCTCAGTAAAGACGTTGTAAAAATTTTAATCAATTTATTAAAAATAATTTCTTAATTAATTAAAGATTTTTAATGCATTTCTCAATTTTCAATTTCTGTTCTAATCATAGAGATTACATAAAACCTAATTTTGCTCTTAAATTTTCACATAGACATAAAAATTCATGTCAATATATGTTCATTTATTCTGTAGTTATTGATAAACCTCACAGACACACCATTCCAAAAGTGGCCATGTCTTAAAACATGTTTTTCATTAAAATCTTAAATTTGAAAATTTTTGGGAAAGGAATATTTCCTCTCTACAATAGTATAAGAAAGTAAAATTTGCTGATAATAATTAGAAAAAAAATTAATAAATATTCATATCAATTTTTTTCTATGAAATAAATAAAAAAATTCAATTAAAAATACTTACCCAGTAATCAGCATATATCATGCTTAAATAAACTATTTTGGATACAATTGAAATGTCATTAAAAGGTGAATAAAAGGAACAGGCAATACACTTTATACTACAAAAACAAAAAAAAATTTAAAATATTTGAGAAAGAAATTTACAAATACAAACGTGAATTTAATTTGTTTTGTTGCATCTATGGAAAAATACCCTAGTAGCCCACAAAAAAGGATATGAATTTATGCTTTCCTTTTTTAATCAGATATCCATCCCCTATATCAAACACAGGGGCTGCTTATGACAAGTGGGACAAATATCATGAGCTCCATGGGAAAGTGTGATAATAGTATCAGGATGAAAATTTAAAATGATGAGCCCCATAATTTCTATGGGTGGCTCTGCTCACAATGGTGTATACAAAACAAAGGGGGGGGGGGGTGATTCATAAACCCTTACTAACAAAAATTTGATTAGTTAGTTCTCCTTAGAATCCACATGGTTGTTGTTGAAACTCAGACCGTCCGACCTACCAGAAAGGTGTTGAAACCCAGACCGTCCGACCTACCAGAAAGGTGTAAGGTAACTGTTTTACCAGAAAGGTGTAAGGTAACTGTTTTACCAGAAAGGTGTAAGGTAACTGTTTGGACGGTCGGGAAGTGCCACCCAATTTAGACAGGAACCCAGTGGGGGAGGCATCCACAGGGACCGTACCCTCCTTCCCCTACCACCAACCTCTCGGAAGGACTTACGGACCCACATGTTTAACGTGATCGTACTCCGTGTGAACACGGCGGCAGTTTTGGCAGTGGCTGGAATCGAACCAGGGCCTACCAAGTGCAACTCCAGCGCGCTAACCACAGGGTTACCGCGCCCAGAATCCACATGGTAAAAAAAATTCAGCATACCCCCCCACACACACTCGGCAGAGATCTTATTTATGCATATGCCTGCATGCACTAAGAGTCGCATATACTCTAGTTAAATAACTAAATATTTACACTATTCATTCACTTTAAAATTCAACCTCTTTTCAGAAAAATATTTTTTAATCTATCATTCCATTCCAATTTATTTGGAAACTCAATGCACTTTTGCATTTCTACAAACAAATTTCAAGAAGAGAATAAAAGAAAAACAAACAAATATGGCACTTAATAATAAGAAAAACAAAAAACATCAGAAATATATGACACTTTCAATTTAGAAAGCACTCAAGTAATAATCTTCCAAATGTCATTTAATACAGACAGGGTTGTATGCCTAATTTAGAACTGCATTTTTTTTTTCTTATAAACATGTGTGCCAGCTGCTTAAGCTGTCAAAAGATAAACAGGATTCATTCATATGAATTAAGTTTTAATTTTTCTTTAGAATTGAAATATAATACATAATGTGGATATTTAAAATGACAGTTGGATAGTTAAGAGGAATGAGGAAGCTTAAATGGGTAAAAAAACTACAATAACACTGCAGATGTAAGATTATAGGAATTTGAACTTAATTTGTTGCAATAAAATATTTTTCAAACATAGGTCTGTATACTTTATTCAGAGTAGATAAACAGAGTTTTTGATACTCTTAATGGTAGACAAAAAGTTTATATTATTAGAGTTTTTAAAAACTCTATACATACAAGTTTAACAGATCACTGCAGCTAGACGACACCCTGACAAGGAAGAAGGGTGGGATGGGGGGAAGGTGGTTATTTGTTTATTGCTTGACACAAGTGACAGGTGCCCCCCTACCCTTTTTGCACCACCCATAGTAAATCTTACTATGATCTATTATATAACAGATATTCAATATTTTGACAAGGGAGAACGATTGCTTACATGACAGAGCTATACACGAATTTAAAGGGCTCCAAGCTCTATGCAATGTTTGGGTTAGTAAAAATACTCTTGAATCATGACAGGGGGGTTAATTACCAGCAACGGTTTTCAGAAGGGGGTGGGGCACTTTTACTGCTAATGCCGTGCTTACTTGATTTTACATATTTTTTAGATAAATACTACAAAAAAGCTGTAATAAAAAACACAGTTGGAATTTAATAACAAATTTTTAAAATGTCACTTTCATCATGAAACAAGAAAAAGTCAAAGTACTTACATAGATTAGTCCAGAGTAATACCGGTCTTTTAAATTGTAGAGTACGGACGCCTCGTTGAGGCAGGTCAATTCTGCCATATCCTCGACTTTGTTAAACCTGGGTGGATTCATTTTTTGAACATCGTCTTTATTCACAACACATCTTTTACCTGTTTCGGCAATTTCAACTTCCAATTCATCTTTTTTCTCGGACACAATGCTCGCGGCCACGAATCCTTGAGTCTCATGGGGGATCCAGATCAGTTTTTTTGAAGTCCATTCTGCTTGTTTTGAAGGATCGTTCACAAAATTTCGATCCACGATCAAATATTTTAGCTCAGGATTCGCCTGAACATCCAGCATGTTTGCGGTATCCGCCATCTTTAACCGGTGGTCGGACGTCTCGGCTGCCAAAATCCGAGAATTCGGACGAAAAAAGAAAATTAGGACCTAATAAAACTTAGGGAAATGAACTTAGGTGTAAGTAGGTGTACACATATCATCTAAGTGCAGCTGTCAAGATGTGTAGCAAATGTATAGGGGAAAATTTTCCGCCGATTAGAATTCACAACGAACGGTCAGTCTCAAACCTCGAGTTTTGATTGGAGAGTATGCCGGAGAGCGGTTTCCAGTTAGCGCTCACAGAGTAGGGTTGTAAGCATCGAAGCGTGTTTCCGTCGCCAATCGCACTTGAATTCGCAGCCAAGCACAATAATCTAGGTTTCAATGTTACTTTTCATTTGGCAGGTGGATGTGAGGATAGGGATGTATCCATATAGGGATGTTTACTGGTAGCTGAAATTAAGTAATCATTTTTCTTTGAAGTTTCTAGTTTGCATTCAGTGCATAAGAAGTTTCAGATACTTAATTTGCGCCTTCGAGGAATAATTTTTCTTTCCTTTTGAATCACTCCACTTTCTTTTATTTTTTAAAATGAGTTCGCTTAAGCGAATAATAATAGCACTTTATTCCATTTCAAGATTCCTAATCTTCATTTATGTAATACTAGAACATGTGCCCGGGCGTCAAAGCAGGTATAAATTGAATTTATTAATCTAAAAATGATAACAAAATAAACCAATTTTATTCATATTCATAACAGTAAAAATTGCATACAATCCGTGTACACCGGCGTAGGGGCGTGATACTACCCCATCCACCAAATCAAAAGTTATTCCCTTCTCCATAAGAATATAATTTAAAATACCTCCGATGCCGCGCGCCTACACATTCCATAACCATAGTAACCTGACTGGGCCATAGTAGCTTAATTGCATTCCTTCGGAGCCTCCACATCTCGACATATAAAAGAAATGAATGGAACTATTTTATAAAAAACATAATTGCATTCTAGAAAATGGGGTAAAAAATGAAGCTCTTACATATTTTAATGGAATTTAAATTACTGGCAATTTGCTCATCATAGCCAAGGAGCCAACATACTCTAGCTCTTTAATTAATATGGTCTTATACATATATCCCCAAAATGAATCTTTTCGCTGAGGAAGCCTATTCCAATAGCATTTTTTTTAGGAAGCAATCGTTAATTTTTCTATGTTGCAATTGTTTAATTTGGGGGCCCTCTAACGAATGGGGCTCGGGGCAGCTTCCCCGTATTCAATTATTTGTAATAATGAAATATGCCTATGTTTCCAATTTGAATCTATGAAATGTGCAGAATGTTAATATTTTTAAGTCCTGGTCAATGTAGGCTGCACACGACTTTCACTGCATAATGAAATGATTTTACATATTCAGCAGCGGAATAACGGCATACAAGATCCACAGCTCAAAGAGTTTTTAGCATTGAATTAAATTAACATTAAGGCAGCTTATCAATCTAAGCAGAATGGTCTAATCATACGTGTCCATCTTATATAGTTTAATACTTTTTTAAATGTTTAATTTGTAGTCTTCTCTGGGTACTACACCATATAAAGTTGGCGGATTTTTCGAGCCATTCTGGGAATGGTTCCGTAGGGATGGGGGGGGGGGGGGGGCAGAATTCAGCATCTGAATTGTCATCGCAAATACATATGTGCGTAAAATTTCAAGAAAATCGACTCGGTGGAAGTGGGCCAAAAATTGATCTCAAGATTTGACCTAAACTGAGAAACCAACTCAAATAAAACAGTGTAAACATAAAGTTTAATCATCTTAGGGGGATACACCCATTTTAATCTGCTTCCAGGACCTGACTAACGCAGGGGCATGCGGGACAGCTGCCCCGGGCCCTTGCATCAAAGGGGCCCTAAATTAAACAATTGCAACATTGAAAAATTAGCAACTGCTTCCTAAAAAAATGTATGCCATCGGAATGGGGTTGCCCAACGGATAGATTCATTTTTGGGATATATATAGGGATTAACCTTACTAATTTAGCATGTTAGCATCTTGCCTATGATTAAAAGTTGCCAATAATTTGAAGACTTAAAATATGTAAGAACTACATTTTGTATACCTTTTTCTGGAATGCAATTATATTTTAGAAAAATAGTTTTATTTATTTCATATATATCGAGAGGTGAAGGGGCCCCGGAGGAATGTCTACCCCGGACCCCAGTTAGGCTAAATCGGGTCCTGTCTGCTTCACAGTATAAATCTGATAGTCTTTGCTTGCAATTTTAAATTGCTCAACTTTATTATATCTTCGTTTTGTTAAGCAGTTATAATAATTTTTATGATGGATGAATATTTTTACGACATTTTTATTAACTCATTTAGCGACATTTTTATTATAACGCATTAACGATGATGTTTTTAAATTTAAACTATACATCTTTGATCTAAGACCCACTAGCTCTCTTCTCTGTGTTAAGGTTTTCAACCAGGGTTCTTGATGGAAAGCTAATACTCGATGAATATTCTTAAGTTTCAAACATAGTTTCATATATACTGTTTTAAATTTCTGTACTGTAGAACATATTTAACCTTATGATTCAAATTGGGTGTTAATTTGATCTGAACCTCACACATTTCCAAGTTCATTTCTTTAGATAAATTCTGGCTATACTCTGTGATCAAAGATGGGGTGATATGCATCCTTTCAGGTCATAGAGGATAATCATTGTGTTCATCATGAATGGGCCATGGATGATAAATATCAGCTTCGATAATATACCATACCGGATAACGATATAATAACCATCATCTGTAGCAAATGGATAAAAGTTTCGAATTTCTCGAGAATCAAGCCATCTAAAATTAGATACAGGGACAGGGCCGATCCTAGGGTGTCGGCCGCCCGTGTGCAAAGACCTAATGTGCCGCCCCTCTAGAGAATTTTTCATATTTTGACTAATACTTAACGTTGACGTTATAAAGTCATCTACCTGTATAAGAGTAAAAAGTAAAACATTAATAAAAATGCAAATAAAATTTGAAGTGCAAAACTTTATTTTTTGGCCAGCTAATAGGTTATAGTAGCGACAAAATACTTTAACAAAATAATAAACAAACAAAAATATTACCTTTGAAATAAAAATAGACATTTTATAAGTAGAAATGCAAAACAACAGTATTTACTCAGAAAATATAATCTAATAAAAAAAAAGTACTAAAGCATAAATCTCGTGAAACGAAAAGTATATAAATCAGTCTTTCTACAAAGACTACCTAATAATTAACTATCAAGTAACTTTTCTGGCTTTCTGAGAAGCAAATTAGTTAATAATTTCGGTGAAGTCAATTTTTTCAGAGATTTCGGATTCAATAGAGATGATGCCCAAATCTGAAAGCCTTTCTTGTGTCACTTCTTTCACCTGAAGCCACAGAAACAGGTAAGGTTAAAAAAATTCTTATTGCTAGAGCAAAATTTGGAAAACAGGGAATGAGATCATTTTTGACTATAATTTCTAATATCTCAATTGGCTGTTTTTTATCTGGAAAAATATCTTTGAATGAAGTTATTTCATTAAAGAGTTGTATACCGTTTATATCTTTCACAATACTTCCTTCCTCCTGTACCTGTAACTTAATATCTAAGTCCATGCAGGCTTTCATGAGATCATCATTAGGAATGTTGTGAAACTCATACATCAGAATATTGAATGGCACTCAGATAATAAGGTAAATCTTTCATTTACCGAAGAGATCGCGTGGTCAAGAATTGCAAAATAGAAAGCAGTCTTGAATTGCTGGAAGGGATTTGAAACTGGTTCATCACTGCCCTCGTAATCAAATAAACGGACCTTTTTCCTGAGCTTCGACATGGGAAATTCGGGATCAATACCTAAATCTCTAGCAAGTGTTGTTGCTGAATCGACAAATATTTTAAAATTATCGTCAGATCTTTGGGAAACTAAATATTTTTTTTAAGATTATCTAAGCCTTCAATGCATTCCGCGATATTTAATTTAAGATTTTGAAGCATTTTACTCAATACATCAATTCTTGATAATAAATCATGCCAAATTAAAATTGAACACAAAAATTTAAATATTTCAAGACTTTTAATTATTGATTCAGCACCCATTTTTGTTTTCGTGTCTCTGGTGGTATCTTCAATTAAGGCATTTAATGCGGTAATAATGTTTTTTAGGTCTTCTTTTAGAGGTCTAATAGCATTGATACGACTTTCCCACCTTGTTTCACTTAATGGTTTTAAAGTTAGACTTTTCACGTGTTTTTTCAAAAAATCCCATCGATATAGGGACGCAGAAAAGTAATTATATACCTCTTGTACCATATCAAAAAAACCAGAAATTTCCCCACTGGAGCTGGCAGCGTCATTAACGACAAGATTTAATGTATGAGCCGCACACGGCACGTATAATGCTCTAGGATTGATATCGAGAATCCGTTTCTGGAGCCCTATATTTTTCCCCTTCATGTTCGAGCCATTGTCGTAGCCCTGACCCCGTATATCTTTAACTTCGAGCTGCAGACTAGGTAATAGCTTCTCTAATAGAAAATTGCACAGATCTTCTTCAGTGGTATTAGTTACTGGAAAAAATCCTAGAAAAAATTCTAAAATATCTATCTTACCATCAGTAGTGTTCACACATCTAATTACAAACATTATTTGTTCTGTGTGGCTAATATCTGGTGTAGAGTCGAGAATTATAGTGTAATATTTGGCTTTTTTGACAATGCGTGTTATCTCATTACGAATAGATTCGGCTAAAATATTAATTATTTCATTTTGAAAATACTGCCCTAAGTAGTGTGGAATACGTGTTTTGTTATCTTTGTATTTACTGACATTAGGTGTTCTGAAATAACTGGATCAAATTTGGCCGACATCTCCACTGCCTTTAAAAAATTACCATTATCACTATGATACAACTTTGTACTAGTTCCTCTGAATGCCAAATTTTGACTGGCTAAAAATTGTACTACAGCAATCATTCTTTCAATGATGGCGGGTCATCGCTTTTTCTCTCGATTGTAAACATGCTCGGCACATGCTTGTCAATAGTACACATGCTCGTCAATAGTACAATTTTTTTCCAGCCTCGTCTTTATTTCGCACCACGATCTTATAGAGTTTGTTTTAGAGTATTTTCATGCTTATTAAGGTAATCCAAACAATGACAACAATCAGAAAAGTCAGTACTTACAAGTTGTGTTGAATTATCTTTACCAAACAATTTACATGCAAAACAAAAAATACGATTTAGTTTTATGGAATATCAGAGCCACGCGCGATTTATTTTCTTCCCGTTCACTAAAGTTTTGTTATAATATGAACAGCTAAATTTTCTGCCACTCTCATCGACCGGAAATTGAAAATTTGCTACTTGTTTGGGACCATGTTCTACCAATAAATCAATATTTTTTTCGTTAAAATGTTAGGCCAAGAATATTACGTTACATTCATTTTACTCTTGATAGTAATGCCCAAAAACTAGATAAATTGAAACCCGTTTTAGATGCATTACTTTCAAAATTTAAATCTGTATACACTCCTGATAACTGATTTAAATCTATATACACTCCTGATTAACTGATAACTATTTTATTCAATGTAAGTCATCATTTTTAATACGCTAAAATTTTTAATATTTTGATAAAAGAAAATTTGAAAGAAAAATATACATCAAATAAAAAATAAGAATTTCCTTTATTCCTGAAAATAGTAGAATGATGTGTTGAACGGGTGATTTTTAGTGAATTTTTTTCGAGAGTTAGGCTTAGCGCAATAAAATTGCCGTCTCCTGGGAACAGTTCGAAAAAGAAGCGCTCCGTCCTTTGGGCCGCCGCAGTTCTGAAATGCCGCCGTCGCGAAAGGGTTAACTTTGCCGAAATAATTCAGTTCTAATCTACAAAGGAGATCGCTAAAATAAAGTTTCTTTTGACCATTGATCTGCGAGCCGCGTGCCGACCGTGGTATACATAAATAAGCTGCCGCACAGTGGAACGAAACATCCTTAGGCGCCTCAGAAATATGCCCCTTGGTTATTTGTTTAGATAGAAATTTAAAATTTGGTATCCTTTTCTGTGCCGTATTGCCGGCTCTGCCACGAATTTTGCTATCAATTGATGGATATGTGTAGAGAGTAGACATTAATGGACAATGGACCAACACACTGTGCACTAACATTCTATTTTTCTTAAACTATGGGACTTATTTTGATTTTTCAGTAACTATTTAAAATTCAGCATATTTATTCGACATATTATAAGTTTAAAAAAATTTTGCTTGATTGATAGAACTATATGCGGCCTGCGGCCGCCCCTTGTTTTGGCCGCCCGCGTGCGGTGCACGCACTGCACACCTGCTAGGATCGGCCCTGTACAGGGAGCTCTCGACTGAGAGCCCAAGCATATAGTACATTACTAGCAGCATACCCGTTCTTCGCACGGAGTATGTAATATAAAGAAACTTAAAATTAACAATCATGTGCAAATTCCTATAGTATATAAATGATATTGTTAATCAAAATATTATGTTAATGTATTTAACTTAATGCTTCTAAGAAGAAGTTTAAGAATCTCTGTTCTCGCTATACAAAATTATCTTCACGGGCAGATCTGAAGAATAAAACATCCTGCCCCTTTTTATACGTAAATTTACGAAAAATATGAAATTGAATCAATATATGCAAAATAAAAACGTTAGAATTGCATGGGACCTGTACTTTTTATATACGCGAATATTAGAAGATATAACCTGTATTAATAGATTACATACATAAATTGAAAATGTCAATAAACCCGTAATCTTTAAACCTGAAGGCAGTAATTGATTCCAATATATGTCAAAATGAAAGTGCTAAAATTATATGGGAAGATATACCCGTACTACTTATAAGATCATAGATTAGAAGATATGCCCGTGTGTTAGTTGAAGATTACCTGTATTACAATATGAGTCTCAAAAATCTTTGCCAAAATAAAATAGATGACGTAATAAATTGAATATTTATCAATACTCCCCGTAATCTTTATACCAGAAGGCCGTAATTGATTCCAATATATGCCAATATATATCAAAATATATGCCAATATACCTATACTACTTATATTCTCGTAGATCAGAAAATATACCCGTGCATTTGTAGAAGATTACTCGTACAACGTACAATATATGAGTTTCAATAACATTTGCTATAATAAAACAATGAGATAATAACTTGAAAATATCAATAATCTTCCAATCAATAATCCCCGAAAATATCAATAATAGTAATGTTTAAACCTGAAGACAGTATTGATATTATCCAGTCAAAAATGCAATGTCAGTGAAATTTATTTTATATACATATCTTTATTATTTAAATCGGAAAAGATTTAATAAAAATCGTCTGTCGCATAAACACATTGGATTTAAATCCGTTGCTAAACGACATGATATCATTTTCTTGAAATAAATTGGTGGAAAAAATATCCTCTAAATAATGCTATGTCTATGGAAGGTTTGGTTGACAATTTCGCCAATTTAGCGACATTTTAAAACATCGCCAAATTTATCGCCATGTAGAACTGACAATCCCACTTGGCTACAAATTAATGAACCATCATCACAATATTATCCCCTAACAAAGCACTATTAATTTCATTTATTTAGCGCAATTTTATCAATTTCAAGATATTTTTTGGATTTACAAACATTTTTATAAATTTGGTAACATTTTAAAAATTCGTTAAATGTGTTACTAAGTAGGACGGTTGGACTAACAGACAAATGCTACTGAAACATCACTTTAGTACTCTCTATTAAATAAACAAAATGAATTTTATTGATTTGGAGTCGTTTTTATTAATTTGGGAATATATCCGTCAGTTTGGCAACGTTTAAGAAAAATTGCCAAGTTTAGCGATATCCCGCCAAATTCGTAGATCCGATTTTGAAGATCTGAAGAATAAAACATCCCGATCCAGTTTGTATATACTAAACGAAACACTAAAATTGTAATAGTAACCCGTTCTACTCTTATTCTGTTTCCATATCGGCTAAATGAGTTTATTGGCTAAATATGAGTTTACTGGCTAAACACAATATATAAGTTTGAAAACTCTTTGTCAAAATAAATGAAAGTGATGTACGCAATCCGTAATTAATATAATTAAAAGAAAAATCAAACCGTTCATTTATAAGATATATTTTTATATCCATTTATTTATTATTCAAATCGAAAAAAAATAATAATAATTAACAAACATATTTAATTTAATTGCGTTGCTGAACAATATGATATAAGATAGAATCTTCCTCATAAAATTCTAATAATTAAATAATCATTTTGATTTCTTAATATTTTCATTATTGATTAACAGCTTATGAAAAATAAACCATGGTAATAGATTTTCCATTTAAATTCATGTTTCAAACATTCATGTTTTCAAAAAGTGACTAATTAGCGCAAAAATCTCCCACAAAACTCAGAGATAGCGTTTTAATTCACTTTCACGTTTTAAACCGACGATTTCCAACCTTTTTCGTTTGGAGGAACCAGGCAGTTAGAGAATAGAACTATGAAAAGTTTCGTTTTCCATTAATATCTCGACAACCCCTGGTCTTATAAACTCGAAACTTGGACTAAATTTTAAGTGGAGCTATTTCAAGGCTGTCACAATGAATATGACATTTTGCTTAATTTTAATTAATGCACGTATTTTAAAAACTTCTAACTCTTCTTTTTTTTATTAAATTTTAATTGTGATTTGACCTTTAACTCAAAATTTTATATTCACATTTTCCTTTTTTAAATACATCTAAAGGCAGTTGGCATTGTCAACTAGTCGTATTACAAATTCTTTTCTTACGCTAAGTTGACATCTGCAGGATGAGTAGCCACACCACAGTTACAAGTTCACAAGGGTGGTCACAAGTTACTTCGACCCCCTCTAAAAAACACGTGCAAGGATTTTGCATGCTTTAACCCATAAAGGTCAAAATTTCCTTCGCAGGCAAAAACTTAGTTTTCCAGAGAAACTGAAAATCTTGGTTGGTTGGTTGGTTGATTATGGTTTAATGGCACAAGATCCAAAGAGGATATGCTGCGCCAGACATATGGTACCTAGATACATAAATTAGTATGGATTAAAAACACGTGTATAATTTAAAAGACTGATAATGTGTGAAAAAAAAACCATGACTATGGAACATGTACAACAATGAAAACGAGATGAAAAATGACTAAAAGGTTATAAAAGGTGAAGTCAAAAATGATGGAAAAAACCAATGTCCAGTAGGAATGGGAAAAGCTCCAAATGAGGATTTTCTCAAATCAATTCTGCCAAATGTATAGTATACGTCTTGAAATGCTTAAAACGGAACTGTTTATATTTCGAACACTCAATTAAAATATGTCTGATACTTGCTGACGTCTGACAACTATTACAAAAGGGTTCAATTTCTCCTAAAAGTAAGTGTCTATGGGTAAAACGAGTATGACCAATGCGCAAACGAGTTAATATAACATCAAGTTTCCTACACTGAAAACTAGTCCACTTTTGTATTAAAGGCTTTATCTCATATAATTTATTTTGAGTTTGCTGATTCCATGAATGTTGCCATTTATCATATAATATTTTACTAATAGTTTTTTATATATCTGATAAAGGAATGGGATGATTCAGAATATGATCAGCTGTTTTTGCAGCGGTATCAGCCAATTCGTTTCCCTTTATACCAACATCACCCGATACCCAACAAAATTGAATATGGTGTCCTCGTGTCTTCAGACGATGCACAAGTTGGAGGATATCTGAGGCAATGGGATGAAGCATGGCCATTGAATACAACTGAAAATCTTGAATTCGACTATCTGATGAAGCCAATTATTGCTGTCAACTTACAAAACTAATGTGTGAAAGTCACTCCTACCACACAAAACGGTTTGGACAGAATTCGCAGATGGGTCCACGTTGCTCCAAGGAGGTAATCAATATCGTACCCCTTTATTTTAGAATGACTTAGGCTACGACCAATAAGATCGACTTTAAGTCCACGAGAGTAGCTAATTACTGAGTACAGCGCCATCCCTAGCATACTAGCATAGACTGCGTAGAAGTAGAAAAAAAAGTCTAAGACTATGATTACGAGAGTGGCCCGGCCTTGTGTCGGCCACTATGGGCCTTGTCATTTTGGCATCATGATTTAAAATTTTGATCTGGCACAGACCTCAGAACGCTGGCTCCAATATTGAGCCAATTTGATGCAGGACATAGGTCCTAGTGGATTACTGAGCTCCTGTACAGGCACCTGAAACTCACTATGACCTTGTTTCATTTTAGTCCTTGGTCATTATTGTTTGGTCTGCTGCAGACTCTGAATGCTGCTATACCAGTGGCAGGGTTGTGATACCTTGCTAGGTGCTTGAGCGACTGATCACAACAACATGGGTCCTTCTTTGACTCGAGCGATGCAAGACAGGCACCTGAACTGAACACAGTCCGTGCAACAGAAAACGACTGGCAAATATGTTGCTGATTACATCATCAGGCCCCTCAATGTGCAAGCCTCATCACTTCATTCACGTAAGTTTTCTTACTTCATTTTATTGCGATTTAGCAATGACCGACTCTAAATCCTTTAGGATAAATTAAACAAATAATCGATATACAGAAATTAAGGGTGTTTATCCATTTAACAAAAAGATTAATTGTATTAAATCAGTTTATTTTATTTTATGTTGATTATAATAT
This sequence comes from Amaurobius ferox, assembly GCA_951213105.1. Classification (NCBI taxonomy): domain Eukaryota; kingdom Metazoa; phylum Arthropoda; class Arachnida; order Araneae; family Amaurobiidae; genus Amaurobius; species Amaurobius ferox. The sequence continues at coordinate 39,859,667 of OX578138.1, forward strand.
AGCATTTGTCACAATGCTTCAATCTATTATTTATTTATATATATTGAATGATCCCCCCCTCCACTACTTAGATCTTAGGGGAAGAATACAACTAATTTTACGATTATTTCTAAATGTAAATATTAAAATATGAAACTGACATGAAAGAAATGCAATACCATTTGTGAGATATTTAAGTAATGGATAATAGATTATGCTTTAAATTGTTGTAAAAAACTGTGTTAAAGTTTACTTACTAGAATCACTTCTTATGCATATATATATATATATATATATAAATGTTAATTTGGATCCACATTTACATCTTACTTTTGGGAATTACTTAATCATAATTATGCTTTGTTTCAGCTAATTTGGAGTATAAGCCTCCCTTTAAAAAAATCTAACCACTATCATCTATTTAAAGTAATAGACCATGGTTAATTATTCTTTGATGAAGTTTAAATATTAATTACTGATGGGTTTTAATTGCTCTATATATTTTCCTTGTTTATAGTATCAGGAGTACCAACGGCCAATACCATCTTGTTAAAGGCTACCTACAAAATTTCATCAAATTCGGTTCAGCCGTTCTCCCGTGATGATGAAACAAACAGACATATTTTTAATTTTATTTATATAGATTGGCATCCAGGTGTATTATATACTTGCTCGGTTTTGAAGAATCGAAATATTCCAAATATTTGTTATTAGTTTGGCTGAGACGTTTACTACGGTCACTGATTCCACTGCTTACACCCTCTTCTAAAAAGAGGTACACGTCATGTCAGAATCTGTAATCAGTTCCAATGACACTTCACTAGTCTTTAATGCTGCATTCCAGCCAAGAGATGGTAGGTTAAACAGTGAGCAGCTTCTATTCCATAATAATTTATGCAGAAATCATGGAAATTTTCAAACATGTCCGCTAGCAGAAGAATATAACTTTTGAATATTACGATGATGAGCACCCATTTCTCCCATAACTCTACTTTCATAAATCTCTTTCTATCCCCCACTTAATTTCCGCAGGAGGTACTAAATGCTGGAATTTTCCCAGCCAGCGGACTTCCAATAAACTGAATTCCTTTATCCTTGAATCGTGCGATGTCAAGTCCCCGCATCGCATTTTTCCGTGATCTTGTACGAGGGTATTCTGGGAAATTTGAAAAAATTCCACAAAGTTTTAATTTTTCATAAATTTTTTCGGGTGGCAACGGGATACTTTATTATTATTATTATTATTATTATTCGTGGAAGATAACGGCCATTAGTTTAGACTTTGAAAAATGTTTGAGAAATTAATTTCAGGGTGGCAATACCTTTGGAGTCAGTGCTCCCTGGTATTTCTAGCGGCAGACAGAGCGGTGGATTTATTCTGAATAAGTTGCGAAAGTACGACATTTTCCAACTAGATGTGCCTGATGGACACATGCAATATTTATTTCCTTTGACGTTGTGCTGATAACCAGTTCCTCATTTCCTATCTACAACTCCAGTGCTGAAGCTGAAATCAGGCATACTTTTACCTTGCAGACTTCTCCCTCTTTGCAAACAAAACGGTTTACACTTCGGTCTCGCAATGTCATCTGCGGATGACTGCGAGACGCGCAGGTGATATTTATGAAACGTGCCGCGTTTTGGAAATCGTGTTAAAAGAAACTGTCAGGTTCAATGCATAGTGGCCGTACTTAGATCTTCAATAAAGAGTACGTGTTCAAAAAAATTCCGCAGTCACACCCGTAAAACTTAACATGTTTTCAACATTTAAAAAAAAATTTGATGTGGGTAACACATGACTTTCCTTATATAATGCAATGAATTCACTCCTTTGACAGTAAAAAGTTAATGTATAAGATCCGTGGTGCTGTGTTTTTATCGTTGAATAGTACATTGGGAGATTTTCAGGATGGCAAGATGTAAAACTATTTCAAAATAACTTATACTTCGCGCAACTCTAAACAATCATCAATATTGATAGCATCCTCAATAAGCGATAGAGTCCATATATTAAAATACTTTAATAATTACTTCATCATCTAGTCGTCATTTTCATTGATTTAGCGTCATGTTTATCAATTTGGCGACATTTTCGTTAATTTGGAAATATTTAAAAAAGTTGCCAAGTTGGTGACATTCCGCCAAATTTGTCGCCAAGCATTATGGACGGAGAAATAAGTTATTCTTGTAGCAGATAACTGAGTATTGGCGTCCAAATACAAAAGTATTATCTAAAGTATATTTTCTCATGAATGGAACTGGCTAGATCCACGAGAATGATGTCACCCAATTTATCGCATGATGTTACTTATGAAAAGTGAACATATTTCAACAATAGGTATTTTTTTTTTTTTTAATTTTACATGATTTTTTGATAATTTTTTTGAAAAATGTACAATATCTCGAGAACGGTTCATGCCAGCGTTCTAAAATTTGTTTTAATCGTTTTCTAATGAAAAATTACATGAGAAATGACTGTTTATGTAACTTTAGTAAAGGTTTTAAATTTTTGATGATTTTTTTCAAAATTTCACTCGAAAATTTAGGGGAGTTCTAAACATGCGATTGCGTATAAAAACAATAGGTTTCCGGTATTCATGGATTGCAATTTTTGTACCAAATTTCATTCAAATAGCTCCATTCGTTCGTCAGTTATCGTCTCCACAGACTCACTGACACACATACACACGCACACACACACACACACATACTTTCACATACACGCACACACATACTTTCACAATTCGAATTTTCGACCCCGTCACAATACTTTCCTTATACGTTATATGTATATGAGGAAAGTAATAACTCATTAAATTAAACTACGAAGATTTGGAATATTTTGTTCATCTCAATTAACCCGAGTGTGACTGAACACGACCTTCTCATAATAGAATCCATTTTAAGCAGCTTCCCCCCCCCCCAAAAAAAAAATTTACAAGAAAATTTTTGAAGAATCGGTATCATGAATCCAAATGATTACAATTATGTCATGTTACACTTCACGTTAAAGGGCTTGAAAAAAAAACCCTCCTCCGATTGATGCTATATTTGACAATGTACTCTCGGGAGCTAATGACATCACGAATAAAAAAATTATATCGCGGCTATTTTTCATAACGATGATTGAAAGAATGAATTAAGTACCTCGTGATCATTGAGCCATAAATAACCCTGATTATGTCAAAATGATTATGTCAAAATTTTTCCTATGCTGCGCCATGTTAAAAAATATAAAATTTCAAATAAATTTCGAAATTTTCGCTCGAATTAAAAAAAAAAAATTCTATCTAGTTCTAGATTCTTTTTATAATAAAGCCGGATATAAAGTTTCGTGAAAATCCATTAATATCTGTGGCTGCTATCGTGTACACAAGAAATCGACCACAGACATACAAACAGACGGACATCATTCCAGAAACGGTCAAAACTTGTTCAGGAGGTCTTTAAACATATATTGGTATCAAAATCTCGAATTCGAAAATTTTATGAAAATAATACTTCCCTATACATAGCATGAGAAAATAAAAATTCTAGTTTTTTTTTAAATTTATTTTTAACGTACAGTAGTACACAATTTGTGAAGTACAAAAATAATTTCTGCAGTATGAAACTGGAATTTGTGCAGTGTGAAGAAATGACTTTTCATTAATTTTTGTTTTAGCGGATATATTTTTATCTTCTCATACTATGCAATATAGAGAATAAAGTATTGTTTTCACGAAATTTTTTTAATTCGAGATTTTGTTGTCAATATCTGTCTTAGGATCTCCAGAATACGTTTTGGCTATTTTTGGAGTGATGTCCGTTTGTATGTCTACGGTCGCTTGTGTGCATCACAGACTGTGCTGCCACAAATATTAATGATTAATTTGTGTGTTATCACAAATATTAATGGATAATTTGTGTGCTGTCATAAATATTAATGGGTAATTTGTGTGCTGCCACAAATATTAATGGATAATTTGTTTGTTGCCACAAATATTAATGGATAATTTGTCTGTTGCCACAAATATTAATAGATAATTTGTGTGCTGTCACAAATATTAATGGACAATTTGTGTGCTGTCACAAATATTAATGGATAATTTGTGTGTTGCAACAAATGTTAATGGATAATTTGTGTGCAGTCACAAATATTAATGGATAATTTGTGTGCTGTCACACGTATTAATGGATTTTCACGACTCTTTCTTTATGTGTGGCTTTGTTATCGAGAAATCTAGAACAAGTTTGAACTTTTACAATCCAACGAAAACTTCGAAATTTATTCGAAATTATATATTTTTTAGCGAAGCAGCATAGGACAAAATTTGACATAATTATGTTGTTGTTGAAACCCAGACCGTCCGACCTACCAGAAAGGTGTAAGGTAACTGTTTGGACGGTCGGGAAGTGCCACCCAATTTAGACCGGAACCCAGTGGGGGAGGCATCCACAGGGACCGTACCCTCCTTCCCCTACCACCAACCTCTCGGAAGGACTTTCGGACCCACATGTTTAACGTGATCGTACTCCGCATGAACACGGCGGCAGTTTTGGCAGTGGCTGGAATCGAACCCGGGCCTACCGAGTGCAACTCCAGCGTGCTAACCAATGGGCTACCGCGCCCCTTGACATAATTATGTATAAAAGGGGTTATTTATGGCTCAATGATCAAGAAACTTAGTTGTTTCAATCATTATGAAAAGTATTCGCGATACAATTTTTGTGTTCGTGATGTCACTATCCCCCCTCGGGGGCAAGTTACCCCCTGGGAGGATTCATTTTCAAGTACGGTATAAATCGATAGATGTTTTTAAGTTCGTTAAAGCGAAGGATAACACGATATAATTTTGATCATTTGGACCAACGACACAGATTTTAAAAAAAAATTTCTCGTAAAATTTGAGGAAAAACAAAAAAAAACTTAAAATTGTTTTTGGTATGAGAAAGTCGAGTGGATGCAGAGTATATTTTGTGTGTATAAATTATTGATTCTCCAGAAAGAAAGAAAAAAAGACACTGACAAAAAATTGACCTTCACTTAAGCATAGCACCTGAATAATTCTCATATAGCACCCAAATGATCCCCTTTTTTTACCCACTTTAAATCTGAGCTAAAGGATGTCAATAAATATGTCTTTCAGAAGTAACAGCATAGTTTCAGAGAATCTGTACTGAATAAAGTATGTGCATAAGCATAGTGAGTTAATCAAATCCTTATCATTCCCCAACAGTTTCTTCCAAATGAATTTTCTTTAAAAATGTGACAAGGGTGAATCTTTCAAAAGGATTAAAACAAAAGTCTGATGTGGACAGCATATGACTTTTCTTATATAATGCAGTGAATTTACTTGTTTTACAGTCAAAAAACAATGTATAAGATCTACGGTCCCATGTTTTTATTGTTGAATTGTACATTTGGCGATTTTCCGGGCGACAACATGTAAAGCTATTTCAAAGTACCCAATTAACTTATATTTCGCGCAACTCTAAATAAACAATGAGAAATATTGATAGCATTCTCAATAAGTGATAGAGTCCATATATTCAAATATTTTAATAATTAATTCATCAATAAGGTGTCATTTTCAAAAAATTAGCGTCATTTGTGCAATTTTGACGATATTTTTGTCAATCTGGGGACGAAGTATCGCCAAGTTGGCGATACTTTGCTAAATTATTCGCCAAGTTCGCTAAATGCATCACCAAGTGTTACAAGCAAACGGAGAGCTGAGCATTTCTTATATACTAGAAAGTATGCCGTCACATGACGTACATCAGAATTTGCAAAACATTACTTCACATTTGGTGTCATTTTTATCAATTTGGTGACATTTTTATCACTTTGGCAACAATTAAAATAGTTGCCAAGTTGGTAAGGTCGCGCTAAATTTCTCGCCAAGCGTTACGGACGGAGAAATGGTTATTCTTACAGTTTACTCCTATGTTCTTTCCACGATATTGAACTTTCATCAATTAGCCGTTATTTTTATTGATTTAGCATCATTTTTATCAATTTGACGACATTTTCATCAATTTGGTAACATTTAAAAAAGTCGCCAAGTTGGCGACATTCCGCCAAAATCTCGCCAAGCGTTATGTACGGAGAAATAAGTTATTGTTATAGAAGAGAAATGACTATTGGCGTCCAAATACGAAAGTATTACCCAAAGTATCTTTTCTCAAGAATGGAACGAGCTAGATCCATGAGAATGATATCACCAAATTTATCGCATGATATTACTTATGAAAAGTGAACATATTTCACAATAGTTAATATTTTTTTTTATATGATTTTTTGATATTTTTTTTAAATGTGCAATATCTCGAGAACGGTTGATGCTAGCGTTCTAAAAGTTGTGTTAATCGTTTTCTAATGAAAAATTACATAAGAAAGGACTATTTACGTAAATTGATTTGAAAGGTTTTGATTTTTTGATGAATTTTTCAAACTTTCACTTGAAAATTTAGGGGGGGGGGGGGGTTCTGATTGTTCGATTACGTATAAAAACAATAGGCTTCCAGTATTTACGAATTTTAATTTTTGTACCAAATTTCGTTCGAATCGCTCCATTCGCTTGTTGAAGACCCAGGTCGTCCGAATCATCCTAAGGACTCGAGCAACCATTTGGACGGCCGAGTTCCATTCGCTTGTGAGATATCGTCTCCACAGATTCACTGATATACACACACACAGACATCATCTCAAAAACGTTTGATTCGTGTTCAGGGATACTTGAAACGTGCTCTCCCGTCGAAAACTCGAATTCGAATTTTCGGCCTCGTCACAATACTTTTCTTATACATTATGTATATAAAGAAAGTAATAAGAAAAGCGAACAATTTGTTATTTTAAAATAAATGTGACTTTAAAATGTTTGAATTATTGGATATTTTTTTATATTAAATTTCTTTTTATATGCAATTAAAATTTGGGGAAAGTGGGGAGGCACGGGAATCCTCTCTTTCTCACACACACACGGGAGACAGAGATTAGTATTTTTCTAGACACAGGTCACAGCGCTAATCTCCAGATTCAGTCTTTTCCTGATCAATATTTTATTCTGGCGCCCGCCCAAGCGATGTTGTAAATCCTATAATATGAAATAAAGAACCGTTTATGAATCTTGTAATCTGCATTGGAAACGCGAGCCCAACAACAAACAATGCGTTTGCAAACCTCAATTCGTACCGCGCGCCATTTAAAATTCAACTCGCAAGTCAGCACTTTCTCGCCAAGTCTAGCAATCTGTCTGCTCCAATAGGCGCCTTTTCAGTGTGTCACGTGGGATGACGCACGTCTGTCTTCGATGCTCATGAATGGAAATATGCTGTGACTCACGAAGATTAATACAGTTTCCCAATACTTTGGTTATAATTAAATCCGGTTGGGAGTTTATGAACTGGGAGAATTTGGGTTTTGCGGGAATTTGATTTGTCGGCTCTCGACCTAGAACCTAGCAAGTAGCAAGGGTGCTCACTGCCATATAAGTCGTGCAACAACGAGTTGTGAGTAATGTAACAGTGCTTGTAAAAAGTTTTATCATCAGATTTAAATATTCACAAATATTGAAAAATAATAAACTACAAAATGAATATTTTAACTTCGAAGTAATATTTTTTACTTTACCCAAATTACATTTATAAATATAATATATCGACAGAGTGTTTCACGAAGAGTGTCCAAAAGGAATATTAAATCTACTGTTGACTGTAGAAGTAAAGTGATGAAAAATAATCAACAACAGCGGCGCCGATTTCATGGGTTGAGATACCTTTTGAAACCCCGCAATAATTTTGTACCCCCTAATATTTTTGTGCCTATTTAGTGGTAAAATCATTATTCATTCCCTGTTTACTATATATAAAGTGTGAACAGAAATTTAACCCTCAGACTGTTTATTGTATTCTGAATAACATCTAAGATTTTAACTCAGAAATGATTTCAATATAATTTTTTAAAAACATTTTTAACATTGGTAAAAATACCTAAAAATGAACATTTTTTTGTTACTTTTATAGAGATAATTGAGTTGGAAATTCACTACATATGTATATTTTATATAATAATGTTGCGCCTGCCTACAAAAGCAAAACAAATGAAATAATAAGTAATTAATTATCTAAAAAAAAAAATTCTGTACTTAACTATAATTTGCTTCATTTTGGCATTTCAGATGTCACAGGATAGACCATTAGACGTCATTTCACTGAAATTCTTCCCAAGATGGCATTCTAAATCTGAATTTTCAGTTTATTTTTAGATGAATACCCTTTCCTGCCCTAAAGAAAAAAAATTAACTGGTGCGTGGCTCAACTTTCACATACCAAAATCCATTTTTTTTCTTTTCAAATTTTCAATTTTTTTTTTTTTATAAACGGTATTGTGAGTCCAAATGATTACAATTATTATAGCGTGTTATTCTTCACTTTAAAGGGCTTGAAAATATTTTTCGATTGATACCATAGATTGTCAAAATATACGAATGTACAACCCGGAGAGAGATAACTTGCCCCTCGAGGGGGGGGGGGGATAATGATGACACTAACAAACAAACAAACAAAAAAAATTATCGCGGTTATTTTTCATAACAATGGTTGAAACTATTAAGTCTCGTGGTCATAAGTAAACCCTTTTGTGCATGAACATATCAAATTCTGTCCTATGCTTCCATGCTAAAAGAAATATAAAAGTACAAAGTTTTCGCTCGAATTAAAGAAAACAACAACAACAACAACAAAAATTCCGTCCAGTTCTAGATTTTTTGATAACAAAGCCGGATATAATGTTTCGTGAAAATCCATTAATATTTGTGGTTGTTATCGTGTGCCGAAAAAATCGACCACAGATATCAGACGGACATCACTCCAAAAATAGTCAAAACGTGTTCAGGAGGTCTTAGAACATATATTAGCATCAAAATCTCGAATTCGAAAATTTTCGTGAAAATAATACTTCTCTATACCATAATTACATAGTATGAGAAAGTAAAAATTCTAAAATGTTAGACCAGGTTTTTTTTTTTTTTTTTTTTTTTTTTTTTTTAAATTTATTTTTAATGTACAGTAGTACGCAATTTGTGAAGTACAGAAATGATTTCTGCAGTGCGAAACTGGAATTTGTGCAGTGTTGACATGAAAATCATATATTCGCATCACATCATATATTGGCCTCGAAATCGAAAATTCTCGTGAAAACAATACTTCCTCAATACTACGTATGAGAGTGTAAAAATATCTCGAAGATGCATATCCTCCCTCTAAATGCCTATTCAAAAAAATCTGATGTGGGCAACACATGACTTTCCTTATACAATGTAATGAATTTACTACTTTTACAGTAAAATAAATAGTTTTTTCTTATAGTAGATACTAATATTCTTTCCAAGAAATTGAATTTTCAACGATTAGTCTTCATTTTCATTGATTTAGTGTCATTTTTATCCATTTGGCGAGACTTTCGTTAATTTGGCAACATTTCAAAAAGTCGCCAAGTTGGCGACATTCCGCCAAATTCATCGCCAATCGTTATGGACGAAGAAATAAGTTGTTCTTACAGCAGATAAATGACTATTAGCGTTCAAATACAAAAGTATTACACAAAGTATCTTTATTCATGAATGGAACGAGCTAGATCCACGAGAATGATGTCACCCAATTTATCGCATGGTATTACATATGAAAAGTGAACATGTTTCTGAATAGGAAATATTTTTTTTTTTTCATTTTATATGACTTTTTGATAATTTTTTTGAAAAATGTGCAATATCTCGAGAACGGTTCCTGTTAGCGTTCTAAAATTTATGTCAATCGTTTTCTAATGAAAAATTACATAAGAAATGTCTATTTGCGTAACTTTATTAGTAGTTTTGATTTTTTGACGATTTTTTTAAAATTTTATTCGAAAATTTAGGGGGCTTCTATCATTCAATTACGTATAAATACAATAGGCTTCCAGTGTTTACGGATTGTGATTTTTGTACTAAATTTCGTTTGAATCGGTCCATTCGTTCGTCAGTTATCGTCTCCACAGACTCACTGACACACACACACAGACATCACTTCAAAAATGCTTGATTCGTGATCAGGGATGCTTGAAACGTGCTCTCCCGTCGAAAACTTCGAATTTTCGACCCCGTCACAATACTTTCCTTATACATTATGTATATAAAGAAAGTAATAATCACTGAGCATCACATTATGATTAAATTAATGCCGTGCTTTCCTCAAGGTTTGCTTTGGGCCAGGGGAGACATGAATCACAAGACAGTTAGTTAAGCTGCTAGCCTTTCTCTGCTAATGCACCTCTTTGTTCTTCTAGCTTGAGTCACCAGAATTCCGAACCTGTCTGAAGGAAAGTAGGTCTAAAAATTTACTTCCACACACAAAGTCCTCAGATAATGAGCTTAGTAAATGGGAATTTCTGGTTTGAAGAGGGAAAAAGGAAAAACACGGAAGAAGCATTTTATAATGAAAACACAAAACTATATATTTGTAGTTTTATTTAGTTAACATAATCTTAATAATAATTGTCTGATTTTTTTGTGTTTTTCAGGACCCTTCCAAAGCCATCCGGTGATCCAGGAGGATGAATCTTTGCACACTTACAGTATCGACCACAGAACAGAATCTAACACAGTCGGATTTTCGACTCTCCTTTCCGGGGCGGAAATTTTTCCTTTCGAAAAGTTTTTTCAGACTCGTCGGAAGCCTCCCGGTGACTTAGAAGGCTGAATCTTTGCACACTTATCGACCACGGAACAAAACCTAACGGAATCGGATTTTCAACCCTCATTTCCGAGGAGGAATTTTTTCCAGACTCTTTAAAAGTCCCCCCCCCCCCCCGTGACTTAGAAGGTCGTATCTTTACACACTTATAGTACTTGCCACGACACAGAACCTAACTGAACAATTTTCGATTATCTTTACACCTACTTTCGAGGCAATAAAGTCAATTTATTTCTAGTCAAAAGTGCTTTGACTAGTAAAAATACGAATATATGTGATATCTGAATTTTTCAAGCATAATTAAGTCACCAGGTTGAAAGTCAGCTGCTTGAATATATGAATTATACTTAATATTTTCCCCCAAACAATACTCTTCAGTTCTCTCTTTGGCAATTTGTGAACTAAACAATTACATTAGTTCTTTGGCTGTTCAATTACAATACTTTTCTCAATACTATTTATTATAGGTGCAGGCAAGGGATTACCCCCCCCCCCCCCATTAGCAGAACAGTTATGATAGTTCTTCATAGAATAGGGGGGCCCATACAAATTGTGGCTCCCTAAAAAAAATGTGTCAGGGGCCCCCTTCCATATTTGCTTTGCCCCTTCTTATAAATTTTTCATGTATTATCTAGGCTTAAAATAAAAACACTGGAGGTCCGGGCCCCCTTCTGAATTCCGAAACCCCCTACTCCAGTGGTCTATCCAATGTCTTGCATAGAGTCCACGTTGGAAAATAAAATCGAGCACTGTAACCCCACCATTCGCCCCCCCCCCCCCCCCCCCCCCCCCCGTCCCGACCACGATCCTGGCTACGCCTATGCTATGTATTGCAGTGAAAGTAAAAATCCAAAACGCGATTAGCTAGAAATCTAAACTTCATAACATCACCAACATAACTTACTGCGAAAGGAACTTAGAAAAAGAGCCGCACTTGCCTATCTTTGGCGTTGGAGTGCAAAAAAAGAGCTCCCAAGTGGTATTAGAATGCGCACAGAGCAATCAGTCAAGGCGTCACGGGGCTTTCTTGACCAAATCGGGATATATGCCTGTCGTCAATTTTGACCTCTTTGCGGAGCAAAAAGAATTCGTAACCCAGATGGTTTTTTTTTCTTTCTTTCTGGAGTTACGGCTTGGTTCGAGCTGATGGGGAGATTTGCGCAATTTGTTTTCTACTTGACGGATTGAGGATCAAAAATGCATTTTAACAACTAAGTTTCCTTGCGGGTAGCCTTTTAAGGTTCCTGTTGAAATCAGTTGCTAATTGAATAACATTTCATGACCTAGGGATGGTCAGCTCGAAAGGTGAAACTCCTAAAACCTCAACGAAATAGGATAGGATATATGTAAACAGACAGTAAGGGGTGGAAGAACCAAATATTATCTTAAATGCATAATCATTTTGCACGCTAAGAAATTTAGAAAGCGATGTCCCCACAGGGGCTTAATTTATTTATTACAATGCAGTTTTTCTTGTGTGTTTAATTCATCGGTGAATCCTTCCCCAGAGCTGACTCTTCGCTACTGAAATCAGTGACGTTGACAGAATTTTCGGACCCCCATGCAGCAAATGCGCTGGTCGCTTACTACTCGCTACTTTACAAGTTTTAATCATTTCCCGTAAACCGTTTAAGCGGCTCAAGCCCCCCCCCCCCCCCCCCCTATACAGTGCATCCTTTTGGTCCTGCTCCCCTGATGGCGGCCTTAAATGCAAAAATGATTGATTTGTCTTTCAAGGCCATTTTATGCATACGAGGCATAACGATCACATTTGGTACAAGAGCGATAGTAGGGAAGATTTTGACTTAGCCCAGTCTTAAACGATCTTAATATTCTGCAACATAAAAACTTTGTTAGCGACACGATATGGCATGCAATATTATAAATAAAGGCATAGCAACGAGTTTTAGACGAAAAAAGTCTTCTTTGACAGGATAAATAAAACGGAGCAAACAGTGCCAACAAAGGCAAGAACTTGTACTCTTGTCTCATTAATTCTAACGTAGAATGTTTTTTTTTTTTTCTCTGCCCGGTTAATATCCTTACTGAATCTTGGTATGATGTGCCTTGCAAATATATTTTACAGATTTATCTAGACAGTAGTCTGGAACGAATTTTTTCCTGTAAATTTTTGTTCTGAGAGCACTGGCGGATTTATTGTGAAGCTTAAGCTTTCGGCCCCCAACATTAATCAGGGGGCCCTGAGGGTCCACTTTTCACAAGATATGTTTTTGCCTATAAAAAAAGTGTTATATGTGTAATAATACAGAGTTCCTAAGAAAGTCCTTAAGCGTGACTATGCCCGATCGAATAAAAGTAATTGAAGCGCCTTCTAGCGTATAAATAAAAAGTTAGGATAACAAACTCGGCAATGTGTAACAATTAAGCCCCTAAAAAAGTACTTAAACAACCCAATAACTTTATTAGAAAAGCGCATGAGTGCACACGATAGATTTCTATAGTAAAGTGACCATGCTGATCGAATAAAATTGAAGCATCCCCTAGCGGAGAATTAAAACGTTATGATAACAGACAAGGAAATGTGTAATAATAGAGTTCCTAAGGAAGTACTTAAGCACAGGCCCCTCACATCAAATTGTGGGACAGGGTACCAAGTAAAGCCGTGGGCTCCATGTAAATTAATGGAGTGATTACCCCCCCCCCCCCATATCCAACGCATTTTCGACAAACTTAACTGTAATAAAATACGTTTTGCTTAATCTTTTTAAATAATTTTAAATTGCATTCTCTAGTTACAAAATAGTAAAACACAGCGGTAATAACAATCACATAAGAAACAAAAAAGTAAATGTATATTCATCAATAAAGTAAAAAAAAAAAAAAAAAAAAGATCTATCCAAAATATCTTCCAATATCATTATTTGATCAACTTTCATTCCTATTGCCACTCTTTTAATAAAAGCAGGATAAGATATTTTGATTTTGTGTATCAATCGATTTTTCGTATCAAAATCTCATGCAAAGTTTCTGGTTTTTGCGATAAACGATTTTTACTTTCCTTATATACATAGTATAAATGTGTAAGGAAAGCATTGTAACGAAGTCGAAAATTTGAATTCGCATTTTTAATGGGAGACGTTTCAAGCATCCCTGATCACGAATTGAACATTTTGGAGGTGATGTCTGTGTATGTGTGTGTGTGTGTCAGTGAATCAGTGGAGATGATATCTCACGAACGAATGGAACAATTCGAATGAAATTTGGTACAAAAATTACAATCCGTGAATAATGAAAGTCTATTGTTTTTAAACACAATCGAATGTTCAGAACCTCCCTGAATTTTCGAGTAAAATTTTGAAAAAATCATCAAAAAATCAAAACCTTTAATAAAGTTACGCAAATAGATATTTCTTATGCGATTTTCCCTTAGAAAACGATTGAGATAAACTTTAAAACGCTAGCATGAACCGTTCTCGAGATATTGCATATTTTTCAAATACATTTATCAAAAATCTCATAAATTAAAAAAAATATTTACTGTTGAGAAACATGTTCACTTTTCATATGTAATATCATGCGATAAATTGGGTGACATCATTCTCGTGGATCTGGCTTGTTCCATTCATGAGAAACGATACTTTGAGTAGTACTTTTGTATTTTAACGTTAATAGCTATTTATCTGCTACAAAAATAGCCTATTTCTCCGTCCATAAAGCTTGGAGAGATTTTGGCGACTTTTTTAAATGTTGCCAAATTAACGAAAATCTCGTCAAATGGATAAAAATGACGCTAAATCAGTGAAAATAACAAGTAATTGACGAAAATTCAATATCTTGGAAAGAATAGAAGTATCTACTATAAGAATAACCTTTTTTTTTTTACTTTCCCTGCAATACATGGTAATGTATAGGGAAAGTATTGGAATCATGCCGAAAATCGCAACTCGAGTTTTCGACGGATCTACACGTTTCGAGACCTCTAGAATACGAAAAAACTATTTTTAGCGTGACGTCTGTGTGTGTGTCTGTGCAGATTTTGTATCCACTCTAACTAAAAAACTAATGGACCGAATTTCACAAAATTTGGTAGGTAAGTTACTTGTGAGCGAGTCTGATGCTGATTAGTTTTGGGTATGATTTGGGATAAAAAACCCGCCTTTTTTTGCGAAATGGCCCGCCAAAGCTTGTATCCACTCTAACTGAAAAACTAATGGACCGAACTTCACAAAATTCGGTAGATGAGTCACTTTTGGGTTACCCTGGTGCTGATTAGATTTTGGTACGATTCGGAAAAAAATGACCTGCCTTTTTTTGCAAAATGGCCTGCAAAAATCGTCCAAATCTAAACTAAAGAGCTGGGTATACTTAAATATATCCATTAAATGCTGATTTAATACGTAATTTTTAACGACGAAAAGAATAAGACCAACCTTACACTAGGACTAGCCGTTCTCGAGATATTTTAGTTTTTCGTACTTTCCCTACGCCACCTTTGAAAATAAGCCCGGTTACCAAATGAGAACGAAAATTGAGTTAAAAGTGAAATAAATTTAATTAAAATAAAGAGAACGTTAATATAAGTCTGCAGAGAAAGTCATGTGCTGCTAACATCAGATTTTTTACTTTCCCTGCAATACATGGTAATGTATAGGGAAAGTATTGGAATCATGTCGAAAATCGCAACTCGAGTTTTCGACGGATCTACACGTTTCGAGACCTCTAGAATACGAAAAAACTATTTTTAGCGTGACGTATGTGTGTGTGTCTGTGTGTCTGTCTGTCTGTGTGTCTGTCTGTGTGTCTGTCTGTCTGTGCAGATTTTGTATCCACTCTAACTAAAAAACTAATTGACCGAATTTCATAAAATTTGGTAGGTAAGTCACTTGTGCACGAATCTGGTGCTGATTAGTTTTGGGTATGGCTCGGGTTAAAAGAACCCGCCTTTTTTTTGCGAAATGGCCCTCAAAAGCGTGTATCCACACTAACTGAAAAACTAATGGACCGAATTTCACAAAATTTAGTAGATAAGTCGCTTGTAGGCCACCCTGGTGCTGATTAAATTTTGGTAGAATTCGGAAGAAAATAACCTGCCTTTTTTTGCAAAATGGCCCGCAAAAATCATCAAAATCTAAACTTAAGAACTACGTATGCTCAAATATAACCATTAAATGCTTGTTTAATACGTAATTTTTAGCAAAAAAAAGAATAAGACCAACCCGACTACACTAAAACTAGCCATTCTCGAGATATTTTAGTTTTTCGTATTTTTCCTGCACCATTTTTGAAAATAAGTCCAGTTTTCAAATGAGAATGAAAATTGAATTAAAAGTGAATTAAATTTAATTTAAATTAATAGAACGTGAATATAAGGCTGCAGGGAAAGTCATGTGCTGCCCACATCAGATTTTTTTTTACAGTAAAAGTAGTAAATTCATTGAATTATATAAGGAGAGTCATGTGCTGCCCACATCAGATTTTTTAAAAATAGGCAATAGCAGTTTGGATCTTCTATATCAGCTGGTCTCTATATCAGCACACCATAGAGGTACCAAACAGTTAATTTTACTTAATATAAGAAGGTGTGTATTCTGTAGCGGTAAATCTAAGCTGCGGACAGCGAAGGAATTTGATAGCTACTTCGGGTCCCGGACAAATACGACTCAACGAATTTTTTTTACTCGTATTAGTTTTTTAGTTATTTTATATTGAAGTTTTTATTTTAAGTATTTTAGTTATTTCATATCAAATCGGTTCTTTAGCGATCTAAAATTTTGTCAGAGTTTCTATTTTAACATCATCGGAAAGATCGAATAACGTTCTTTCCAATGATATTTGAACGAATCGAACCAGTAGGACAATTCCTTATGTTTATTTATTTATTTAAAATACATCGAAATGTGTATATTTTAGATTATTTGATACTTATGTGTGTATATCTTCGTATTCTAACGAAACATTTTTAATTATTACATTATTTTAATTTTTGTGAATTTTCAAACAAACGCATAAAAATTAAAATTGTAGATATCGTTGATAAAGTGCATATCTATTGTTCTCTCCGGTAGACGTTTGAGTGCATGCCCGTCATAGCCTTGGAACTCACGGTGTGGTTTAAGCCACATGTTCTCTCCTAGAGAAAGGATTCCATTTTGTTTCTTTTATTTATTTATTCTATTTTCCTGCTTTCCACGGTTGCGAAACGAAAGGAGGAAATGAGTTGGAAAATGAGGCGGTTTGAAGGCGATATGGAAATTGGGTGGTTTTATCTGTAAATGTATTATTTAAGTATCGGAAGCTTATTTAGGGCCCGGGCAACGTAATATCAGGTAATTTATTCTAGTAGTATATAAATATCCAACCGGAGAAGGAAAATGTTCTATTTGCATCCTTCGATCTTCTGATATGATTCATTTTGTATCTGAGACCTAGCTCCCTTAACTATCTTTAATTGTATGTTCAACAATGCATCCGTTGTAAAAATTTCTTCAACTATTATGAATTATTTGATAATTGGGAAGAATCTACAACTTTTCTGTAAATTTTAATTATTTTATGTACTTCTCAGAGAACGATAAAATTATCCATAGATCCAATAACTAAAACATCTGATGTATCTAACATAAAACGTTGCCAGCAAATGAATATATTTGATATCCATAAACAATAAAAAATTAGAATTTCCTTATGATGCGAATTCGCTGCAAATAAATGGACACCGATTAAAATAAGTATACCTAACACCGATTAAAATGAGTATACCATGACACCGATTAAAATAAGTGTACCTAATCACGTGGAAATTGTTTAACTCTCTTGAGAGATATTACGCTCTTTATGAGGAAAGTAAAATTTCTAATATCTCAAAAGTGGTTTGTGATAAATCCTAAAAATACATTTTCAATTTATTTCCGGTTGAAAGTACTTAAAGTATCCACCCAATTGATAATAAATATCATATTTAACTTTTTATAATTTTTTTAACACAGATAAAAAATTTTTTATATCTAGACGACGGTAAATCCCGTAATTTGTCATTTGCTTTTTAAAATGAAAAATTCAATATTAAATAGCCATTTCTGTACATATATGGGTAACATTATTATTTTGTGTATTTTCAGTTTTTGAAATAAATATTTGAAAAAGCCTTCTCTTGGTCTGACCTCACTGAAAATCAATAGGATTGTTACGTTTAGGCGATAAAACAATCGTACGACATTTTGTTTGATTATTTCAATTTGTTCGAGAGATATTATACTCCCAGATATTATTGAATTACTGATTGTTTTTTGGGTGTTTTGAATGACTAAATCCATCCGAGGGTTTTATACAAATTTCAAAAACACAAATATTTTACAAGAATAATTTTATAAAACTATATAAAATTCTGATAAAATAAATAACGTTCATTCTAAGATCAAGATATTAAAGCAATTAAAAATAATGCTGAATAAATTATAAGAATTAATTTAAACATACTTTAATATCAACCCCCTATGCAAACACTATTTTAATTACAAATAATTAATTTAAGCATTTATGAGTGATAAAATATTACCGACAAATAAATTTTCACCTCCTTATGCTGAGATCTCATCAACACAAACGGATCAACTTTATTTTCATAGGAGTAGGACCTATTCACATGAGCTTAGAAACATTCTGCTAGATAAAAGGTCTTTCAAAGGTGACCCCAGGATGATATACATTATACAACACTCTGCCTTCAGGCATCTACCCATAATGTCCTCCAGAACCGCAAAAGAGAGTCCGTAGACTGGACACCCTGATGTGTGAATTGCTTTCGGACAAGATCTTATCTGTATGGGAGTGGAACAGTTTAGTACTTGTAAATTTCGGAAGCTAAATAACAAACAATTATTTTTATTGCCTTGGGAACCAAAGAGGGCTCTTTGTTGGGAAGTGATGCCTTGTAAAGGATCTTAGCCCTCCCTTCAAAGTCGAGCAATTTATGGAATGTTTTCTCGCGCGGTTTTCGGATCCCTTGTTGATGAGATAGCTTACAAGGCATCTTCTTTGTACGTTAAGGGCTCCTGTCTTTTTTTTCTTTTCACTTTTTTGCAACAAATGTGGAATCAGAGAAATAGAACAAGTTCCCTAATGTATCCCATGTTTAATTTCAACAACTCTTAGGTTTTTTTTATTGTTTTAAAAAACTTGCATTTGCTTTCTATCTATTCTACACTTGTAATTTTATGATTGCACAAAATATGCTATATTGTATCATAAAAGAATTTTTATTATAAATTCATATGCACAAACATTAAAATTTTTTTTCTCCCGGCACTTTTACGGGCCCCTATCGTCCGCCGGGCCCCAGTACTATGGTACCAACTGACCCCCCCTAAGAAAGTACTTAAGCAAGCTAAGAACTTTGTTAGGAAAGGCCCGTACACACATTAGGTGTGTCTATAATAAAGTAACCATACCTGATCAAATAAAAGTAATTGAAATACCCCCTAGCGGAGAATTAAAAAGTTGGGATATCAAACTCGATAATATGTAATAATAGAGTTCCTAAGAAAGTACTTAAGCAACCAAATAACTTTGTTCGAAAAAGCCCATGCGATGCGTGCACACGTTAGGTCTGTCTGTCTATAGTAAAGTGACCATGCCCGATCGAATAAAAGTAATTGAGGCGCCCCCTAGTGAGAATTAGAAAGTTAGGATATTAAACTCGGTAATAAAGCGAGATAAAACTAAAAAGCACAATGTTGTAGAGCATTGTCTAATTTATACTAATTGACACCAGGAATGAACGAAACGCGTATACGGAAGACAATAAATATCTGTCAAAAAGTTGTATCTTCAGGGCTTTAACACGGTGATACCTGCAAAGTACGCAGTACTATTCTTTTTAGAATTCAAATACGCAGTGTTCCTGACGAAGGGTATTCTAAACAGACATTAGATTTTTGGATTATGTATGCGTTTACTATATCACTAGTACTTGTTTGAGGTCCTTAAGTTTAATTATTTTTCTTTTAATGTCAAAGATATCTTCAAAAATAATATTTTTAGTACAAATTTTATATATTATTATTTACCTTAATAAAACGGTTTTAATATTCTTCCCCCCAAGTGATCGGAGAATGATGGCGGAAGCGATAAGGTTGGGTTAGGCCTAACTGTACGCTTCCGGAGAATCTGCGATGAACAAACATATGGGACTTTTATTTTGATTTAAGATGTAATTAATCAGCTGAATGTTATAAACTAACACATAAATGTTGTCTATTAAGTGTTATTGCAAAAAGGTACTTTAATGTAACGTAATTTCTTACTTTATTAAAGGTGAATAACGTAAACAAACTTAAATAGTCGAACATGTGCATATGCTTGTTGCCATTCTGCAAATGATAACGTACGAAAATTACTCACTTGAAATTATGTTGTTCGATTCCTGAACATCACAGCAATTTGTCAATTGTGTCAAATAAATGCCTTCCGCAACAGCTTTAGGGTTGATTCCTACCCATTAGACAATGCACTACAATTATGTAAGTGGGTTTTCTTGTCTCTTGCTTTGTTTCCGAGTGAGTTATCTTAACTTTTAACTTCTCCGCTAGTGTGCGCTGCAATCTATTTTATTCGATCGGACATGGTCATTGCTATAGATAGACCTAACATGCATATTCATGGACCTTTCTTTATCAAGATTTCGGGGTGTTTAATGACCATGTACTTTTACTTTAATACTATAGAATATAGTATTAGAGAAAGTAATGTTTCCATGAAAATGTTCGATTTTGAGGCCAATATATGTTTTAGGATCTCCTGAACACATTTTGACCATTTTTAGAGTGATGTCCATTATGTGGTCGACATCTTGTGTACACTGTATCTGCCACGAAAATTAATGGATTTTCACGAAACTTTTTACCGGGTTTTGTTAACGAAAATCTAGAACTAGAGTTTTTTAAATTCGAGGCGAAAACCCTCAAACGAAATTTTATAATTTTTTAACATAACATCATAGGTCAAAATTTGCCATATTTAAGCATAAAAGAGGTTATTTATGGCTCAATGATCACGAAACTTAACAGTCTCAATCATGGTAGTGATACATAGTTGAGACACAATTTTGTGTTCGTGACACCATTAGTAAAAATCTGATGTGGGCAGCACATGACTTTCCCTGCAGACTTATATTATCGTTCTCTTTATTTTAATTAAATTTATTTCACTTTTAATTCAATTTTCGATCTCATTTGGGAACCGGGCTTATTTTCAAAGGTGGCGTAGGGAAAGTACGAAAAACTAAAATATCTCGAGAACGGCCAGTCCTAGTGCAATGGGGTTGGTCTTATTCTTTTCGTCGTTAAAATTTACGTATTAAATCAGCATTTAATGGATATATTTGAGTATACCCAGTTCTTTAGTTTAGATTTGGGCGATTTTTGCGGGCCATTTTGCAAAAAAAGGCAGGTCATTTTTTTCCAAATCGTACCAAAATCTAATCAGCACCAGGGTAACCCACAAGTGACTCATATACCGAATTTTGTGAAATTCGGTCCATTAGTTTTTCAGTTAGAGTGGATACAAGCTTTTGCGGGCCATTTCGCAAAAAAAAGGCGGGTTCTTTTATCCCGAATTGTACCCAAAACTAATCAGCACCAGACTCGCTCACAAGTAACTTACCTACCAAATTTTGTGAAATTCGGTCCATTAGTTTTTTAGTTAGAGTGGATACAAAATCTGCACAGACAGACAGACACACACACACACAGACGTCACGCTAAAAATAGTTTTTTCGTATTCCAGAGGACTCGAAACGTGTAGATCCGTCGAAAACTCGAGTTGCGATTTTCGGCATGATTCCAATACTTTGCCTATACATTACCATGTATTGCAGGGAAAGTAAAAATCTGATGTGGGCAGCACATGACTTTCCCTGCAGACATATATTAACGTTCTCTTTATTTTAATTAAATTTATTTCACTTTTAATTCAATTTTCGTTCTCATTCGGTAACCGGACTTATTTTCAAAGGTGGTGTAGAAAAAATACGGAAAACTAATCTCGAGAACGGCTAGTCCTAGTGTAATTGGGTTGGTCTTATTATTTTTGTCGTTAAAAATTACGTATTAAACGAGCATTTAATGCGTATATTTGAGTATACCTAGTTCTTTAGTTTAGATTTTGACGCATTTTGCGGGCCATTTTGCAAAAAAAGGCAGGTTATTTTTTTTTCGAATCGTACCAAAATCTAATCAGCACCAGGGTGACCCACAAGTGACTCATCTACCGAATTTTGTGAAATTCGGTCCATTAGTTTTTCAGTTAGAGTGGATACAAGCTTTTGCGGGCCATTTCGCAAAAAAAGGCGGGTACTTTTATTCCGAATCGTACCCAAAACTAATCAGCACCAGATTCGCACACAAGTGACTTACCAACCAAATTTTTTGAAATTCGGTCAATTAGTTTTTTAGTTAGAGTGGATACAAAATCTGCACAGACAGACACACACACACACACAGACGTCACGCTAAAAATGGTTTTTTCGTATTCTAGAGGTCTCGAAACGTGTAGATCTGTCGAAAACTCGAGTTGCGATTTTCGACATGATTCCAATACTTTCCCTATACATTACCATGTATTGTAGGGAAAGTAAAAATCTGATGTGGGCAGCACATGACTTTCCCTGCAGGCTTATATCCACGTTCTCTTTATTTCAATTAAATTTAATTCACTTTTAATTCAATTTTCGTTCTCATTTGATAACTGGACTTATTTTCAAAGGTGGCGTGAAGAAAATACGAAAAAAACTAATCTCGAGAACGGCTAGTCCTAGTGTAATGGGGTTGGTTTTATTCTTTTCTTCGTTAAAAACTACGTATTAAAAAAGCATTTAATGGATATATTTGAGCATACGTAGTTTTTTAGTTTATATTTTGACAATTTTTGCGGGCCATTCTGCAAAAAAAGGCAGGTTGTTTTTTTCTGAATCGTACCAAAATCTAATCAGCACCAGGGTGACCTATACGTGACTCATCTACCGAATTTTGTGAAATTCAGTCCATTAGTTTCTCAGCTGGAGTGGATAAAAGCTTTTGCGGGCCATTTCGCAAAAAATGGCGGGTTCTTTTATCACGAATCGTACCCAAAACTAATCAGTACCAGACCCGCCCACAAGTGACTTACCTACAAAATTTTGTGAAATTCGGTGTATTAGTTTTTTTGTTGGAGTGGACACAAAATCTGCACAGACAGACAGACACACACACAGACGTCACGCTAAAAATGGTTTTTTCGTATTCTAGAGGTCTCGAAACGTGTAGATCCGTCAAAAACTCGAGTTGCGATTTTCGACATGATTCCAATACTTTCTCTATACATTACCATGCATTGCAGGGAAAGTAAAAAGCTGATGTGAGCAGCACATGACTTTCCCTGCAGACTTATATTAATGTTCTCTTTATTTTAATTAAATATATTTAACTTTTAATTCAATTTTCGTTCTCATTCGGTAACCGGGTTTATTTTCAAAGGTGGCGTAGGGAAAGTACGATAAACTAAAATATCTCGAGAACGGCTAGTCCTAGTGTAATGGGGTTGGTCTTATTCTTTTCGTCGTTAAAAATTACGTATTAAATCAGCATTTAATGGATATATTTGAGTATACCCAGTTAGTTCTTTAGTTTATATTTGGACGATTTTTGCGGGCCATTTTGCAAAAAAAGGCAGGTCATTTTTTTCCGAATCGTACCAAAATCTAATCAGCACCAAGGTAACCCACAAGTGACTCATCTACTGAATTTTGTGAAATTCGGTCCATCAGTTTTTTAGTTAGAGTGGATACAAGCTTTTGCGGGCCATTTCGCAAAAAAAAAGGCGGGTTCTTTTATTCCGAATCGTACCCAAAACTAATCAGCACCAGACTCGCTCACAAGTAACTTACCTACCAAATTTTGTGAAATTCGGTCCATTAGTTTTTTAGTTAGAGTGGATACAAAATCTGCACAGACAGACACACGCACAGACGTCACGCTAAAAATAGTTTTTTCGTATTCTAGAGGTCTCGAAACGTGTAGATCCGTCGAAAACTCGAGTTGTGATTTTCGGCATGATTCCAATACTTTCCCTATACATTACCATGTATTGCAGGGAAAGTAAAAAAGGGAGAGGAGCAGTTCTCTCCCAGGAAATAAGAGGGCAGGAACATGTCATCACATACTTTAGCAAATGCTTGTCGAAGCTTAGAAAGAAATTATTGCGTGACAAGGAACTGTTGGCAATTGATAAATCCATAGATTATTTCCATCACTATCTCTAGGGAGGAAAATTCCTTTTGCTAAGTGATCACGCTGCTCGGAGCTGGCTCCCCAGTTTAAATAACCCTGAAGGACAGATCCCAAGATAGATTCAGCAACTTGAAGAATATGTCATGGAGATTCGGCACTCAAAGGGATTGTCTCATGCCAACGAAGATGCATTCTCAAGAAGTCCTCATCCCCTGAACAGTGCACATTGCTCTCATGCTGAAATAAAAGTTGGAAGTCAGATTTCAGTGACAATCTGGCAAGTTATCACCAACAATAGTCCATATCCCCCACCAGATTCCTTGGGTTATGGAGAACTTTCTCGAGTCCAAAGAGAAGACAGAGATATTGCACTAATCCTGATCTGCTAAGAACAAGCAACTTGGCAACAATTTTTCTACTTCTCACCTGAAACAAAACAGTACTGGGTACTGTGGTATTCTCTGCACTTAAGGAATGGAGTAGTATACCGTAAGCGGGAAAATGACGATGGTAAAAGCATCAAATGGTAGTTGCTGCTCTCTCATTCCAGAGTGTCCAGCATACTAAAAAAGATACATGACAGCTCCACTGGAGGACATTTTGGTATTAGCAACACGATCAATAAAGTTCATGAACGCTTCTTCTAGTGCAATGGTAGGTCCGATGTTGAGAACTGGTGCAAAGAATACACTGCATACGGCACTTGAAAAAGACTCAAGAAGAAAACACGTGGCCCTCTTCAGTGCTACAATGTCGGAGCTCCTTTCGAGAGAATTGCATTTGACATCCTAGTAGTAGTAATGTACTACAAAGTGGCCAGAAGCTTACGCCATCCCTGACCAGGCGTCTACAACTATCAGTAAAGTTCAAACTCGGAATTGGATAAGTCATTACGAGGTTTCCTCGCTCATCCACCCTGACCAGGGAGAAAACTTTAATTCTATCATATTTACGGGACTGTATAAACTACTCGGAATAAAAAAGACTCTAATTATTC
Source organism: Amaurobius ferox (assembly GCA_951213105.1). Classification (NCBI taxonomy): domain Eukaryota; kingdom Metazoa; phylum Arthropoda; class Arachnida; order Araneae; family Amaurobiidae; genus Amaurobius; species Amaurobius ferox. Next base: position 39,884,579 of record OX578138.1, read on the forward strand.
CTCTTAATTGGACGGCATGGTAGAGAGATTTAACAGAACAATTTTTAATCATCTCTCCATATTCATATCCAGAAACCAGCAAGACTGGGACCGTCACCTACCTTTGTTCCTACTGGCCTACAGAAGTTAGAGGAGGTTCATGATTTCACTCATAAAATGATCAACATAGCTACTAATAGAATGAAGACCCGGTATGATGTCAAAGCTAATAAAGGACGATTCCAGGAAGGTGATAAAGTGTGGCTGTTCAACCTCTGGCAACGACAAGGATTTTTGCCGTAACTACAGCACAACTGAGAAGTACCCTATGCCATAATAAAAAGAACAGCATCATTTATCAAATTCAGAAATAATCTTCAATCAAACCAAAATTCATCCATATCAACAGATTAGCTGATATTTTGGATCACAGTAGGTTGATACTGCCTAGGAAGTGCAGTCTTAAAACATGAAAAAATACCTTCATTGGAAGCTCTTTTGAAAACCAGGAGGGAAAAACACTATACAGGCAGCCATTTTATTGACGTGAATCTAAGGTTGCCATGTCAGGATTGTTGGTTCAGGCTTGCCAGATGTAGTGATTTATCACTAATTTGGCGACATTTCAAATATTAGAAAACTTTCTGGAAATAAGAAATATTCTACGAGATACAAATTCTTTCTGGAAGTTTCTACTAAGAGTATATAAAAGGAGTCATTGGGTTAGGGAAGTTGACGTGACATGAGCTATGTTGAAATGTGAGAAACGTTAATGTTTTGAGAATAGTAGCAGCTGTTTTGTGAAATTAGTGGAGCATTTAATTGCTGTTTTACCGTATCTGAGAGTTGTTTAATGATTTTGTGCGATAGTTATCGAGCTATTTGCTGTATATTGTTCCTGTTTAAGTTGTGCTTTTAAATAAACATGTTAGTTATCCAGAAATTTGGACTCACTCTTTTATCCTGAAACTACACCCACGGTTCCAGAGGATACGTTAGAACACTATTGAATAATCCCAATAGTGTTGAGAGTGTACAATTGAGAAGTGCACAACTGTCGAAATATTAAAAAATAAGAGATACAGGCAATTCCAGCATAAACGTTTATTTCCATACAAGCTTGCTCATTTTACACTAAGAACCTTTCCATTTTGTAAAATGAAAACTAAAATGATATACAATATTTTTTTAAGACTTTTCATACAATATTTAAAAAGGAAAATCTATTTTCAAAGCTCCTGATTATGTATGAGCTACATGCAGTAGAAAATTAATTTCTGAGTTCTTTTGACTACATTTAACTTACAAATTAAAAGAATCAATTTTTGGATATAAAAACATAAAGTAGGCTCTGAACAAAATTAACTGACCTAATTATTGTATTAAATGAGCACACCAGGGCCTACAATAACAAATTCATACCAATTTTTATGTGAATAGTCAATTTTAGAATTTTTACATTAATACTGCTAAATAATAAAAATAAAATAACTATTGAGGCACAGCAGACTCTCAATTAGATGGCAGAAATTATAAAGAAAGGTAGCTGAGGTTATTTTATATGTGGTCCAACAAAATGGAAACTTGAGTTTCATGGAGAAAGCACACAAATGCCATATAGGTTTTTAAAGCAATATATTCTACATTATTGAATAAAATATCTTAAAATTATTTATCTACTAGATGGTGACAACGTATAAATCATTTTTGTCAAATTTTGAACAAAACATGAGTGGAATTTTACTGTAATTTTCTCAAGAAAACCCCACATCATTTAAGAGCATATTTTAATGCACATAGCATTTTTGGCAAAATTAATTTATTGGCATTACTTTGCAAAACAATTACGTTAATACATTTTATACTGAGTTTGCATTATAATGAAAAGTAATAATGAAAAGTAATGCAACATTAAATACAAAATATTAAGCAGTTTTTACTATTATTCTACATAGCATTCAGATATTTCCTCAATTATTTTACATCACAACAATTGATATACCATGTAATTGAGAGTATACTAAACATTCAAAACATATGCATTAGCTTAATTTTACCTTAAGTACTTATAGTAGCCAAACTGTTCCATGAGCTCACACTAATAAATTTCAAATTATATACAGTGAGTACAATGAAATATGAAGAAGCATAAAAATTGAATACACTAATTACAAATAACGGACCTTAAACTCTGAAAATTTGCAAAAAAGTCAGATGCTTGCAATGCAAAATTTGAGTTGACGCAAGCATTTTAAAGTGTCCTCTCGACCAGGTATCGATATTTGATGCACTTAATTTAGTTTTGAGTCATAGGCCCTAGATTAGCTCAGAGTATAAATTGTCTTCAGAGAAGAGCGTAAAGGGCATACTGAAACATAACAGCAAATTCTTATATCAAAGCTCAGCCTTCTCAAACTTAATATCAATACCTCTCGAAAGTAGTTTTTTGTTTAAATACAAAATATATATTTCTTAAATCTGTTATGCAAAACTTGCAACTTGTTGATGCTGAAGAACCTGTGTAATTACTATATTACGCCGAGAACCAGCAGCATCTGAAAATAATCATGACTAATTTTTCTCTTTGGTAAATTTAGCATGGCCCAACTATGTTCTCTTTATATTCATCTATTTATTCGTAAAGGCAAACTTTTCACTTTATCCCTAATTTTAAAGCTTACATAATTATAAATGAGTCATTACAGCTAGGGCTGTTTTTAAGTAAACAGTACCAATAAATTTTATCCACAATCTAAACATTTATTTTGTGATGACATAAAAAAGTAAAACTAAAGGAGTGAAACTATGTAATCTGTATTACTAAATTTTTATAAGCATAGCATATAACACAGTATTTTAACGGTCAATTCAGTTATAGAGTAGAGAAATGGGATATAAAAACAAATATAAATTCTAACAAATATAAAATCTAAATGAAAAAACAAGAGCCTAAATTTCTGTTCCATAATAAATATTTCCCCACCCCCTCACTAAAATACTGTACCTTTCTTGGCACATATAACAAATTTCTCATTCATCCTTCACATATCACAGCCCAGAAACAAACACATTCATTACAAATTTTAAATAAATTAAAAAAGCACAATTCTCAAACATGTTGTTTGACTTAAAAACAAATCTTCAAATCATGGTTGGACCATACTGGGCTACAATTAAACTATTATCTTGAAAATTTTGTTTCCCCAGCCATGCTTGAGATGATTTCAATTGCCTCTTGAATAGAAAGAAAATTGACAAGTTCAGTATACAAAAGAGAACCAGAAAGAGGCAGACGCATTGTAAACTGGAATTTCACTGTAGAAGACACTAAGAAAAGTACACACGCACAATGGCCATCTAAATGCACAGACTGACTGGTTTGGGTACGTTTGCATTTTTTTTTTTTAATGAAAATTTTTATGTGGGTGTGGGGTGACTTCCATTTCTTTTGTCAAATAACCTGGGGGTAAGAAAGGGAATGTACCACTTTCTGCAGCACTGAAGAAGTGCCATTGCAATTCACTTGATGCAGAAGTTTGGTAGAGGCAATACAATCCATTTTAATATACACTGAAAGAAGAAAAAAAGAAAGATATTTAAAAATATTTTATCAGGGGGATCAGTTTATAAAAATAAACATAATTGGCACTTTAATATTACAGCATTATTAAACACTGAAGCCTGAAGAAAAGTATTTAACTTAATTTTTGGAAGAAGCACTGCAAAACTAAAAGTTCAGATTAAAGATTTAAAATATAGAAAAATATACATAATCAGTGTATACACCGAAGCAAAAATAACCAATCTTGTATGCTGTTACTACATAATTAAAGCAGATTTAGGGAAATCAGCAAAATCTAACCCATCCATAAAGACAGCTATTAAGATTTTTTTTTTTACCAGTCTTCGAAAATTGTTACCCATCCTCCTAAGAATTTATTTGTAATTGGTACATGTTTCAGAACACATTTTTTTGTTTTGACTTGTGGTAAGTCAGTGAAAGATCTTTTGTCCCTTTGAATCATTCTGATTATGCAGGTTTTAATTCATTTTGATGTGAATAGCATCTATGCTTAGGGTATCTGTGGCAGATATCGGAGCATTACAAAAAATGTAAGAACTTCGGACATTTATGCTTCCTTCCGATCCTAATAGATAAAAATGTAAATAATATTTTTTGTTTTGTCAAAATTTGGTCCAGATTATGCACATATAAAAATAATTTCAATATTTTGAGCCCCCTTTCTTTTTTAGGGGAAAAAAATAATAAAAATAAAAAACTTTACATATCTACCAAAGCGAGTGTTTTTTTCATTTTTTTACATTCACTCAAAATATTTTTGAAACTATAAAAGATAGATATAAAGTAAGTGATAAAAATATGTATTAACAAATTTTGATTCTAAATCTATATATATATTTTAAAAAGCTCATAGTTTTTGAGTAATTATCTTGTCAAGATTAAGAAGATTGAAATGTTTCTGTTTTACAAGTTTGTAATGTTTAGATCTTAACTAAATGTGGTAGCTATAAACAATAAAGAAGAATTTGTAGCTCTTTGAAAACCCTACAAGTGTACATAATTGGATTTTGGATCAAGCTCTTAGCTTCTGAAGTACAGTGGTTATAATTTCAATATTTTAGGACTTTAACCTGGGTGTTTCCAATGGGTGGGAAAGTTGTAATGTTTAAAACGTCATCATTGTTGCAGCTTAATCTGCTTACTTACTCCTTGATAAAATGTTGCACAAGTACAAGATATTTTTTTCTTTAAAAAAGAAGTCAAATGAACTTAAAAATGTTTAATAATTGTTGAGGTTTAAACAGAATAGATGGAAATATGTGTTCAAGTATGCATTTATGTGCTACCAGACAAGTTTATAGATTAAATTGAATCTAAAATGTCATCAGACATATAAGTTTAATTTATGTATCTCCAAGCAAGTTATTAACGTAATTTATTTTGACGTGAAGTTTAATATTAAAATATTCAGATAAAATCCGGATGCAAACTAAAAGTGCTAGCTAGCTATAAATAGTTAGAGAGTAACTTGTAGTGCTTTGAAAACCTACCTGTAAATGAAACAAATGAGTCTGAAAAAAAAAAAAAAAAAATTGAATAAATTTATTGTACTTTACTGGAGTTTTATTTTACAAAATGTTATTCATGCAAAACCATCTTGACTCCATCGGAGTAGAGCCACCATCCATTTCTTCTGTTAGTATATCACAAAGACTCTTTGACAAAGAATATAAATAGTCCAAATACCACACTATGAATTGGGTACTTGACAGTGTATAAAGGAAGAACAGGACAGTTGTAAAATGAGAAAGGGGGTGGGAATTCGCACCTGAGGTACACAGTGTGGACACTTCCTATATTATAGAAGGAGTTGACAATGCACACTAACTAAGTTTGTGCTAATGCAGGAATCGAAGAAACTGGCAGACGACAATTACATTTTTCTTCAAAAAGTTTCTAACGGTGGAAAAGGCCCAACTGTTATAATTTTATGATGATATCTTTTTGCTGATGGGAATACTAACAAGGCTGAGAGGACCTTGGAAAAGTAGTTGTCCTCATTGAATTACAATCTGGCTAGGGCAGGCGATTTCCTTAAATCTGAATTAAAGTTTAGCTGAATTTCTGCTAAGCTAAAAATAGTCTTATGTTCAATAATCCAACACCATAGTGCAGGAGGAAGAGAGTGACATTTTCATGTCACATGTTTCCATTACATATGACACCTACAAACACTTTTGTAACCAGCTAACTAGTGATATCAAAGATTGTCGAAACGCCTTTTATTAAAGGTTATTTTGAGTATTAATGGAAATGTTCGCAAGTAATTAATAATAAGACCATTATTAATAAGTTGGTAGGCTGGCTAGTACTACAGTTATTCAGTTATCACCGCTGAAGATGAAATACTAACAACAGATTATAACCATATGCAAATATATATCTAGATTTATTCATTCACAGAGATTGATCACAGAATTTTTATACATTGATCTTACATAAGAAAAGATGATGTCTATGTGTGTTGTACGCAGTGAAAACTCAACGCTATACAGATAGCAACGAGGGCCAACGGCCCTACCGTGCTGAAAACACTGGTTCTCGTTAGATCACAGAAGTCAAGCAGCATCGGGCATGGTTAGTACTTGGGTGGGTGACCACCTGGGAACACCGCGTGCTGTTGGCACATTTCGGGCGCGGTAGCCCAGTGGTTTGCGCACTGGATTTGCACGCTGCCACAACTGCCGCAGTGTTCATGCGGAGTACAATCACCTTAAGCATGTGGGTCCATAAGTCCTTCCGAGAGGTTGGTGGTAGGGGAAGGAGGATACGGTCCCTGTGGATGCCTCCTCCACTGGGTTCCGGTCTAAATTGGGTGGCACTTCCCGGCCGTCTAAACGGTTACCTTACACCTTTCTGGTAGGTCGGACGGTTTGGGTCTCAATAACAACAGACTGCAACGAAATTCAATATAGGTGTAGCTGAACTCAGAAGACAATGTATTTCAGTGAGATAAAAAAAAAAATATTCAACTTAGGTTTTTTTTTTATATTTTATGCAAAAGTACAATTTTGAGTGATTTACACACAAATTAGTTGAAAATATTATCAAAGAGTTTACATCTCAACACCATTCTATCAAAGAACATTTTTTGAAATGAACTTTGAACGAAATCTGCAAGATAATTCTTTCATATTTAATTTTGTTTTTGAAAATACATCAAAATACACATATATTTAAGCTATTTAATTTTTATTTTCTTGCATTAGAGAATTGAAGATTCATACACTCTAATAATTTTTTTTTAAAATTAGAACTACGTACGTTATTCCTAAATTTTTGTGGGTCTATAAAATTTTATATTTGTAACCGAGATGGTAAATAACATTTCTTTCACCTGCAAGAAGCACATGTGTGGCTGCTGCTATATCAACAGACTAAAATTTCATTTTCTGTTGTTGATAACATCATAGATTGGGGGGGGGGGGGGGGGGGGGGGAGCATGTCGGACACTATGAAGGTTGCCCGCTGGCATGGTTATATAGAAACAATAGGGCACAGGGATAAATTTTGTTTAAAACAAGTTTTTTTTTTAAATTGAGTATCATTGTAATATATATCTTTATTACATACATAGCAGGTGCTTAATTAGGACCTGGGCAATTTCAGGTAATTCGTTATAGTTGATAATAATAAATATATTTTTTATTCACTATTTTTTGACAGCAGTTTGAACAAATTTTTACAAGTATATCTCTCTTTAAATACCAAAAATAAATTAATTTAGTTATTCTTATTAGTTATAACATGATATTCACAACAGAACCACATTATAACTATGCCTCATTGTATTTATGTACACACAGAAATTGAGACCAAGCATACCATAACACTTTGGCTGAATGACGACTACACTGATAACGAAATGAGGCTGTTGTAATGAGTCATGTTTCGCTTCAGGATATCTCCACAAGGACCCAAGACACGTTCAAACCGAGCTCTGTCTAATTTGATGCACTTAAGAGGACCTTTGGCTTTCACAGTTGCTGCTCTGGGACGATCCAGAAGCAAGGCGATTTCACCTAAAATATGCAGAGAATCAAACAGTTACTAAATGCAAGAAACAATATTTCCCTAATTATGCTGTAAAAATTTAAAAATATTAAATTTGAACTATTTTTTATTTTAGAACAAATTCAAAAGGAAGTTCAATTAAATGAAAGAATTTGATAATTTTTGGTATTTCTCTGTTAACGGGTGGTCCAGTTTATGTGTTGTAAAGTAAAAGTTCTTTTAATCGCTGAGGTAAAAGACAAACAGTTTATGTTTATTTTAAATTAAGCAATTATATCTTTTTTGTCTGAAGATGAAATATTATAATCTATTCATATATAGTTATATTTAAACTGTATTTGAATAGATAGGTTATATTTAAATTGTATTTGAATAGATAAGTTGTATTTAAACTTTGGTGGATCAACTTGCAACTAATGGTCAATTATACATTTATAACTAAAACTAATTCTTTAATAGACCAAAGTTCATATTTGAATAGGACTTAAAAAAGCTAAGTGAGATCCAAGTCAAATAAATATATTGAAAGATACTCCAAAACAAAAATTTTATATAAAATATCATATGAAATTCATCTAATAAAAATTAGTAAAATTTTATACAAAATTCATTTTATAGTGTTCATACTTATTTTATGTCATCAAAATTGTGGACTTTTAAGAACACTAAATAACAAAATGCTACAAACAATGAGATAAAGCCATTATTAGTATATATTTCTATTCAGTTAGATATATCCCTTTTTGAAGAATACTATGTATGCAATGACCACATTTTTGACCAATCTGATTTTACATTTTGCACAGCTTTTTGCACTTTCTTCAATCTTAGTCGCAAATTCTTACAAATGCGCAAGGACTAATAATGAAAATTCATGACATACAACATGTGACTTCTTTTCAGACAACATTATTTAGCACTAGCTATAACCACACACATCATCTGCACCCTAGTGTTCTTTAATGCTCAGTTTCTGTTGGTAACATCCTACCCACTTTTGGAGTGTAACTTTCTATTCCACTTTTTGAAGCATTAATATTGCATAGTGTTTAGTATATTTGTTTCACAATTATTATCAAAATGAAGGTATAGCACTTGCATTCCTAATATCTCCAAGACACATGTAGATTAATTATTATTCAACTCTAATAAAACAAACCATATACTTATTAAAATTAAATTAATTTCAGATCAAATAATATATAATTTGCAGTTAAAAACAGATATTAAGAAAATAATTTGCTAGTAAAATACTTTAACTATTTTGAAATGATTATATTTTTAACACTTTACAACGAAGTTGAAAAGAGTTTATGACTTTGTTCATTCTGTCTGTCTGTATGTCTGTCCGTTAGCACTATAACTGCCATAAAATGACTTAAAATAAAAATTTTTAGTATGTTGTTCAGACGGTCTGTAGGACCTATGGGAATATAAATGAATAATATCACCCAATTAGTATTGGATTGAACCCGGGTTGAAAAAATGAAATACTTTTAACCCTATGGGACCTAATATTTCAAATATTATTTCAGCGGATTTAAAATTCACAAATTGCTTCGAAAATTTTCATTTTTTTCAGTAATATTCAAATTGTTCCATAAAATATATAAAGAAAAATTCAGCAAAATTTATTCAGTAGTTTTTTAAATAAAAATTAAAACAATAATTACACCTCTTATATGAAGCGATCACGTGACCATGATATGAAAAAATCACGTGACCCACTTCAAAATGAAATATGGCATCCATCTTGTCTCAAAATCGTGATTTTTAAAGTTCTTTTTAATTCATAGAGTGTTGTATACATCTTAAAACCGCTTTATTTTTCCTTAAATTCTGTGCATCTACATACTGAAACAACGCAATTACAATATATTTGAGTTTAAATGATCATCCAAATTTTATTATTTCTACAAGGAAGCCTATTTTCCACTTATGTAAAATGTAAACAACAAAATATGCAGACTGAGTTGTATAAGAATTGCTGTATTTCTTTAACGCAAAATTATTTAGATCATGGAGTCTGCATAGCTGTTATGAATGAAATATTCATTGATTTCAGAGAGAGAAGGATGATTTTTTTTTAGAAGTTTTAAACATAGAGTTTAATTACCTGTAGCTCCATGGTCTTAATTTTTAAATAAAATAAATTATTATAGTATTGTGATGAATGAAATGAATGGGAATATATGAAATGCTGCTTTTATAGAGAGCCAGGCGTGTTATTTTTTCTATGATGTCATTTGAATGAATTTCAGTTGTTTTCGATGAAGTGTTCAAATATAATTAATTATTGTAGTATTACGATAATTTTAAAAATATTACCGAGGAATGTATCGCATTTTATAGATGTTTAAACTAGGCAATTTATATTTCAATGCCGTTATTTGAAAGAAGTTCATTTTTTTCGATGGTTTTAAGTTTTCAAATATAATAAATTAATGTAGTATTGTGATAAGTTTTAAAATATTACAGAGGAATGTATTGCATTTTAGAGATGTTTAAATAAAATTGCATTGAAGTTGGAAAGTGTTTCATAATCAATGCTTTAAGCATGATCGATCTTTCTTGTTTCTTAGTGAGCAAGGTTTTAAGATATAAATTTTGGAAGAAATTTTTAAACCATTGGGATAAGTCCCTTTACATTCTTGTTTTAAACAATGTAATTAAGGTTAAACTCGTTGGTATTCGAAAAATCAGAAATAAGTTCTTTATAGCACTATATACCTAAGTGAAATATATAGATATATTTTGAAATATCCCTATCACAATAGGTACATAATAATCTAACAGTGTAGTCAATACAAGAATTTTATTCAAATTTCAGTTTCAAAAAGTAGGTCTATTTCAGAGAAAGTAAGAGCTTTTAACAGCCATGAACTTTTTTAAAATGCAAAGTAAAATTAAATTTTACAATTTGGGTAATCTCGTTGTGATAATTATCAAGATTAATAATATCATTAAGTTAAATCATATTTTTGAATATGCATAATCAAATATTCACAAGAGTAGAATTTTCTTTTAGTTATTTAGCAGGTGGAAGTTTAATAGTATAATTCAGCATGCCCTTCCTTTAACTCTAAATTTTCTTTTATTTAAAGGCTATGTATAGAGTAACAGTGCTAAAAAGTAGAAGCCGTTAGCAGTACATTGATTGTTTTGAACTTCTTTAAGCTACGAAGTAATACTTTATGCTGTACGGATAATAATCTATCAATATTACTACATGCAATATATTTACTGTTTAGTGATACTAATTAATATTGTGTCCTTTAAACTAAGAAGAAAAATGCAAGCTTTTTAACACTTAACAACAAAGTTGAAAAGTGTTTATGACTTTGTTCATTCTGTCTGTCTGTCTGTCCGTCCGTTAGCACGATAACTGCCATAAAAATGACTTAATCAAAATGAAATTTCAGTATGTTGTTCAGACTGTCTGTAGGACCTATGGGAATATAAATGAATAATATCACCCAATTAGATTTGGATTGAACCCGGGTTGAAAAAATGAAATACATTGAAACCTATGGGACCTAATTTTTCAAACATTTTTTAAGTGGATTTAAAATTCACAAATTGCATAAATTTTTTTAGGTAATATTCAAATTGTTCCTTAAATATATAAAAACAAGAAAGATTAATCATGCCTAAAGCATTGATTTTGAAACACTTTCCAATTGCAATACAATTTTATTTAAATGTATTTAAAATGCAATACTTTCCTTGGTCATATCTTAAAACTTATCACAATGCTACATTAATTTATTATATTTGAAAACTTAAACATTCATCGAAAAAAATGAACTTCATTCAAATGACGGCATTGAAATATAAAATGCCTGGTTTAAACATCTCTAAAATGCGATACATTCCTCAGTAATATTTTTAAAATCATTATAATACTACAATAATTTATTACATTTGAAAACTTCATCAAAAACAACTGACATTCATTCAAATGACGTCACAGAAAAAATAACACGCTTGGCTCTCTCTATAAAAGCAGCATTTCATTCATAACAATTTCCCATTCATTTCATTCATCACAATACTATAATAATTTATTTTATTTAAAAATTAAGATCATGGAGCTACAAGTAATTAAACTCTATGCTTAAAATTTCATCGAAAAAAATCGCCCTTCTCTTTGTAAAATCAATGAATATTTCATTCATATCAGCTAATGCAGATTCCATGAGCTAAATACTTTTGCGTTAAAGAAATACAGCAATTCTTATACAGCTCATCCTACATATTTTGCTGTTTACATTTTACATAAGTGAAAAATAGGCTTCGTTGTAGAAATAATCAAATTTGGATGATCATTTAAACTCAAATATATTGTCATTGCGCTGTTTCAGTATGTAGATGCACAGAATTTAAACAAAAATAAAGCAGTTTCAGAATGAATGCAAAACTCAATATGAATTAAAAAGAACTTTAAAAATCACGATTTTGAGACAAGATGGATGCCATATTTTAGTTTGAAGTGGGTCACGTGATATTTTCATATCATGGCCACATGATCGCTTCATATAAGAGGTGCAATTATTATTTTAATTTTTATTTAAAAAACTACTGAATATATTTTGCTGAAATTTTTTATATATATTTTATGGAATAATTTGAATATTACCTAAAATTTTCGAAGCAATTTGTGAATTTTAAATCCGCTTAGAAAATGTTTGAAAAATTAGGTCCCATAGGGTTCAATGTATTTCATTTTTTCAACCCGGGTTCAATCCAAAACTAATTGGGTGATATTATTCATTTATATTCCCATAGGTCCTACAGACCGTCTAAACAACATACTAAAATTTCATTTTGATTATGTCATTTTTAAGGCAGTTATTGTGCTAACGTACAGACAGACAGACAGAATGAACAAAATCATAAACACTTTTCAACTTTGTTGTAAAGTGTTAAAAAATTTAGCGAAATATATTCAGTAGTTTTTTAAATAAAATTAAAATAATAATTACATCTCTTATATGAAGCGATCATGTGACCATGATACGAAAAGATCACATGACCCAATTCAAAATGAAATATGGCATCAATCTTGTCTCAAAATCATGATTTTTAGAGTTCTTTTTAATTCATATTGAGTGTTGTATCCGTCCTAAAAGCACTTTATTTTTGCTTAATTTCTGTGCATCTACATACTGAAACAACACAAATTACAATATATATGAGTTTAAATGATTATCCAAATTTTATTATTTCTACAACAAAGTCTATTTTTCACTTATATAAAATGTAAACAGCAAAATATGTAGAATAAGTTGTATAAGAATTGCTGTATTTCTTTAACGAAAATTATTTAGCTTATGTAGTCTGCATAGCTGATATGAATGAAATATTCATTGATTTTACAGAGAGAAGGATGATTTCTTTCGATGAAGTTTTAAGTATAGAGTTTAATTACTTGTAGCTCCATGGTCTTAATTTTTAAATAAAATAAATTATTATAGTATTGTGATAAATGAAATGAATAAGAAATTGTTTATGAATGAAATGCGGCTTTTATAAAGAGAGCCAGGCGTGTTATTTTTTCTATGACATCATTTGAATGAATTTCAGTTGTTTTCGATGAAGTTTTCAAATATAATAAATTATCGTAGTATTATGATAATTTTAAAGATATTACCAAGGAATGTATTGCATTTTAGAGATGTTTAAACCAGGCAATTTATGTTTCAATGCCGTCATTTGAATGAAGTTCATTTTTTTCGATGAAGGTTTAAGTTTTCAAATATAATATATTAATGTAGTAATGTGGTAAGTTTTAAAATATTACCGAGGAATGTATTGCATTTTAGAGATGTTTAAATAAAATTGCATAGAAGTTGGAAAGTGTTTTATAATCAATGCTTTAAGCATGATTGATCTTTCTTGTTTATATTTAACAAGGGTGCAAACCAATTTTTCAATTTTAACCTGAATTTCAAAGTTAAAATGTATGAGACAAGTCACAGCATTCAGTCTGAAAGAATAATTTATGATCCTCTTTTTTTTAAAGTAGAGGGGTGGGGGGTTATATACATTTAAAATCAGAATTTCTTGTATCCTTGGTTATCTTAATTTAGTAATTTCTCACTACTGCAGCTCAGAAGTTTTAAAATCCACAACCCTTGATAGATTGTGGGATAACATGGCCCAAATTAGTTTTGGCATTCCTCACACAGACATTTTGAAGCTGGGGGAGAAGAATGAAAATTTCAGTCATTTTAACAAGTGAAAGCAGTTTAATAAAAGATAAAACATTCTTGTTTTTCAAAGAAAGTTATCTACATATTGTTTTAGAAAAATGATTGCAATTTATACCCCAATGTTTGACAGACTGGATATGGCAATTTTTTTAGTCTGAGGTGGCAGAAGTCTAAACTCAACTTATAATAACCCTTTACAAAGAAAACTTCATGAACTGCATTATATGTATTAGAAATGGTACTGTCAATTGACTAATTATTCAAATTTTTTCTTGATACATAGAAAAATTGTTAAAAATTAGAAAACATAGATCACCTTTCTCAAAAGTTGGAGGGATATAAAATGTGATGCTTGCCAATATGCAACATCTAACATTGTGGTTAATATGTTTACTTAAATATAGCTGCACTCTTTTCAATAAGTTCTAAGATTTTATTTTGAGTAATGATTCCTTGTCACTTAATTTATATCAGTCACTGTAAAATGTAAAGTTAAAAGTTTAATTAAAAAAAGTACATGTATATATTTTCTTAGAAATTTTCCCTCTTCAGTATTTTTTACAAATGGCCTCTCAGAAAAGAAAATCTTAACAGTATAACCAACAGTAAAACCAACAGTATATTAGTTGTCAATACTTCGTTATGCAATAGTTGATACCCATATCAGAGATTATGAACCTCTTATAATGTAATGAAGAATTCTAACAGAACAAGTAAAAGGGCCTGAAAATACGTACCAAAGTAGTCAGAAGGCCCCAAGTGTCCAACTTCAACTTGTGGCTCAGTTTCAGCCCTACGCTGCAGAACGACAGCTGTGCCCTGCACAAAAAAAAACTGAATGTTAAGAAATGGTACCATAGATATTGTAACATGATTATCATATTGTAATAACACTTTCACTAGCAATGTACATGATCATGCACAACTGTTTAAATATTTATATTAAATTTAGATTTACAAACATTACAGGCACTTGTTTGTATTTCTACACATTTCCTTCATCTATGAAACAATTTGTTTTTGTTGTCTGTTGGTCTTTTGACGAGTAATTCAAAGTAGAGTCCTTGCGAGTCTGATTTGATATTACCCATAATGAAGAAAATTGTCGACCTGTAACCCGACATGAACTCACAGCATGTGATCTGAATACTTGACTCGCAATGGAATTGTGTTTTTGAGACCCAGACCATCCGACATACCAGAAAGGTGTACGGTAACCGTTGGGACGGCTGAGAAGTGCCACCCAATTTAGACCGGAACCCAGTGAGGGAGGCATCCACAGGGACCGTACCCTCCTTTCCCTAGCAATGGAATTGTGTGTCAAAACTCTATTCAAAAGTTTTTAAATCTTTAATGCATTTGCCCAATTTTCTGATGTTTACCACATGACAGTTTGCAGCCTCTGTTCATGCATTACTCTTATAGTAAAAAAAATGGGTACTTACGTATTATCGCAACCATGACAAAACGTAATTGATGTATCGTCCAATAAAGGTCCCGATCGATTCCAAGGACAACATGCAACAAAGTGATCTGTATGAGGACCCACGTTCGAGCGGGCTCGAACTGGTTGGGGGACGTACGCACCGCTGGGACTGTGTCGTCAGACAGGCCAGCTTCGCCGGACCAAGTCACAGAGCATACTAGACTCGCTTCTGGGTTTTTCTCAAGCAGTTCGACGTGGGTCCTCATACAGATCACTTGGCTGCATGTTGTCACGGTCCTTGCGCCGTGCGACGGTCCCAGAAGCGAGTCTAGTATGCTCTGTGGCTTGGTCCGGCGAAGCCGGCCTGTTTGACGACACAGTCCCAGCGGTGCGTACGTCCCCCAACCAGTTCGAGCCCGCTCGAACGTGGGTCCTCATACAGATCACTTTGTTGCATGTTGTCCTTGGAATCGATCGGGACGTTTATTGGACGATACATCAATTACATTTTGTCATGGTTGCGATAATACGTAAGTACCAAAAAATGTGATAAGTTTGAGCTCTTAAAATAATTTTTGTGGGTAGACCCACATCCTGACCCTCGGGGTTGTCAACTGTGTACTTTTGGGTCAGAGACTACAGCTTTCAACCCGACACCAATGGAAAGATCAAAAAATTATATCCATACAAAAAATCCTTACAAAAATTGATGAGAAATCCAATACTTGTAATTCAATACTAGCTACTGCAAATATTGCAAACTACTCCTAAACAAAAAAAATAATTTCCTCAACTCATTCATTTATTAATTATAAATTTTTGAAGCAAGTAAACTCTTAAATATTTTTAATCAGCAGATTATTTACCCATTGAAGTCAAGAACATGCCTACTGATTGGATCATTCTCCTGCTCAGGATTGGACCCATTTTAAAGGTTTAGGAAAATGGATAATATGGGAATGGGGGTGTAATTTCTGAATTTCTGTCAAAACAAGGCAGGCACTAAACTATGACTGAAATGGGATGAAAATTCACTGGTCCATCAGTAGATTTTAATGTAGTCTCCACAAGTGACAGATTCTGTTTTTGCAATTTGATTATGGTGGTGGTGGGGGGCACCAGTTGTGCCGATGTACACAGATTGCATGCAATTTTCACTGTTATCTATATAATTAAAATTTATTCATTATTATTTTATACAATTACTTTGCTTTTAACTCCTTGGCAACAACCGGTACATTTTATAGCAATTTTTACTTTCATTTTATATGGTTAAATTTATTTATTTATTGCTATTTTTTTAGATAAATAATTTCAATTTATCCTTCCCAGGCTATGCCGGGTACATTTTCTAGTTTTAAATAAAAGTTTAAAAATCTTACCTTTTGTGTTTTTATTGTTGTTTAAGTAGTGTTTAGTTCTAGAATCGGAAGAAGTGCAACTCTGCTATCACGTAAGTCATGTTTTTGACTGTACAGATAATCAAAGCAACAGACTAAATTCAAGTAGTCTGTGAGTCTGAGTTCTGCCAACAATTAAGCTTGCACAGGTACAGCACAGCAATCACATAGTACTCGATGAGCCCTGATGGGCAAATGATGTGTTATGGCCACACAGTGAGTTTGTTAATTTTCCTTCTAAGTGGGTATATAATTAAAGTGCTGCTTTAAGAAAATAGCTGTATGTTTAGACAAATTTTAATCAGAGGTTTGAATCTTAAATTTTGGACAACTTTGGGTATTCACGATAGTTTTACAATAAAACCATCTTTAAAAATGCCAATACTTACATCCTCTATAATGAAGAAGTCATCACCTGGCTGACCTTGTTCAACTATAACATCTCCGTCATTAAACTGCATGGGCTCCAAGGCATCGGCCACAGTCAACCTCTCCCATTCATCAAGACTTTCTATAAAAGACATTTACATACTTAACATCTTAATCAAAGTTATTCAATATATTATTAAACAAAATTAATCAACATAAGTTCATACTCATTTCATTTTAAGCTGCCAAAATTAAGTTCTTTTACGAAAATTACAAAATGTGATACCATAATTAAATAAATCTGATAACATCTAAAGAACATTTTATCATATAAAAAAGATCAAATTTTCCTGGCTTCAATTTTCTAGTGTTAGATTAAAACTGAAATTATACATATATTCTGTAAACATATCTACTATCTTACTAAAAATGAAATGTTACAGGCATACTCAGTGTTGCAACACTTCACATTTACAACACTCTTCAATTTCTACAGGGATGCTTGCTTCTGCTTCACAGTTACGGTTATGAAATATCAACAACACGATGCTATCACTCGCATCAGCCTTTTAGTCTGCATTATTGTTATCTGTTTGTTTACAAATATGTTTTGTTTTACATTTGTTATATTAAAATTGTCTTATAATATAAATACATAATGAGAACTTTTAAAGAAGTTCAGAAGTAAATACTATAAGAGATTATGCCTGTTATGCCAAAATCTGAATAGGAGAAAAAGGTAGTCTAGCATGCAAATTGCTTTAGATAGATATTTTAAAAAAATTAACTGGAGTGTGCCTCAACTCTATTTTCTCATACCAGAAATCATTTCTTTCTTCAAATTTTACAAGAAAAAATTTGAAAAATCGGTATTGTGGGTCCAAATGATTACAACTATAGCATGTTACCCTTCACTATAAAGGGCTTAAAAAATATTTCGATTGATACTATACTTGACAATATACCCCCCCCCCCCCTTTTGCTTCCCAAGGGGGCTAATGACATCATGAACAAAAAATATTTGTATCATGGCTATTTTTCACAACAATGATTGAAACTATTAAGTTTTGTGATCATTGAGCCATAAATAAGCCCTTTTATGCATGATTATGTCAAATTTTGTTCAATGCTGCCATGTTAAAAAAAATATAAAATTTAGAATAAAATTCAAAGTTTTCACCCAAATTAAAAAAAATTCTACCTAGTTCCAGATTTTTTGATGACAAAGCCGAATATAAAGTTTCTTGAAACTCTATTAATATTTGTGGCTGCTATCATGTACACAAGAAATCGACCATAGACATCAGACAGACGGACATCACTCCCAAAATAGCCAAAGTGTGTTCAGAAGGTCTTAAAATACATATTGACATCAAAACTGAAAATTTTCAGGAAAATAATACTTTTCAATACTACGTATGAGAAAGTAATAAGACCAGCACCAACTGAAAGTCAAACTCGACTATGAATTCAAAACCCTGATATAGTACCTTTATCCAATTGTGAATACTGCAGTAGAATTTGGTATGGCGACACCATACCAAATTTGTGTCAAAATCCCTGACTCAGAAAATTTTCTGCATGATCTACTTTCTAGACCAGGATTCGCCACTGTCATCAACATCTACCCAAAACCCTAATTGGTCTATTACTTTAACAAGTCTACCTGAATCTTCAGATGATGATTCAACATTTCATGTAGATATTCTTTCTTCTTTCTACAACAATTTTTTTTCTCCATTTTATATCTGACAGTCAGGTTTAAATATGTTTTTTATGCAAGTTATCTTCATTTACCTCTTTGAGCATAATATATATGCACCTGTGCATTGATTGTGAAATTGTGCTTAAGGATGATACTCACACATTCAAGCTAAGGAAAAGTTTACTCTAAAGGACGATGATGCAAATGAGCGTTTTTATATGGAACACTTTTATCTGAATTTATATACAAGAAATAAAGTTGGTATTTTCACTAATACGCCATTTACATATGATATATTTCAAAATATGGATTCCACATGCAGGCTAATATTTTACATATATGAAGTTTGGAGTACAAATATTTGGATATTTTTCCTGCATAACTGATAACTACATAAACCAAGGTTAGTAATCATGTTTAATCATTTAAATTTTTAATATTTCGATAAAAGATAATTTGTATGAAACGTATACTTCAAATGGAAAATAAGTATTTCCTTTATTTCTGAAAAAGTAGAATGCTGTGTTGAATAGGTGATTTTTAGTGAATTTTTCTCGAGTGTTAGGCTTACTGCAAGAAATATGCTGTCCTTTGGGAATAGTTTGTAAGCTAAATATGCTTTCATCCATTGGGCCATGGTAGTTCCGGAATGCTGCTACTCCCAAAGGGTTGCATTGCAGTACATACATAAGGATTAACAAAAAAAAAAAAAAAAAAAAAAAAAAAAAAAAAAAAAAAAAAAAAAGGGGGGGGGGGGGGGCATTGACTCGAGTTACGACAGTAGGCTTTATAACCAAACATCTCATTAGTGTGGGGATATGCTAGTACTGTTTTTCACCCTGCCTAATTATTTTTAATACTATACTCGAATATTTTTTATTTCCTTTTAATTTTCACCTCCTTTCTCTTTAACTTGAAGTACCTCTGTTATTTTACCTGTATTTGGGTTGGAAGATCATTTCTGAAAATTATTTCTGATTTTTATTTGTTCATAATTTTTTCCAAAAACATGAACAGAAACTTTGTCGATGACAAGGAAGCTCCTCTTGTACCTTGCTGTGTTTCAATCAATAAATATATAGAACACAATGTAAAATACTGCACAAATAAGTTGTGAAATGTATACAATTATTTTGAAAACATATGATGGGTTTTCTTCTTCAGTGCAAGCAGGTCAAAAAAAGTACCTACCAAACGGACAGACCATATGCAGAAAGGAATGCACTTAAATACGCAGAGATATGCAGCGGTGGTGCCACCTGATAAGAGGAAAAATGAACTAAATAAAGCCAGAAAATATACGTAAAAATCAGAATGATAAAGTTAGAATAAAATGGACACAACAAAAATTGTGAAGGTAGTAGAATAAGACAGAAAAATTAGTTAAATCTCCACAAGTCATAAGTGGGAAAAACATGCCATAAACAAACCGGATTATTGGAAATTTTACAGATAATATTGTACAAATCTATATCTAAATCGAGCTGGATAACCAGCCATTGTCTTGATTTTTCTTTTGTCTTGATAGTTTAAAAATGCCTATTAGTTTTAGACCTGGATTTCTCTGATGCCTTTCACATTAATTAAAATTCCAATAATCTGGTTAATGTTTTGTCTATGACACCATATTTCTCCCAGTTATGGCATGATCAGGTTTAACTGGTTATTCCCCTATCTTCATCATTTTTTTTGTGTGTGTTTATTTTTTTCTGGCTTTATCATTCTAGTTTTTGTCCGGTTAATGTTTTGTCTATGACACCATATTTCTCCCAGTTATGGCATGATCAGGTTTAACTGGTTATTCCCCTATCTACATAATTTTTTTGTGTGTGTTTCTTTTTCTCTGGCTTTATCATTCTAGTTTTTGTCCGGTTAATGTTTTGCCTATGACACCATATTTCTCCCAGTTATGGCATGATCAAGTTTAACTGGTTATTCTCCTATCTTCATCATTTTTTTTTGTGTGTTGAAGACCCAGACCACCCGAATCCTCGACAAGGATTTGAGCAATTGTGTGTGTAGAAGACCCAGACCGTCCGACTCATCCTGAGGACTTGAGTATCTATTTGGACGGCCGGGTAATTGTGCGTGTATTTTTTTTTTTCTGGCTTTATCATTATAGTTTTTGAGTATATATTTCTGGTTTTAATTAACTCAATTTCTTCCTTTCATCAAGTAGCACCATTGCTGCATATCTCTGTTTTTCCATGTAAGTTCCAGTACAGGATTAGTCCATTTAGAAAGGGTTTCTTAACTTCCTTGTACTTAAGAAAACTCATCACATTTTAAAAATTATTGTATGCATTGTACTTTATGCTATGTTATATATATTTATTTAAAATTAGTTTTTTCATTATTTAACTTTTAATGACTATGCAAACAGATTATAAGCTACATGTTTTTAGGTTAATTCTTTTACTAATTTGAGTTTTTTTAATGCTGTTGACAACTGACATCATAAGACTGAGGCAACTATTATATTAGGAAAATTATTTTCTTAATATAGAAGTTGCTTTTCTTTTTTAAATAAAAGTTTATACACATTCTGTATGAAATGTGCTGTTTAATTTTTTTTCATGTATTCATATATTTATAAAATTTTTTATACATTGGTGAAACTTTGTAGATAATAAAGATTCAAAATTGGAGTTATATTTCTCTTGTAATACATCAATTGCTTGTATAATGTCATCAAAAGGCATTTTAAAAAACTGTGAGAACATTGAAAGATAAGTATGGAAAACATGTCTATAAATATTTTAAAATATTATTCGTGGAGGCTAATTATTTTGGTTTTCATGATGAAATCTTTTTTCAAACCATGGTGCTCCTATAGGTAGCCCTTTGTCTGGTATTTTTGCTGAGGCTGTATTGCAGGAGCTCGAGAATGAGATTTTGCTTTTTTTTTACCCCTTAAACCAATTCTTTGGTGTCGTTATTTGGATGATATTTTTATTATTTGGAATCATAGTTTAGATGACCTCTTTAGCCTTTTAGATAATGTAAATAATTGTTATTCTACTATTTATCTTACAGTTGAACCCAAATCTAATTGTTCTTTGCCTTTTCTGGATGTTCTTGTTTCCCATGACGCTAAAGGATTTCATACCTCTGTGTCTCATAAATCTATGTTTTCTAATTCTTGTATTCCCGTTAATTTATCCCATACTATTTCGTCTAAAAAAGACTCTTTCATTGCTTATTTTAATCATGTTTTCAATGTTTATTCTTCGATTTGTACTTTACATACTGAAATAAATTTTGTCTTTAACCTCAGCTATGAAGCCACTTATTTGTTCGATTTCATATATAAAATCTTTTCCTCCATTCATTCTAACTTTATTTATTCATTCATTCTAATTTATTTATTCATTCATTCTCTCCTCCATTCATTCTAACTTTATTTAAAACTAATCTTGCCTCTCTGATATTTTATATTTTGCCGCATAAATCGAGTATTCCATTCTATCTTGCAATCTTTCATCCCCTTATTTATTTTTACTGTGAATTTAAGTTTAGATCAGCCTATTCTACTGTTAGCTCTTTAGTCGTATTCGTACTGATAAATTTAAGGATAAATATAATTTCCTAAGTCAAGTTGAGGTGTATGCAGTTCCCCTTTTATCTCCTGATAATAATTACAAGTTTTATATTGTTAGTACAAAATGTACTGTTAATATTAATTTATCTGAACAGTGAACATACTCGTGATATTAAAAAAAAGCTGTCCACTGCTCTTTCACAATTAGTTATCAATGATAAATTTATCCTTATTTTTGATAAAACTTTTCTTTTAATAAATTGCATCACTAACCCCCATAATATTTTACTTTTTGAATCCCTTTTCATTTACGTTTATCACGACTCTATTTATATGATCTGTTCAAACCCTTAGTTTTGTCTGGCATCTCATTCTTGACTCTATGCCTATACGTGTTAAACCCTTATATGATTTTCTGGAACAAAGACATTAAATGTTTGAATAAAGACAGTTTATTAAATCTGTAGTTTTAATATTTAGTCTGTAAATATTTTAATGATTAAACTACTTTGTAAGCATTTCTTTGGCATTCCAACTGTATTGAAGACTATAATAATTTTTGCACTAGCACAGCTTAAATGTGCAGTGATTCTCTTGTAGTCCACATTGCAATTATGTACTTTTATACAAAGAGGGTAGAAGTTAAATACCTGAAGTCAATAGATACTTAATGTATTCAAAACCAGATTATAATATGAGATAATATTGACTATAAATAAGGAACGAAATTTATATATTTATCCCACTTTAGTCTAATGGGTAAATCCAGCTTAGTTCTTCAGAATTGATAGTTGAATTAATTACACTTCCCCCCCAAAAAAACTCTGCAAAAACACAGTAGCCAACAAAATTAGATATATCTGTATTGAATGCCGTGAAAGAAGCCAAGGTCATTAAGTCTGTACAGGAAAAATCTTAAATCAGTTTGCACATTATACAAAAATTCAGTTTGCACAGTTTACAAGAATTTCTGGTGGTCTGCATAATCATCTATAATAATAAAACAAGATGTCTGTCTGCCTGTCTGTCGTCTGTAGTAGTTCAGTACAGCTATGATATTTGGTACAGAGATACTTCGGAACCCAGGAAAATATGCATTGCAAGTGTTTTAAAAAAATTTAGTAGCCAACAAAATTAGATATATCTGTATTGAATGCCGTGAAAGAAGCCAAGATCATTAAGTCCGTACAGGAAAAATCTTAAATCAGTTTGCACATTATACAAAAATTCAGTTTGCACAGTTTACAAGAATTTCTGGTGGTCTGCATAATCATCTATAATAATAAAACAAGATGTCTGTCTGCCTGTCTGTAGTAGTTCAGTACAGCTATGATATTTGGTACAGAGATACTTCGGAACCCAGGAAAATATGCATTGCAAGTGTTTTAAAAAAATTTAAATTAAGAAGTTATGAATTTTATATTTGGCCTTATTCCATATCCAAAATTGAAATTCGACCCTATCCTATTTCCCAATTGAGCATCCAATTTTGACTAGTACAGCCATCTGTTAAACATTGCTAAAACTAAAAGTTATAAGTAACTTTTCACTAATTTAGCTTTAATTGAATCTGTTAAAACATTTTCTCTACACATTATACTATGTATGTAGAGAAAAGAAAAATTACAATTTTTAATAACTTTTATCATGATAAACCGATATTCATATAATTCTGTACTGTATTGTATGGGTACAAATGCCTGATGGAGTAACATAGAAACATTAACAAATTCTTAGAATAAAATTTTAAGCATTCCCTGTTTTGAGTCTCTGGCTATGACTCTGTATCATACATATTATTGATAAGGGGAATAAAATAAATTCAACAGGAACAGCAGACTGGGTCGCTGGTAGCACCATCTATAGTGTTATTTCAAGATGAAAATGTCTGTTTCATTTCAATCAGAGTGTTGCAATTTCAAGCCCCAGCAATGCTGGGTATTCATTGCTAGTAAAGAATATAATTATCCATTAATAATTTCAATTATCATTCTGCCTCTATTCCCTGCCTTAGTAGTCTGTTCATTTATGCCTCTTTCTGGGATAAATTGGAGTCATCAAAAGTTCTTGTAAATTGTGGGAACTGAAATTAAAAATGTTCCTGTGCAGACTTAATAACCTAGACTTGGCTTCTTTCATGTCGGCCAATGCAGATATCACTACTTTTGGTGGATATTGTTTTTGCAGAGCTGTTTTTACAAAGTGTTTTTTACCTGACAGATTTTTCAAAAATTTTCTTTTAAGGATATGTATTGCGGATTGGCTCAGTGCATCTGCAGGTCAAAATTCATATTCGGAATCGGAATTCTGTGAAACTCATTAAATTCTGAAATGGTCCCTAAATGGACCTTAAATTACTCGATAACTGGCTGCAAAACAGTTTATTAAATAGAGTGAAGTTCACATTTTTAAATGAATGACTAAAATATTACATATTTTACATATTATTTTGTATAAAAAAAATCAGAGGCGACTCCATTATCACTCATGGTTATTATCCATGGATTATCAAAGATATTGAAATTAATTTTCTAAAATATTGAATTTTCGTTAATTTGGAAAATCATTTTCATTGATATAGCATCATTTTTGTGAATTTGGCAGCATTTATAATCTACATTTTTTGCTATAAAATATATTTTAAATGTCAGATTGCTGAAATTTTTCAAAAAGGCACTATTTTAGTGTATAAGGAACAAAGATGGTTTCCAGTTTTACCCAAATTAGCTCAACATTTTGGGCTGTAGCCCTGTAAAAAGAAAAAGAACAAGAACAGAAAAAATAATAACATATATTTCAAGTTTCTATTTCTCCAAAACTATTGAATGGATTTTGTTGAAATTTGGGGTACTATGTGATCTGGGCAGGACATATCTGCAATCAGAAAATCAAAGGTCCAGAATAATCTGGAACAGAGGCATAAAGTGCTAAAATTCCCTAGTTGTTCAGTGGAGTAAACAGTAATGCGGTAGCTTGCATTTTAGTTTGGTTTTTACTTGGCAGCGAAATGCTGCTACATTTCTAGCTATCTTTTCCTTTATGATGCTGTGCTAAAGACAAATGGTTATATCAAAGTAAACAAAAGTAAGCATTCTGTTTTTTTCCTTTTGTCCAACAAAACACATTTTTAAAGATTTAAGTTTCAAGATGTGTGAAACTACTTGTTAGATTGTGTATAAAGTACATGCCTAAATATAGCAGGTGTGGAAAATTAAAACTTTAAGCAAAATGCATGCATTTGAATTGCTAATGTTGAAAATTTGACAATGTTATAAAATATATATACCCAACTCTTTTTTTACATGGTAGATATGTTCCTTAGAAATTTGTGTAAAAAGTAACAGTGCAAAAAAAGATAAGTTTCCTACAGTAAAATTGGGAATACGCTCCATGTTATCCGAAAACCATGTAAGATGAAATAAAGAACTATATCTAGTTTAAAAACAGTGTAAAAAAAATACTGAAAACTGTAAAAGTTCTGATATGCATATGAATGATATATACATACATATGCAATTTTATTGAGCAATAAAACTTAAAATATATAATCCACAGGTAAAAATAAGTAGTGCAAGCAAAAAAAAAAAAAAAAAAAAAAGGAATTTGTTAATCCAAAATTAAGAATAGAAAACTCAATTAAAAATACGCTGTTGACTTTTTAATTAAAAAATCTGTTATAGACAGTTGAACTTTTGGTTTTTTAAATTCTTATACAACTCTTGATACCTAGCCAAACAATTCTTCATATCTCGTTCAAATTTTAGGACACGTTCCATGTTTGGTTGGATCAATTTTTAAAAAATGATTCACCATACATTTCCCAAATGTTAGACTCTCGCCAATTAAACTAGCAGTTAGTTGACATATTTCGGCCTCTTCCTCGTTATCGCTGTTATGATCCTCAGTACTATTACAGTCATCTGTTATTAAATCAATCAGATCATCCATATCTAGAGGTTTATCTATCATTAATTCTTCAATGTCTTCAATTTGTAGGTCCTCAAATCCTTCTCCTCCAATTTCGTGTGCCAAGGTTATAATTTTAGAAGACTCCATCGTTGTTTGGGGCACTGAGTTACCACTCTTGACGCATTCTGGCCAAAGTGCTTTCCAGCAAGCATTTAATGTTGATACCCTTAACTTCTCTTTGGCCAATGAAGCATATGTAATGCAATCCATAATCAAATATTTTTTCATGCATCAATGATTGTGACGTTGTCCTTCTCTACTGCATCTAAAATATGTTGGAATGCTCTTTGACTATAATACAGCTTAAAGGTAGCGATTATACCCTGGTCTAATGGCTGAATCAAGGAAGTGGTATTAGGTGGCAAAAAGATTACTTGCTCATTTGGATGCTCTAATAACGGATGACTGGGAGCATTATCTACGACCAAAAGTACTTTAAAATCGTAGCTCTATATATCTTTTAACTTCAGGAACAAAGCATTCTTCAAACCATTCCGTAAATAGACCTGCTGTCATCCAGGCCTTTTTATTTGCCCTCTAATGAATCGGCAACTGTTGAATGTTTTTCCTCTCAAAGCATGTGGCCTTAATGTTCGGTTGATTAAAAGAGGCTTTAAAATTTTGTTATCAGAAGTGTTGCTACACAATAAAAAAGTCACTCGGATCTTAACATAGCCCCCATCTTCGATTATTTTGGCTAGTTTTGCTGGTAAGCTTTAGGAGCCTCTTCATCTGCTGATGCAATTTCTCCTTTAATTTTAAATTATGAAAAGCATTTCTTTTAAAAAATCCTGTTAGCCATCCATCACTAGCCGAAAATTCTTTTATTTTATTTTGACAACTTCCTGATGGCTCCGATATCTGCACTTGCTTATAAATTTGTAGTGACTTCTGTTTTATAATATTTCCATTTATAGGTATTCTCTTTTGCAATAAATCCTCCATCCAAAGCACTACACATTTTTCCATTTTTACTAACACTTCATCTCTAATGTATAACAATGTTTTGGAATAAGTTTTGATGCGCAGATGACAGATTTCCGTATGGCATTCTCATTTTTCTTAATGGTTCTGATAGTAGCTTCGTTCAAGCCAAAATCCTTGCACACAGATGTTGCACCTTCACTTCTCGCAAGACAGTCCAAGATTATTAATTTAACTTTTAAAGAAATGGCTTGCCTTTTATGAATCTTTAAAACTTTCGACATTTTGTTAAATGTTATCTAGGGTAAAAATTTTTAGATAAAAATAACTTTTTTCACTTCTTAAGGTCAGAAATGTTCAAATATACAATTGATAGCACCATGTATGGCTGATAACACAAACAATTGATTAATATTGTGAGCTAATAAACTTAAACAATTTAATGATGCAATATGCTATGTCTAATGTCATACGAAATGGGTAAGAGTTATCGAATAAGGGGACACCCCTTCGAATAAGGGGATTCCCTAGTAGTTACTGGGGAATCCCTTTATTCAATAACATTATAGCAGTGTGCAGTGCTGCCTAATTTTTGAAGTGTGGTAAAAACGTGAATTTTTTTGATACATTAGTACTAAAGACTGCAATTTATACTAGACCGCTCATGGTCATGTACATAAGTATAAGACAATGACTTTGAAATCGTGTTAGATCAAATAAATTTTTCAAAAAAGGAAGACTTTTTAGAACTGTGTAACTTCAAATTCGTGTAAAAAAAAAGAAAAAAAAAGAGTTGGGTGTACTTTAAAATATAATATACAAATAAATATTTTAAAATTTGTAACTTTGATGTTTTCTGATTTCTTCAAAGAATAATTTATTTATACTGTCATATAAATGAATTAACTTCAAATTGTACATTACTGACGTGCATCTGACACTGGGGTTTCTTACTTGGTTAAGAAATGCTCTAATGACTAGAAAATGTAACTAATTTCAATACAATTCAGTTATTGAAATAAAAAAAAGTCTATAAGACTTCAAAATAAATTTATTTATATTTACCTAGCACAGATACTTTGCTAAGAAATTCTTGATACATTTTCCTTTTCCTAATTGTGCTTCCCTATAAAAGACATATATTAAGCAAATAATAAGATATTTTATAAAGTTTCAAAATTTTGAATTTGAAAATTTTCAAGAAAATATTTTTTATAATATTTTTTAGAGTATTTCAAAACATTTAAGAATGTATTACGCACAGATAAATGTTGCATCACATTATTAGTTAGTTGGTACTACCGGAATCAAGGTTAACTGAAATTAGCAATTAAAATGGCCTTGGCATGAGTTAGTTCCTCTTCATTTGTTTATTGTGTCAGCCAGGTGTGTTGTTCACTGTTGAAACTTATTTCACACATAAGTGCATGCAAGGTGAGTGTCAGATCATATTTCCACATTATGCAGGTCCTAAAATATCCAGAATATCATATTTAATTGATAAATTGTGCAAAACTAAAGTGCCCAGACAGTCCAGCATTATTAAATACAAAAGTTTTTAATGATGTGAACAAAAATTGAACTTAATCACTTGGGACATGTCTTAGAATTTTTTTAAACTGGACTGTGGCCAACTACTCATTTTCAGAAAGAAAATGAGTTTTGTAAATAAACATAGCTGACACATCATACAGGGATGGATACTTAACCCTTTCGCGACGGTTGTCATGCCCGAGTGTCGGCTGCGAACTTGCATTCAAGGACTGACGGCACACACTCGTGACGGAGAAAACTTTACCCTAAACGGCGAGTGGCATGTACACGTGTTTCTATGTGAAACGTTTTTTATTTGAATTTATTTGTCTACTAGATGGCATTAAATGTCCCCGTGGAAACAACTTCAATGTATTTTGCAGATACTTGACCTTGGCACAGGGAGGATCCAATGAATTATTTCTCCATTTGGAGCGGTGAAACATGATTCTGTAAAATAAACAGACAGAGCACTTCTTACAGCATCAGCTATTTTATAATTGAGTTCCGGTTCTCGTTTTGATTTCAGCTTAATGATTTTGTTGGTGAATCATTGGAATATAAGAGAGTATTATTTTTTGTTTGGGTTTTAGAGGCAGTGGAATTATTCGTTTATTTCGGATAAAAGTATGGGAACAACGAGTATTTTGCATTCAGATTTGTATGAAAAATATACATCAAATAGAAAATAAATATTTCTTTTATTCCTGAAAAAGTAGATTTCTGTGTTGAATAGGTGATTTTTAGTGAATTTTTTTCGAGAGTTAGGCTTAGTGCAAAAAATTTGCCATCCTTTGGGAACAGTTCGGAAGTGAAGTGCTCCATCCTTTGGGCCGAAGCAGTTCCGGATTGCCGCTGTTGCGAAAGGGTTAAACAGGACTTACTCAAAATTAGAAATGAAATTCAGAGTTTTCCCAAGAAATTTTTATATTTTCCAGGGGGGAAATTGTAAATATTTTATGACATACGATCAATCAACTTAAAAAATTAAATAAAATTGATTTTTATTGCTCCAGAAGAAATAGCTTAAAAATTAATAATAATTCTATTGCATTTAAAAGTCTAATAATGTAAGTGCAAATAAAATTCAATAAATAAGCTCTTACTTAAAACTGCTAAAGGAGACATCACGACTCAAAGAGGCACTTAAAAATGTACTTACCTCAATTATGAATCGATTGCATATCTTGAACTGAAAATGTTGCTGTTGTAAATATAGAGCAAGAAAAACAATGCGTTCAATTAAAAAAATATTACTTTCTTTACAAATTCTTTTTCAATTTAAAAATTTCAGCATCAACCTTTCAGGTCATGCTCAGAGTTCAATCATGTCATATTCAGAGTTCAATCTTCTTTTGTTTCATAAATTTTAATTGCTCTCATTCTCCTTTTACTATTTTCTAATCTGTTTGCTCTTTCTTCTGTAGATTTTTTAGAGCAAGGTGATATCAATTTCTAGACATCTTTGAATTCTGTCGCATTTCTAGTATTATCTGTACAGAAGTCACACCTCCAATTGATTTAATTGCATCATAAGTTAGTGCAACACAACTAGTAAATTATTATACTGGTTTTCAACTAACATCTCCTTATTAATTGACAAACTAGATTCCCCAGACGTATTTCTATGTGACAAGATCGGTAGTGTTCTGACAACTTTCCACAAATCTTTAAATTCTTCTTTATCATCAGGAGAAGAAATAAACATGTATTAAAAAAACTTTTGAAAAGAAAAAACACGCTTTATTTGAATATGCATTAAAAGTTAGAAAATAAATTTTTCTTCAGTACCTAAAAATTTTCATACACATGATTAAAAATAAAAGTAAAGGTGCTTATTTTAATTAATAAAAATTAATAAATTAGCAGGCTTATTTTAAGTATTTTTTTTTATTTAATTAAAATTATCTATGCTTATTTTAATTAAATAAAACTTTGTTATTGTCTATGTTATTAAAAGATTTTATAAATGTTTTTGTAAAAGTGAAATTGCTGTAATCTTACTATAAAAAGTCAATCATATATATTTGTATGTACCCTCTACTTCAATGTCCCTACTTGGCCCAAAAGAGCCTGCTTTTTCTTTAAATGTAGCTATCAATCCAGAAAATTGAGTGCTTATTTCGAAAAATGTAACATTTTTAAATATTTGCAAAAATCCTGTTTCCGATATTAAAAATGGCATATGTTTGTATGTGCATCTTATTTCAAGGACCGTGCTTGGCCCAGAAGCCTGGTTTTTTTTTAAAGTAGCAATCAATCCAGAGAAGTGTGTGGTCATTTCAAAAATTCAAAAAATTTAATAGATTTTTAAATATTTTTAAGAAATCTTTTCATGCGAGTAAAAACAAGGGTTAGGGAAAAAGTTCTCTTCAGCCAAAAATATAAATTTTGAAATTTCTCTAGAAGCCGAATTTTTTAAAAAGAGGATAGTTTTTTTTAATACAGATTTTTAAAAATTGCAAAAAAAACCACTAGAACACATTCCGAATCATTTCCCCATTTCGTTAGTAGTCAGGGAATAATATTCAGAGCTTAGAATCAGACAGCTGGCACGTGGTAGTGGGAATTAAAATACAAAAATCTAAATTTGTGAATTTAAAAGATAGGGATTTGGTTTTAAAAATTTAAAATTGTAACATTATTATAAGAATTCCCTGAAAGAAAAAAAATCACTGTGTTTTGATAAAAACTTCAAAGTTATCAATTAAAATTTTATTTTTATTTCAATCCAATTTTTCTCATTGACTTTAGCCGATTTGACTCTTGGAAAGGGGGGTTTACTGATTTTATGATAAGAACTTTGAGTGACTTCCCCTGATCTGTTTACACTGAACTTCAATCCCCTTTTAGGAATGGCTGTGGTGGAAGTAGGCACCTGGAGAGGGGGTGATCCCCATTTTTTTAATTCTGTATTTTTATCTTTCTTGGTGAATCTTGCTCCAATTTTGATGCACTTTAAAGATTAAATTTTCTACTCTGCAATGGACCCACTTGACCTGGTTATGTTGAACCTCAATAAAAGTTTTGTTGCTTTGCGACTTCTGAACGAGTGTAGAACTTACTAAAAAATCTGGTTGCTATGCTTAGTGACAGCTAGATGTGGGCAGTACAGCTAGTGTTTTGTAAAATGGGAAATGATCAGTGGGAATATATATTATAATTTGTATAGCACAGCTGTCTTTCTAAATTACACATTGTATTAACATATTGTTTTGAATATTCTGCTGAATAAATTTATCTATATATATAAGTAATATAGATAAGTTAAGATTTTAGTAATTAAGGGAATTAGTGAAAAGCGCCCGGGCTACACTTTTATTTTTAGTTATGTGTGTATGAACATCTTTTGGGTACTGAAAAGAAATATTTTTTTTCTATTTTTAGTGCATTTTGAAATAAAAGCATGTTCTTTTTTTTAAATTTTAATATTTTTTTATTTTATACTTTTTAGTCTTTGAGGAGTAGAAAATCATGAACTGGCACTGAAAGAAGCAGAAACACTAGAGTCTGTCTAACTGGAAAGCAGTAGAAATTCATAGCATATACAATTTCTTCATTAAGAAATGTACATTACTTCATTCTTTTATATTGAAAGAAATAAAGAAGATTATAAGTAGAGAGGTAAAGCCAGAAGAATGGTTCCACACCAAAATCACCCCGGCCGACCAGATGGCTACTCATGTCCTTGTCGACGAGTCGGTCGGTCTGGGTCTTCAACACCAAGATCACCAACCTGCACCAGGATCAAATCATCTACTGGCCCCCAAGGGTCTTTAAGCCAATAACATGAATGTCCAACTTGTATGAGCCCATGACAAAGTTTGTCACAATGGAACTTGCAGGGGGAAGGTGGTTCAACTCAAATATTTTACAATACTGCAGTGTCATCAGGAATACGGAAGTATGCAAAGTTTCAAGTCGATTGAACATCGGTAATTGAGTTGAAAATCGAACACAAGATTGAATGTAGCAGAGCACAATAATTAAAATCGTGTAAAAAAGAAACATAAACATGTTGCACTCTCACTAAATGTGGCAAAACTTTTTCTCCATTCTGTCTGAATTTTATGAATAAATTACATAAATTGTTGTTTTGCTTAATCATATGATAAAGTTGGGAAATGGCCAATCGCACCACTTTGTACTAAAAACCTTTGGGTGGCAATGACAATATCAATATTATTGATATGCCAATGATTTTCACTTGCAGTCATATCTATATTTATAAATTTCAGATAGGTTTTAGACTCTCAGAGAAGCTCGTATTTAATAAACCATGACATTATTTGCCTAACAACTTCCGTCAATAAATCAAATAAAAATAGAACTATAAAAGTGAGAGATTGAAATTTTTTAGAAAAGGCTGCAGAATACCAGTTACTGAACTGAAATAAGCAATCAGCTTAAATAAGTTTGTCACTGCAGGCATCATCAATACTGTTAATTGTGAAATTAAGTGGCAAGCCTTTCTTAACAGCTGCAACATATTTTTGAATATTAAGGAAAATTTCCAATGCTGGCTCAGAAACAGCAACATTTTTTATCCACCAAGCTAAGCGAAATTTCAATTGGAAACATTGTTATTTGTTATGGATATAAAATCTAGAGATCTAGTGGGTTTATATCATTAAACAGTAGGTGCAATGAAGAAAATACCTCATTCAATTTCATTTGAGTAATTTT
Organism: Amaurobius ferox; assembly: GCA_951213105.1. Lineage (NCBI taxonomy): Eukaryota > Metazoa > Arthropoda > Arachnida > Araneae > Amaurobiidae > Amaurobius > Amaurobius ferox. Next base: position 39,917,923 of record OX578138.1, read on the forward strand.
ATTTCCCATTTGAAAAGTTCCATGCATAACAAAGACTGCAGGTATCCAAATCCAACAAATAATGATCTTCTGAATTTTTAATATCTTCCTCTAAATGTCTCAAAAACTTCCAGTTAACATTTGGCTCTTTCAATGAAATTTGTAAAAGACTGGTCAAGTTTAATTCTGATGCACCCTCACATAACTTTTCATACAGATTTCGGGCTGTAGCATGTCCAAGGGAAAACAATTTAAAAACCTTACCTTCACTCCATTAGAATTTTCGGGCCAGCATTTAAGAATGAGGTCCATCTGTCCCTTGTGAATCAGAATTCATAGTTTCATCAATACAAATGACACAATTATTATCAGATATTTCCTTTAAGAGATTTATGAAAATACTGGGAAAGATCAAAGGTTATTAAGTAAGCTATCTTTGAACTTCCTAATGAAACTTTCTTCACAATTTCAATATCAGTAAACATAGCTTTGAAGATATCAGCAGCATTTTTGAAGTTGTTACAGAAAGAATGAGTCATCACCAATTATATAGCTCAGGGCTATAACTGAATTGCAAAACTATCTGCAGTGGAAAACAGCTCCATTGAGCCTCATTTCATGTGGGAAATAATGAACAGTTATCTCTTCATTCAAGACTGGCCACTCACCCGAGCCGCGAGTCATGTCATAAGAGCAAGTACCAAAGATAAGCTTTCGCTATCACAACAGGGCCGCAAGCATCGCCAATTCACGAGTCTGTCTTTTATATTTTTAGAATGTTTATTTACTGATTGTAGTATCTTATAAATTTGTGCTTTTGTTTATTTATAAAAGGTATTAAAATTGAAACATAATTTTGTAATTAACGAAGTGTCAATCATCTCCTGATTTTTACCGCATTCACTATGTTTTAATGTAAAAATAACTTAATGTTCTGTTTTCACAATTTATAAAACCGGCAAAAACTGCAATCAAGTTTGTCTTGATCACCCAAGAAACTTTCTTTAGCGGCTTTCAGCTTTAATAGTCTGCATTCCAAGCTCTCTCATGTTTTACTTTTATTTTGATTGCGATATGGTGTAAATTATTGACAAGAATGTTTTTAACAGATGCCGCAGGGAGATTGCTCTTCTGTGCGGTAATGACATTAGTTAACTTTAATGGTTGTTTATAGGAAAAGGAGTCAGGGGCTGGGACAGAGAATGGCCAGTTTATGAATGCGTAGATGAGCGGGAAACATAAGATTTGGTGGGCTGCGTGGGAAATAGCTTGTCGTATCTAGATTTTTTTTCAGTAAGGTAAGCTTTCAACGGATTTTTTTTTTCAGTAAGTTTATATTGATTTTTTTTAGTTAATAATATGGTTTGTTTTATTTCAGTTTATGTTTCTCTTTTGTTTGGTTAAGAAACAGAGTTCTTACGGTCCTTAAAAATATTCAGAACGTATATCCATAAAATGGGTAAATTTACAGGAATTGCCATATTTGGTCGCGATCAGTACATGGGAACTGTTGAAATAGAAAGTTAAGCCATAAATTCGTATATTATTGGATCTGAAATGCTCAAATTTTGCAATTCAGTTCCATGCATTACTGAGAGTAAAAAAGTATCAGTTTGCATCTATTTTCATCTTTTAAATACCCCATATAAGAGCAATATATCTTTATTTTTATAGTGAGACTAAAAATAAGCAAATATTTTATTAAACCAAATTATTTCTTGCATAAATTGTATGTTTGTGCAATTCAGTTTTTATTCACCTGCGTCATCGAGCCGTTCAGTTTTAAATCACGTACATTGTTCACGTGATTAGCATCACGACATATCGCGATATTAGACTGCTGATATATTACGATGATGAAATTGTCTCATCGCCCAAGCCTAGCACCCATGGTGTTAAGATAGAAACTCTGCAGGTATATCCCGGCCCGGGGCCTGATTTCAACAAGAGAAAAGTACATACTTTTTTTAAAAATTCATGAAAATTAACTATTAATCGTATGGATTCCGTTAGAAGTTTATTTGAAAGAAAATTTTAAGATCTTTTCATTGGTGTTGAGCTGGAAACTCTGAAATAATATTTTTGGTTGCTAAGGAATGCATTTGTGTGAAAATTGTACTAAAACGTAAAAGAACTAAAAAAGTAATTTGAATTTTAAAAAAATAATGTCGAGGTGTATCGTCCCGGGTCCTGAAGTACCTGCATACCAAAATGTACATGATCAATACAGATAAAGTGCAATATGTGCACAAATGTAAACATAATGCTTAAAAATTGAATACGTTTATATTATGTTAAATATATTACTATTTATTTTTTGCTTTCCTTATAAATTTAAATTACATTAAAATATATTTTAAGGATTAGTGTTATTCCATTATGTGAAAGACCCAGACCACACGACTGACCCCCCGAAGGCTTACCGTAGCTATTTGTGTCGCCGGATTATTCCATTATGTAGAAAGCTCAGACCACACGACCAACCCGAAGGCTTATGGTTGCTGCTTGTGTGGCCAGGGATTATTCCATTATGTGTAATTATAGCAGAGTAACTAGTTATTATAAGTTCTTTATAACAATTGCTCGTCAAAATGCAAAATACCATAAAATTAAAAGCTGGCTCCTAACTTTTTGACCTGGTTCCTAGATTGAGGAGAAATTTGTCGAGTCCTGATATAACCCATAATATTCCCGCAGTCATGACTTCTTTTTATTAGAAAACATGGTTCGAAACTGAACAAGCTGAAATGTCACACACCTTGTCATCTTTCTTCTTATCATTCACCATGCCAAATAAAGTGGAGATTGAAATATGATTTTCATTTTCTACCAACTTTTATGCTTAGTGCTCTTTTTTTGTGACTATAAATAGTCTACCCTCTCATGTTAGTTCTTTAAACATACGCGACAATTTGCTTTATATGGATAATTTTGCACATTCTACCCAATTGGCCCCTCTGTGAGCTAAGGCAATATATTCTAAACTGAAAACAGTTTTCTAACTCATTTTAATAAGATGAAAAACTTAAATTCATAAGTTATGATGGAACACAACAATATACTTGGTATAGAAGACAATAAAACATTACAGAAAACTTTGTGGCCCTCCTTTTTTTTTTCTGGAGTGTTAGGGGTCCCATCTCAGTCCCTTTTGCAGTTAGGGAAAAAAGTTATTTAGAAAGATTGCACTCACTTGTATTTTGTACATGGTAATAAATTGTATGTTACGCATTCACATATTATTGCCTCAGTTGTTGCTTCCTGATATTTTCATTTTCTGGGGGGAGGTTGTCTGGTCTCTTTCTATATTTGTTATGGAGCTAAAACATTTTTGTACTAAATTTGACTTGCTCAACAACTTTCTAATTGACTTTTCCTCCCTATCTGCAAAGGGACCCAAGATGGGTCCCCTAACCCCCCAAAAGAGGGGCACAGGGTGCTCCCTGGTTTCATTGTGTAGGCCATAGGGAGCTTCCTATGCAATGGTACAAGTATATAGCTAGTTGCTATAGTTCGTGAGATATTGGCCCGAGGAAGGACTTTCCTTGTAACCCTGTGTCACACACATACACACACAAGTTTAGCAGTAAACTTTAAAAATGTAATAAACATAAACTTGTAAATAATTTATATAACATTGTTTTACAATGCAGGAAGTATAAAAAGGAGCAGCAGCTCTGACCGATCAAAAATAGAACCAAGGGGGTCTTGCTCCACGTATGACTAATTTAGATTTTTTGGCCTAAATTCGAGCATATGATGCCAGTGGCATACGAAATGCACACATTTTGTTCTGGTGTCTCAAGAAATACCAAACTTGTTAACTGTGATTGTCATTCTATCTCACCGACATCACTGTGTCTTGTGTGCACAGCATAATTCAAACTCTGCACTTCAAGATAGGTTGTTTTTGTAGTAAAAAAATATTTAATAATTCATAAATATCTACTCTATCTTATGCATTTCAATCGTCTGTGAAGTAATTTAAATCAGAAAATTCAAAATGAGATTATTCAAATGTCAGCACAAATTTTTGATAATAAAATAAATGTTTTTCCTTTTATTATTTGGAAGATTTTGTATCATTATAATAGATAATCAAAGAAATTTTATTTCACAAATTAACAAATAAGTTTTCAAATGTAATAATGCAAAAACTTTGTTTTTACAACTCCTATCAAAGTTCTCTCTGGACGGAACATCACGTATGATGAAATCTTATCCCACTGACATCAAGCTGACAACTTTTTCAATAGTTGATGGGCTGACAGCGTAATCTTATATTAAAGAACCTTAGGTAAAACTGACAATGTACTGATTTTCCTCATTCTCCTGATAGTTCTGCAAGTATTTTTTGCTTCCAAGCACACAAGCACTGTTTTAGTTCCAATCCATCCTAAGTGAATCCATCAAATCCATCCTAAGTGAACTGAATGGAAACCACAGGTCTTTCCCTTAATTAACACCCTCACATTACGTGGAAATTTCACCCAGATGTTAAAAAGCATGGTAGAAACCAACTAGTTTCACTTACCTTACAAAAAGCTTTAAATCCATGCATCCTAGGAAAGTGATCAACGAGTGGGTATTAATCAAAAACATTTGTTTACCACCTGCGTCAAACCCTTTGGCATTCCCGCCATACGACTGTAAGTGAAAAATAAAAATAAACAATGTTGCGCACCAGCATGCGCATAAAATAAAATAAATCAGAGTTGCCAGAACCTAAAAGATAATATTCTTGTCAAGCGCTGCAACTTCAGATTTTTGAAGAACAAAATAAAAGAGAGGCAGTCTAGATATAACGTCAGATCTCCCATGCCATACAGGATAGCATCATACATTAGATGGTGTGTTCAAGTTCTTCCCCACGATGAATGCATCTTATGGACTAATAACAGTGAAGTTTCAATCTGCCAGAAAGTAAGAATGTCTGGCAAAAGTCAAAAAGAGAATTTTTCTAGGTTCTCAAAGATATTTTCCAGGCTTTTGTTGGAAAATTCTTATTTTCCACAAGCTTTTGGGCTCATTTTAAATTCCCTGAGAATTCCAGATTTTCCCTGAGGTACACAAACCCTGTTAAAGGGCATTGACAATGTAAATGCTCTTGTCAAGGTCATTTCAGCAGCTCATTTTGGTTGATGATATTAGTAAAAATTGACATTCGACAAAAAAAAAAAAAAAAAAAAAAAAAAAAATAGCAAAAAATTTTTCATAAAATTTACTTTCATGCAAGTTTTACCTTCTGAAATACCAGTTTGTATTCTCTTTTAAGCACCCTGTGAAAATAGAAGAAAGTAAAAATAGTTATAAGAGAGGACTTACCATCAAAATTCTTCTGTATGTGTCTCTGTCTATCGCCCATAATTTGCAATCTGTTTTCGCCTGCAAAAACATAAATTTTAACTGATTGAAATAAAGCATAAAAAAATCAAAACTTTTCATTAGTTATTGATACTGAACGAAGCATACATGATACCATGAATGATTTTATATAAAATACACAATTTTTGCATATGATATAACCTTATTTTTTCATTTTAAACACAATTAAATGGTATTATTTATTCTAAAAGCATATGTTGATGCTTTGCTTGCAAATAATTTACTACTTAAAAATTTCAGCAAAAATTTTCATAATGCTATTTATTTACCAATGAAATTCATTATCATATAATTGTCATGTTATCTATAGCAGGGATTCCAAAACTTTTTGTATCATATTAGGATATTAAAAGCGCAAGAGTGCTGGATCGAAACAGAGTATATGTATAAATATAAACATGTATAAATATACAAAAGTTTTAACCATAATTAAACGTGAATATAATCAAGTTCATTTTCTCAAGGGAATAACAAAGTAAATAAGTTAGATAAATATACATAACAAAAATTAATAAATATATTGCATATATTCCATTGTTTGTTCATTATGAAACAATGAAACAAAATATAATTGAATATAAACCAGTGGCACCAAACAATGAAAACAATTAATGAGAGCAAAGTGCTGCTTTGATATCTGAATGATTTTGTGAATATTTGACATCAAATTTGAAACACATTTTTCTTAATGAGCGATTACTTGAGCAATTTTTTTCTATTTTTAATATGCTTTATTTAAGATAATTATTATCACAAATTTAACTGCTAGCAAATATGGAAATCAATTGTTTAGATAATATCATCATCATCATCATCTTGTACAGCACACATAAGCAACCAAATTAAAGGGATGTTTTAATTATGTGTGCCATATATGATATATTTAGGTATATTGGGTATTGCATATAAAACAATTTATGGAGTATACACATTATTTCAGTATTTGTCATGAAATTAATACTTTTAGTTCATGGCATAAGGGAACGAATATATATACGGGAACGAATATATTTCAGGCATACGGGAACAAATATATTTCAGGAACGAATAACACATTTTTCTCCCAAGGTCTCTCGAGGACCTAACCAAACTTTTTTTTTTTTTAGAATAAGCTGAACCCTAAATAAAAGTTACTATTACAATACAAACCCAATTGACTAATCACGATAGGCTTCATTGTGTGCAACTACTAGAACACCAAATTTAATCAGAATGAAAGAAAAAGTAACAGTTCAGACTTATTATTTGATCAGTCAGGCTCTTCTTTTCCCAACTGACCTGAAGTAACTCGCAATCATTGAACGAATTGGACATGGGCCACTTTCTATTTTCAGCCCTGGGCCTCAACAACACCTGATACTACAGCTGCATTCTTGTTACTTTCCTTATATACATAATGTATAAGGAAAGTATTGTGATGGGGTCAAAAATTCGAATTTGAATTTTCGACAGGAGAGCACGTTTTAAGCATCCCTGATCACGAATCAAACATTTTTGAAGTGATGTCTGTGTGTGTGTGTGTGTGTCAATGAGTCTGTGGAGACGATAACTAGCGAACGAATGAACCGATTCGAACCAAATTTGGTACAAAAGTCACAAACAGTAAACACTGGAAGCTTATTGTTTTTATACGCAATCGAATGTTCAGAACCCCACTAAATTTTCGAATGAAATTTTGAAAAAATCATCAAAAAATCAAAACCACTAATAAAGTTACGTAAATAGACATTTCTTATGTAATTTTTCATTAGAAAACGATTGACATAAATTTTAGAACGCTAACATGACCCGTTCTCGAGATATTGCACATTTTAAAAAAAAAAAATTATCAAAAAGTCATATAAAATAAAAAAAAATATTTCCCATTGAGAAACATGTTCACTTTTCATATGTAATACCATGCGATAAATTGGGTGACATCATTCTCGTGGATCTAGCTCGTTCCATTCATGAAAAAAGATACTTTGAGTAATACTTTTTATTTGAACACCAATAGTCATTTATCTGCTGTAAGAATAACTTATTTCTTCGTCCATAATGCTTGGCGAGATTTTGGCGACAAATTTGGTGGAATGTCGCTAACTCGGCGATTTTTTGAAATGTTGCCAAATTAACGAAAATCTCGCCAAATGGATAAAAATGATGCTAAATCAATGAAAATGACGACCAATTGCCGAAAATTCAATATCTTGGAAAGAATATTAGTATCTACTATAAGAAAAGCATATTTTTTTTTACTGTAAAAGTAGTAAATTCATTACATTATATAAGGAAAGTCATCTGTTGCCCACATCAGATTTTCTTTTGATCATTACCATGTAAAATCACTCGAAACACAGACATACAAAAAAACAAACTTCAAATGTTCAAATTTTGAATGTGAATGGTAAAATGCATATTATAGGAGTCTTTGGTTACATTAGTTATATTATTTTGAGCATTATTTTTCCACCAATGACATTATGAAATGGATGTTGTCTGACGACTGTGTTCTTTACCGTTTAACATCCGAATCATCTCCAGATGGATAATAGACAATGAGCAATGCAAATCCAATCCACCTGCTATATTATACACCATAATCCAGACAAGCAGGCCAAAACGACAAAGCTGAACATCTTTTGCCTTTACCACTTCACCTTGTTGCCAATGTTCAAAGGAACCTCAAGGCAATGTCTAGCTACAAAACATTAGATATTAAGAATCAGTCACACTGTGTGATGATATGACATAAAGATAATTCAAGAAGTTAGTGACTTAATACAAACTTTGGAATTAACCAAAGGGACACATCAACCCATTTTCAGAGCAGAGAATTATGATAAACCAGCTATATGGCTGTATTTTCTTTCTGGAATATCTTTACTTATAAGATACGTGAAATTTAACCGTAATTTCCCAATTTTCATTTTAAAATAACCGAAATATAGGTATGTGATTTGACATAAAGTGACATCCTGTTTTTCATAGTCATTGTTTATAGTTTGTATTTTTGTTTTTAAACAGTTTTATTATTATTATTTTTTTGGTTTCAACTGTGTATTCAGTAGATATTCAGTATAGAAGATTGTTTGTTATAGAATTTTTTCATTTTTTTGAGAGGTAATTGATGGTAAAAAATCGATATTTGCAAATTTTCTGGTAGCTGTACCAGATGAAGGTTGGTCGCCATAGGCATCTTGTACCAAATAAAACAAATAGGATGACTTCTTTTGAATTAGCAGATTTAGAAAACCCCAAAACACAAATGCACTTGGTGAAATCAACTGTATTTTACTTTAACACGAAATGTCTGCCAAACTGCTGAATTTTCTGTAAATTTTCGGCAGTAAAGAAGGAATATATTTAATTTGACAAAATAGTAGAAAATCCTGATTTTAGACTTTAAAAATTCATAACTAGAAAACTAATTCAAATTTAAAAAAATTGACACTGAGGTACATCTATTCAAGTTTCTTAGTACCTATGCACCAAATTTTATGGTCGTATAACAATTAGATTTTCTGATATAGATTGCACATACAGACATTTTTCTTTATTAAATAAGATTATATGTACTTATAATACATTTCACATATTATATGTGCCATCCTTGGCCAAAAGTAACATAAATAAATTTCTTTGCTTTTTCACGTTTTCAAATAGGTTTTGAATATTTCCAGGTAGAAAAAAAAATAGAATAAAGTAACTAAATCTAACAGTAAAGTAACTAAATCTACATACTACATCCTTTCACTAAAATACGTATTTGTACTGTGCAATATGTCTGAGAAATTTCATAAAATGAGCTAAAACTAAACTGACTAAAATGTTGAATTTCCCTGACTTTTCTAGGTTTAGAACTAGGATTTCTTTTTCTTGACTTTTTTACCAATTTTTCAAATTTCCTGACAATTTCAGTATTTTTCTGTTTTCAATACAAGGCAGCAAGCAACTCTAATCTGCTAGAATGCAGCAAGGAAAATATTTTGTTTTATTTATACTGATAAATAGCTATAAGGATATCATATATGATTCCACGGGGATCTGAGTGTAAAATTTTTTTTTACTGAAATACAAGATTAAAGACACCAGCAGCTCTGTGATCTAAACAACATTAAATATTTTCCAGGTCATAAAAGGTCACATCCAGGTCATATAGCAGAACAGCAATTGAATCTAATAGTAGTACAACATTGTTTTATTGTCTTAGTTGATATAAGCAAAATTCATGATATATCTGCCAACAGTACACTATATCTCGTGAGGTTTAAATAAAATAAGTTAATACTAGCTAAAACTACATGACTTTTCCAGAAATTGAACTTTAAAATTTTTCTAATGATTGCTTGACTTTCTGGTCAATTTTTTAAACCCCGTGACAATTTCAGATTTTCTAAGTGGGGCAGTAACCTACCATGTTTCTAAAAATAAACTTTTGGACATTTTATGCATAAGTTTCAGTAGTTTTGCAAATGAAGAATCTTTTTTTTTTTTTAAGATATTTTATAGAAAACACTTTCATTAGAAACCAACCACAATTTTGAGGCTGATTTAATTAGCCAAGAAAAATGCTGGATATATAGAGATACATAGTAGCTGCATACATTTTAATAATGTAGATAATCTTAAATACAAAAACAGAAGAGGATGGGAGATCACTTGGAGTTTGATTTTTTCTGCCATCCCAATCACAAATGCTTATTTTTAAGGATTCCAAAACTTGAAAATTTATCATTTTTTATTTCTTTATATACAGAGAATAATGTATAAAGAAAGTATTGCGACAGGGATGAAAATTCAAATTCAAGTTTTTGATGGGAGAGCATGTTTCAAGCATCCCTGAACATGAATTGAACGCTTTTGAGGTGATGTCTGTGTGTATGTGTGAAAGCATGTATGTGTGTGTGTGTGTCCATGGAGACAATATCTCATGAACAAATAGAGATTCGAACAAATTTTGGTACAAAAATTACAATCTGTGATCACTGGAACCTTATTGTTATTAAATCCAATCGATTGTTCAGAACCCCCCAAAATTTTCAAATGAAATTTTGAAAAAATCATCAAAAAATAAAAGCCTTCAATAAAATTATGTAAATAATCATTTCTTATGTAATTTTTCATTATAAAATGATTGACACAAAAATTTGAACGCTAGTATGAACCATTCTTGAGATATTACAAATTTTTTAAAGAAATTTATCAAAAAATCACATAAAATTAACTATTGTAAAGTATGTTCACTTTTTATATGTAATATGTGATAAATTTGTTAACATCATTCTCATGGATCTAGATCTAGTACGTTCAATTCACGAGATAAGATACTTCTGGCACTAATTTTTTTTTTTTTTTTTGGATGCAAATAGTCTTACCAACTACTATAAGAATAACCTATTTCTCATCCATAACATTAAAGGAAAGTTTAGCGACAAATTTAGTGAAATACTGTCAACTTAGCAACTTTTTAGAATGTTGTCAAATTGACGAAAATGTCATCAAATTGGTAAAAATGAAGCTAAATCAATGAAAATGATGACTAATTGATGAAAATTCAATATCTTGGAAAGAACATAAGAATAGACTAAGAATAATCCATTTCTCCGCCTGTCCATCCATAACGCTTCTGTGAAAGAAGTAAATTCATTGCATTATATAAGGAAAGTTCTGTGCTGACCACATTAGATTTGTTATTTAAATATCAACTGAAATGTTAGTCACCAGTATTTTTACCAAATCTCATTAGTAATTGCCACAATGAACAGTTTATCACAGTCTTTAAAGAATGCACATGACTGAGCAACCCCTGCAAAAGCCAATGTTATAAATCTCTCTAAAAAATTTAAATTTTAGAAAAGCATGTACATCTATTTTATCTGTTCTTTTCGGAATCCACACTGATATGTCTAATTTGTAGCCTTTTATATTTTAGTATGATTAGATGAAATAAACAATGAAGTAAGAATGTTAGTTTAAGCACAGTATAAACTTAATATTTACATTATATATCCTTAGCCAAATTACTAGAAAATACAAGGTAGTCAATTCATGTTATGGCATAATATTATCTTACAGCTATCTTGTGCGTATGGGCAGCATATTACTAAAATTTGAGAATTCAAATTCTGCTTCTACATTGATCCCAAAGCATATACCTAGTTCTACATCTCAAAACTAAATAAAAATAAGGAAAATAAGTTACTAGATGATAATTTAAATGTATTAAATGTGTGCTTAAAGTTTGAATCACAAAAATAATATACCTTAACAGTGGCAGCTCGAGGAGTTCCATAAATTAGAGCTAGTTCACCAAAGCTTCCAGCATCACCAATACAGGTAACCATTTGTCCATTCACAAAAACCTAACAGAAAAAAAAAATACTTATTTAAAGTAAAGATAAAACTTATTTAAAGCATATTTAAAGCAAATTAATTACATAATGAAATTAACCATTTAAGTTTTTAGTTTTTTAAAGAAGGAAAGAGAGAGAGACATAAGAGTATGAAACAAAGATATAAAACAGTGTTTAATTAAAAAAAATTTCTGTTTAAAACATTTATAAAAAATAATATGATAGTGATTATATATATCCTATTAGTTCAGATGTCTGTAATCAGTTGCTCATGAGCAATCAAAATGCTCTTATCTGATCTAGACCTTATACTAATTAGAAATGTCAGTTCTGGCCTGGCATAGATAAAACTGAAAATTATGTACAGCACTGGCCTGAGCCATGAAAAAATTGGAAAATTCAGGCCAGTCTTAAGCCGGTATTACATTGGCTTGGAAAATTAGACATGAGCTTGGATTTAATTGGAAAAATTAGGCTCGCTTGTCTTTGTTTCAATTTAGGTGAGGTTAATTCTTAATCAATAAATGAATGTTCATAATCTTGCTTAAAATGTACGTTATAATAAAGAATATGATGTGGGTAGCACGACTTTCCCTACAGACTGAAATTCATTTTCTTTATTTTCTTTACAATTCATTAAATTGAATTTAATTGCACAAAATAACACTGATAATTATTTGAAATTACCCTGATTTTGCAATTTTAACTCATTGGCAACTGGATGTATTTTCAAGAGTAACATTACAAAGAAAAAAAATATATATATTTTGAGAATGGTTAGACCTAGAGTAATGGGGGTGATTGGTCTTACTCATTTCATCGTTAAAAATTATGTATAAAACAAGCATTTAATTGATACATTTGAGCATATGTAATTTTTTATTTAATATTTTGACACTTTTTGTTAGCCATTTTTTTTTTGGGGGGGAGACAAGTTTTTTATTTTCCGAAGCATACCAAAATTTAACCAGTAGCAAGGTAACCCACAAGTGACTTATTAAATTTTATGAAAATTAGTTTTTGAGTTAGATAAAACTGAATATATACAGCACAGACAGACACACACTAAAAATATTTTTTCGGATTCTACAGTGCTTGAAATGTGTAGATCTGTTCAAACTCGAGTTGCGTTTGTCGATATGTTTTATTAGTGTCCCTACACATTACTATGTTTTGTATGGAAAGTAAAAAATGTGTTTCTAGAATAAAAGTGACAAATTGTATACATTAAAATTGACCTTATATTAAGACATATAGATTCTACATACAAAAAAAAATTCAGATTTGTTTGTTCGGTAATGAGTTACTTTGAAAAGATTACTAAATATTAAAAACATACATAAAAGAGACTGATTTTGATTTAATTGAAATTATAAACTTGCACATGTATATATTTCCTAGTTATTTCTCATTTTTATCAGGTAAAATACAATTAAAAATTAATATAGACCAGCCAAATGTACACTAAACATCAATAGTGTCATAATTAGCAAACCTTGAATAGTAATACAGATACATTTCAAACGTCCGTATGTTAAAATTCTCTATATGGGTCATTCCATGTTAAGTCATCCAGACTATGAAACACACTACCAGAGTTTAATGAAAATTGTCCTAAATATATACCAAGTGCTAAAATTGCATTATAAAGATATAGTATATTAATATTATAAAAATGATATTTAAATTAAAAATCTATAAACCATAAATATTTTCTATTATATCTAATTTACTAATTAATTCTTTGCTATTATTTATAATAACAAAATTTAAATAAATAATAATTTAGTAGCAGTAGTGGAATATGTATTATGGTGACTGGTGACAGTTCTAAATGTAATAGGGTTTTAATGAAAATTTGGAATTAAAACAATATATGGAAACTTAAAAAAAAAAAAAAAAAAAAATTAGAGTTCAAATTTAAATTATTATATATACAGGTGAACCTCGATATGTCGAACCTTGGTATCTCGAAATATTTTCATCTCCCTTCACGCACGGTATAAAACTAATGTAAAACAAACTCTTTAACTCGAAATTTTTTAATCAAACTCTCGATATCTCGAATTTTTTTTATCTTACCATTTGAATAATCTTACCATTTTCATCCTTTCATTTGGAAAAATACGATCCAAAAAATGTGTTTAATGCAGACGAAACAGGACTATTTTTTAAGTGTATGCCTGATAAAACTATGGCCATTAAAGGCGAAGCATGGTGGGAAAAGAAGCAAAGAAAGATTAACTGTGCTATTTTGCACTAATATGGATGGTTCAGAAAGGCTCAAACCTCTTATGATAGGTAAATCTGCTAAGCCCCGATGTTTTTCAGGAATGAAATCTGTCCCAATGACTTATTTTGTGAACAATAAGGCTTGGATGTCTGCTAAAATTTTCACTAATTGGTTGAAGTGAACTAGACAGAAAAATGTTCCATGAAAATCGCGATATTGTTCTTTTCTTGAACAACTGTACAGCTCATAATAGTGTGTCGAAATTAAAATCCGTGAAAGTTCATTTCATGCCACCAAACACAACTTCTAAGTTACAGCCTTTGGACCAAGATATTATTCAGAGTTTTAAAGTGAGCTATCGCCACAAAATTAAGCTCAATTGGATCCGCCTAACTCATTTGGAAAATGTGATAGATATTGAAGGATTCAGTACCTGTAACTAAACTGTTATAGATGACTATTTTGCAAATAAAGAAATGCAAGATTAAGTTTTAATAATGTATGTACATACATAGTATTACATTAAATGTGTATCCAATCATTTCAAGCTTCGCTTTATTTGTTGTCAGCATTTGCTTGGGTAATACCCAATTTTCTGTCTGTAAGATAAAGTAAGTGATTTTTTTAAAAATGTGTAAAGTATAGGACTAGTATGTATATATTCTTTTATGACTTCTTTAAAATTTTTCAAATTTCGATATCTCGAATTTTTTTTCTACTCCCTTCAAATTCGACATATCGAGTTTCGACTGTATTAATAACTTTATATTCAATAGTAATTAAGAGAATGTGAGTCAAGTTTAAATATATTATTATTCTTTAAATAGTCTATTAAATACTGTATATACATTTTTTTACACATAATTATTTGAGGCTTTATTTACATATTAATTTACAGAAATCTTTTGCAATTACATAAGTTTGTTTTAATACTATTAATAGGGCTTTTAATATAGTATATTTCCACATATTGAATGCTTTAAATGGCCATGAATATGTAAATATATTTATCTAGGTTCATGGATTTTAATATATTAGAAGGGTAACTAGCCTAAATTTAGTTCCAAATGGAAATCTAATTTTTCCTGTTTTATTTTATTGAACAAGCTAACTTTGTACCAGATTTTAAGTGTATCTAAATTCAACACTTGTAATTATTTCAGATTTATTTTTTGCAGAGAAGTAAGTGTCTAATTCACAATTTTCCCCAAGGGTTTTATCAAACTATTCATGTTTAACAAATTTCTGATCTCTACCTATTTGGGAAGTGTCTAAAAAAGCCATGGCAGACAGATAGATGGGAATTAGTAATATACATTACAAGTTAAATTTTCAAAGTCAGAGTTGAGGTCATCAAACTGATTATTTTATGCATTAATCTAATACTTCTGGAAAAAAAAATGATGCATGAAAAGGATATAATAGTATAAATCAATAATTCTATTGGAAACATGCTGGCTCTAGAGCAGTGATTCCCAACCAATGTGCTGCAGCCAAGGGCGGATCCAGAGGGGGGCACGGGCGCATGTGCCCCCCCAGACGAGCTAAGTAAAGACTAGGAAAGGTTGATATTTTTCAAAATTATATTTTTCATAATTATTTTCAAAATTATATTTTTCATAATTATTTTCAAAATTATATTTTTATATTTTTTGAAATTATATATTTATATTTTTCAAAATTATATATCCTCTCTATATAGCAGAAAGCTCTTTCTCAACACTACTCCGAATTAAAACTTACCTGCGCAATACCATTTCAGAGAGCCGGCTTAATGGTTTAGCATTAATGAACATCAACAGAAATGTATTGTTTACAGCAGAAGAGGTTTCAGGAAGTTTTTTTGCGCAAATTTAAAATGAAGTTAAATTTAAAGTACATGTAAAGTGAATTTGTTTAATCTTTTCAACAGTAAATCTGAATAATTTTTACTCTATTTTCTTTATTTTCTTATACACATCACATAGCCAGTCAAACCCGTGTATAATGAAGTCGGAAACAACGTAATCACGGTTTCAACGAAAAAAAAGATATTAGGTCCTCTCTAGGCTTTACAGCATTACAGAAATTTTTTTAAACGAAATTACGGAAATATCGAATTATTTTCGGCGTCATTTCGACTGTATTACAAACTGTATAAATTACTGGAATTCGTGGATTTGGCATTGCCGGGCACCCCACAAATTCATCTTTGCGTGTGCCACTGGACTATATTGTGCCCCTTCCAGAATGGTTTTCTGGATCCGCCACTGGCTGCAGCACATAAAAGAAAAAAGAAATTCTTTCAAATACAAAAAAATATTTTCAGAAAGAAAATTCATTACATTCTTTTTAACATGTCATCGAAGAAACAGTTACAAGAAACAGCCTTAGGCAGGCCACACTGAATGCCATGTACTGCATCTCATATGAGTCATTTTCTGTAAAAGGGAGTTTTACATGTCCCAGGTGTTTTACTAAAGTTTGCATAACTTGGGACTGATTTGGACACTGATCAGTTTTAGTACATTGTAGTTCATATTTGTCACCCATTAGCTAAGAAAAAAATTTATATTTTTAATATTTAAAAATTGTTTTTTTATTAAATGTCATTCCCTTGTCTGTCCCACCAGCCAAATAATAAAATCACAACTTCATTTACAAGTCTTCATTTTCTAGTTTTTTTTAATTTGTTGTTTTATATTAAATTAGACAATCTAAAATACAAACAGTAATAAAAAATTCACTATGCAGTAGAGCAATATTTTAAATTAATTTTTTACAACTGTCCCCTAGCATTTTTGTCATTTACCTGTCTTTAAATTTTAACACTTGTTTCTGTACATAGATGACAAAATATAATTAAAGTATTATTCTTTTATACTAAAGTCCATATTAATTATTTCAAGAGTTTGACTATGTTCTAGCTATCATTCTGTGCAGGGAAATATAATAAAGCTGAACAATTTTGGATAAGTATTTTTATTCCTTGTCATTCACCTGTCTTTAATTATTCTCAGAATAATATAATTTTTTTTAACATATATGTGTGCCTAGTTAGTGTAGCAAACTGAATATGAAGTTAGGCTTAAATGCAAATAAATCTCATATACTCAGAAAGTGAAATTACATGATTTGTCATTCATTCCCATGTCTTCTTGGTAGACAAGGGAATGACATTAGAACAGGTGAATTGCATTCAAACTAGATTTTCTTTTTAGAAGATAAAACAAATTTCTTTTTAGAAGATAAAACAAAGAAGAAGTTAGTTCTAAATATAAAATTGCAATTAAAGCAAAACAATTTTTTTTATTTTTCTAATGATTATATATATATATATATATATATATATATATATATACACATACTAACAAAGCAGTTGCCTATATTAAGAGTCATTCCCATGTCATGCTGTATTTACTTGTATTGAAAATAAAAATTTGCATTTTCTATTTAATTTCCCCAAAATTATAACTGCTGCTTTTTTTTTTTTTAATTTAAACCATCCATGTTAAAATATAATGCAGACAGGTTGAAAAATAGGAAAAAAATATATTGTAACAAGAAAGATGAAAAAGCCCGTTTAGAGAAAATGATCCATGTGTTACTTAATACACACTAAAACTATCGTTGTGGCCTGTAAAAGAAAATATGCAACACTTGACAAAACAGGAAGTAATTTTTTATTTTTACTCTATAAGATTTTGATGCTAGCAAAACCAAACAAGTCACCATCTTTAAAACATATTGAAAAGGAAATAGCCAATTATAAAATGCGGCAAATTGTAAAACTAACAGAAAATAGATAAAAAAAGATAAATGAAATTTTGTTGATAATTATGGACAATTACATGAATACAATAATAAATTTTATATATGTAATATTTGACTTGAATAGTCCAAGGAAAATACAATTTAAGTTAAAAAAATCTATTTTATTCGATGCTACTAGGAATAAAGATAATTACATGTTCTGGACGACTCCGGATCGTCGACCAGCTCTCACAAAATTTGTGTGCCGTCTGCGTAGTTCTCCACAAGTGCAAAATACATTTTTATCAAAGGGGGAGGGGAGGATATGAGGCATGTGACTGCTATCTTAATGTCTCAGGCTTTAAAAATGTGATTGGGAATGCAATTTCAATGAGAACATTTACATAGGGTTAAGTTTAGTGACCATATGGTATGATCGAGGACACGAGGAAGTGTCTACAGATTTGTTAATATTAGTGGCGTGGGATAGAATTTAATGTAGTTGCAATATGTGCTGGACATGAGATAGAATTGTAGAATAATAAGAAAACTGTGAAAGAAAAGAGCGTGTTATTGGGAAAGGCTTAAAATTTATGCATCATATATATGCTTACAATAAAATAATTTTCAATATTCCAGTGGGTGGCATAACATATGTGCATTTCATACCTCTCAATAAACAGAAAAAGCTAGATTCATGGTAAAAATATTGTTTGGTCAGTAACTTTTTGAGACCTACTGACCGACCAGTAACCAAACTTCTTAATCCGCAGCTTTACTAGAAACTAAGAGAAAAACTTTTTTTTTTTCATCTCTAGTGCAGCGTGTGGACAATAGATATCAATTATTACTTAAAACAAACCAGATTTTCAACAATGCAGCATGCGTCCTTAATATGTGGTCTGCCTTGCATAAACATAAATAAACAATTGCTAGCCAACCAATCCAGAGTCCTGGATCTGATTGAGGTTCCGACCCCACCCCCTTCATACATCTATGCTGCACTTCCGATAGTCGATCTATAGTATGATATTGTTTGACAGGTGTTTTGCTATAAGTTTGTTGTAAAAAAAATAATATAAAGTTGAAAGGGGTACAGATGAAATACCAGTGTGCAAAACTACAATATTTGTATTTAATGTAAATAAGTTAATAAATACAGAGTAAAAAATATTGTATTATATGAACATATTATTATAGTATATAAATATATAATTTTTCTTTACATCTTTTAACAATATTGGTTAAGTTCCTGTTTTGTTACTCAAACCGTTTCAATACATTTTTATCTAATTTGGTCTTCTCAACTTTAAAAATGATACATTAAAGTGAACTGAAGAAAAAACCAAACACCTATGAAAAATCAAAGAGATGTAAAATTATATCCATATAGGTACCATGAATCTAAAAAGGCTGGGAATCCCTGCTCTAGAAGCTTTTGGCAGAGCAACCAGGCTGTTTTTAACTGAGCTGTCAAGTTTGATAATAGTGTATTATATAAAAAAAAAAACATTAAACTAAATAAATATCTGACTGCTTGGTTGTCAAAATTCATTTCTATAATACTAATAGCAAACGTAAAAATGTAATTATATAAGCTGAATCCAAATTTAAGGCTAAATTATACCTCAACTTCACCCTGGTCAATAACGTAGAAATTATCTCCTTGATCACCTTGGTTGATTATTGTTTCACTAGCTGAGTGCACCACTGGAAACATGGCATCAAATATATCACTGTGAAGAAAACAAATAGAAAATTAACTGGTTATCAGTGAAATTATAATAAAAGATTATGAGGGCATTAGTACTCCCAAAGACACTTTGGAATTCCCAAACTGAGAATCTAAGATCTGCCTATGCTTGAAAGATTTTTCTTCTACATATTAAAAACAATTTTAAAGATCACATGATAGCAGAGGTTAGATGGCTATACTATTAAACTGTATGCAACCAAGCATACATTTATATTCAGTGTTTTTCTCAGCTAATTTGAGCTTTCAAAAGCTGTTGTTAGTATCTAATAAAAGTGCTATTTACATGGAAAACCGTTAGCTATATACAAAAAAATAGATTTTTAATTTTTACTAGGAAAATTCTTGGAAAATCAAGGTCAAAAAAGGTTTTGCATATTTTTTTTTAACAATGGTTTTGCATATTTTCTTTGTGAAAAAAGTTTTGATTCAAATGAAGAACTTTAATTACAAGTAAGCATTGTTTAAATACAGTAGAGTTCCGATTATTCGAGCCAATGTGGATGGAGTAAAACTCAGTAAAACTTGGTAAAACTCAGTTAACACGTAAAACAGTTTACTGGATTGTACAATAAGCACTGACATTTGTGACTGACAGTGTTCCCCTTCTCTCTAGGATCTCCCCCATTCCTAAATAGGCATTCTGCAAAGATTGTAACTGTGAATAAAAAAATAGTTCCAGACTAGAGTTTTATTGTTAGTCTTTGGAGCAGTTTTCATCTTTAAAACTGTTATCTATATCATAACGAATTAAGAAGCCATTCTACAAAATTGCAAATTACACACAAAAAATTTGCGAGGAAAACTGTTGAAAATTCCAAAAGGAAAACAACACTACTAGTGGAGCCATATATAAGAAAGAGTTTTATAGTTATATTTATTCATGTACAATGCATACATTTTTAAAGAACATGTTTTGTATTTAAAAAGTCTCTCATAGTTTAAATAAATCAATAGATATCTAGAATTAAGAAAATGGCATGCCTGAAAGTTGCTCAAAGACTAACAATGGAACTGTATTTAAGAGCTATTATTTCTTTCATGGAATTAGGTGAGAGTTCTGTGTAAATACCTGATTAACAGAATATTTACACTGAACTCTCACATAATTCTGATTAAAAATTGCTGACTTTTGTTAACCATCAAAGGTTTCTTGTTGGGCTTACTTTCTATTTGAGTAAATGCTACAAAAAAACTTTTAATGTGAAACAACTTAGGGAACTTAGTACATAGTAAATCACATGGGAAAGAAAGACAAAGAAATGTGACATGGATGAAATGGAAGTGGCACCATATTATTATGCATACCAAATAGGAACTATTGTTGTTTGAAGGTCCAGATTGCTTACCCTTGGTGACAAATATGGCAAGGTATCACTGACTTGACTTTTGGTGAATTCTGGAAATCTCGAATTTTGTAGATTGCTTCACGATTTATGTGCTTCTTCTAAAACTTTACGAAGAGGGTAAAGCTCATCGTAATTTGGGTTATTGATGTGAGTAAAATTTAATTCTAAATACATCAGTGTCTTAAGAATTTAATCTTCTGTTTTGTGAATTAGTTGAGCATTTAATTGTGGCTTTGTAACCGTGTATGGTAGCTAAAGAGTTATTAGCTTAATATTGATCTTATTTATGCATATTGGTATTTAAAATAAAGTATTAGTAATGCAGAAATTCAAACTCATTCTTGTATCATGCGAATACACACAGAATTCCTAGGGTTAGTCTACTCATTGACATCTTGTTTGGTGAAGTGACTGTGAGTGTTACATACAAATGTTTTACTGTCAATAACTTCATCATTTGTGGTCCAATTCAGATGAAATAAATGGCAATCTAGCAAAACTGTATAATTTGTAGTAAAAAAATAATAATAAGTTAAAAATAAAAAATTAGACAAACTTTTTTATTCAAAATATATATGAAAGGAGAAATGTTTCACATCAATCTATAATGAGCAACATAGTTACTCACTATTTTTTTTTATTGAATTTGTTCTTTAGAATTAAAAGATTCTATGATATCCTAGTTGTATAATACAGGGGTCAATGGCAAAGAAAATCTATAAAAATGGAAAAGACAAATAAACTGCCTAAGGACTACCTAGTAAAAATGATATTCAAGATCAAGCAAATGGATAGGCAAAAGTGATCATAAGTAAGATAGACTGATGGTGATGCTAAAAGGGTTGAAGTGAAGTGTTGAGCCACCGAAATGGATCACTGGAAAAACTCATCTTAAGAGTCATGACCCATCCTCTAGATCAAGGACCATAATTATAACTGTTCTATTTTTTAAAACAAAAACTATTTTCTTTTACATTAAACAGTTATTGAATATACAACAAATGGCATGTTTGGATATTATTGAGCCTGAACTTAAATAAATGTAAAATTTCTCTATTATCATAATGTTCATTGAATAAAAAAGCCATATAAATACCTGCGTTCTGTGTCATCTAAATGGGCAAAAAGAACATTTTTCTCAATAGCTTTTGATAGAGCTGTCATAGTCTTGTAATCTTTGGGTACAACCTATCAGAAAAGAACATACATCATTAAAATAAAGTTAACAAATTAAAATTAATAAAGAGGAAAATCAATATAAAAAAAACTAATATGATACTTAATCGCATCAATAAAATATCCAATTGATAAAAAAAAAAAGTACATATTGATAATTATATATTTTTTCAATTTTTGCTGTACATAAATTTAGCTTAATCTACTAAGTTAACTTGACCTATATTCATTATGTAATGTAGTAATGGTTATAATTTCAATATTTTAGTATTTTAATCTGGGTTTTCCAATGGGTGGGAAAGCTGTATTTAAAAATTTCATGACTATTGCAGCTCAATATGTATGCTTACTTCTTGGTAAAATATTGGTGCTGAAATTTTTTATTTTGAATAAAAAAATCTGATGTGGGCAGCGCAGCACATGACTTTCCTTATATAATGCGATGAATTTACTACTTTTACAGTAACAAAAAATAATTACTTTTACAGTAGATATTTATACTCTTTCCAAGATATTGAATTTTCGTCAATGAGTCGTGATTTTCATTGATTTAGCATCATTTTTATCCATTTGGCGAGTTTTTCATTAACTTAGCAACATTTAAAAAAGTCACCAAGTTGGCGACATTCCACCAAATTTGTCGCCAAAACTCTTGCCAAGCATTATGGATGGAGAAATAAGTTATTCTTACAGCAGATAAATGACTATTGGCATTCAAGTACAAAAGTATTACTCAAAGTATTTTTTTTTATTTTATATGACTTTTTGATAATTTTTTTAATAAATGAGCAATATCTCGAGAAAGGTTCATGTTAGTGTTCTAAAATTTATGTTAATCGATTTCTAATGAAAAGTTACATAAGAAATGTCTATTTGCGTAACTTTATTAGAGGTTTTGATTTCTGGACGATTTTTTTCAAAATTTCAGTCGAAAATTTAGGGGGGTGCTGAGCATTTGATTGGGTATAAAAACAACAGGCTTCCCGTGTTTACGTAATTTTTCTATCAAATTTCATTTGAATCGGTCCATTTGTTCGTCAGTTATCGTCTCCACAGACTCACTGACACACACAAACACACCCACACACACACAGACATCACTTCAAAAATGTTCGATTTGTGATCAGGGATGCTTGAAACGTGCTCTCCTGTCGAAAACTCAAATTTTCGACCTAGTCACAATACTTTCCTTATACATTATTGTACGAGGCATGTTTTTTAAGTAAGTACCGTTTTGGAATTAAAAAAAGACGTGCAAAGATATCGCAATAATTTTATTTCTACATGAAAGCCTGTACCTTAATCTACTTTTCTACATAATTTCCGTGAATATTGAGGCACTTGTCATAACATGGCACCAGTTTTTGAATACCCTCCTCATAAAATTCTGCCGCCTGACTTGTTAACCACTGTATCACAACTGTTTTGACTTCGTTATCGTCTTGAAGATGCTGACCACCCAGGTGTTTCTTCAAGTGCAGGAACAAATGGTAGTCGCTGGGCGCCAGATCAGGGCTGTATGGAGGATGATCTAGAGTTTCCCATTTAAAAGATTTGATGAGATCTTTGGTCCGATTAGCCACATGTGGACGGGCATTGTCATGCAGCAAAACGATACCCTTACTCAACTTGCCACGTCTTTTGTTCTGGATTGCACGACGCAGATTGTTCAATGTCTCACAATAAGACGCTGCATTGATTGTTTCATTACGAGGCAGAAACTCCACTAGCAATACTCCTTTTTTGTCCCAAAAAACTGTGCACATGATTTTCCGGGCAGAAATTGTTTGCTTAAACTTCACTCTTTTGGGTGATGATGAATGTCGCCATTTCATGGATTGTTGTTTTGATTCTGGTGTGACGTAGGCCACCCATGTTTCGTCACCAGTAACAATTTGGTCTAAAAAATCTTCACCTTCATTGTGGTACCGCTCAAGGAAAGTCAATGCACTGCCTAAACGTTGGGTTTTGTGCAAATCCGTCAACATTTTTGGAACCCAACGTGAACACAATTTCCGGTAATTCAAGTTCTCGGTCACAATGCGATACAAAACACTACGAGAATATTGAGGAAACCAGTCGCACATTGATGAAATTGTAAAGCGTCTGTTTTCTCTCACCTTTTCTTCCACTTTCTGCACCAAATCTTCATTAAAGACCGAAGGACGCCCACTCCGTTCTTCATCATGCACATTTGTGCGGCCATCTTTAAATGCTCTCACCCATTTCCTTACCATTCCATCACTCATAATGTTTTGTCCGTAAACTTCACAGATCTCACGATGAATATCGATCGGTTTTACGCCTTTAGCACTAAGAAATCGTATAACAGCCCGTACTTCACAATCGGCGGGACTCACGATTGTCGGAGGCATCTTAAACACTCAGTAAACAACGTATACAATGAAGAATCAGACTGTAATGGCGTCAGTGCGTAGACAAGAGATGTAGGTAACCAGCGCGCATGCGCGGAACGCCGACTGTAGCGCTGCGGCGGCGGAATCGCAAAACGGTACTTACATAAAAAACATGCCTCGTATATAAGGAAAGTAAAAATTAGGAGGTTAAATGAACTTGGGGATTCTAAGAATACTCAATGATTGATGAGTTTTGAACTGAATAGATTGAAATTTAAGTGTTACCAGGCAAGTTTATATTCTTTCTTAAATTGAATCTAAAATATCATCTGATATAAGTTTAATTTATGTATCTTCAAGCAAGTTATTAATGTAATTTATTTTGACGTAGAGTTTAATATCAAAATATCCAGATGAAATCAGGGAGAAATCTAAAAAAAAAAGAAATAGAAACACTTATTGAACTGGAGTTTTAGGTACAAAATGTTATTCACACAAAATCATTTTGGTCCTATCAGACTTGAGCTACCACCGATTTTTTTTCTTAGAAATTTACAAAATAAAAACTATCTTGATTAAAAAATGCAATTTTCGATGTTCTGTTAAAATTGAGGTGAAAACTAAAAGCGCTAGCTAGCTATAAACAGTTAGCGAGTAACTTGTAGTGCTTTGAAAGCCTGTAAACAAAATAAGTGAATCTAAAAAAATTGAAAAACTTATTGAACTGGAGTTCTAGGTACAAAATGTTATAGACACAAAATCATTTTGGTCCTATCAGACTGGAGCTACCACCGATTTTTTTCTTAGAATTTTACAAAACAAAAACTATCTTGATTAAAAAATGCAATTTTCGATGTTCTGTTAAAATTGAGATGAAAACTAAAAGCGCTAGCTAGCTATAAACAGTTAGCGAGTAACTTGTAGTGCTTTGAAAGCCTGTAAACAAAATAAGTGAATCTAAAAAAATTGAAAAACTTATTGAACTGGAGTTCTAGGTACAAAATGTTATTCACACAAAATCATTTTGGTCCTATCAGACTGGAGCTACCACCGATTTTTTTTCTTAGAATTTTACAAAACAAAAACTATCTTGATTAAAAAATGCAATTTTCGATGTTAAAATTGAGGTGAAAACTAAAAGCGCTAGCTAGCTATAAACAGTTAGCGAGTAACTTGTAGTGCTTTGAAAGCCTGTAAACAAAATAAGTGAATCTAAAAAAATTGAAACACTTATTGAACTGGAGTTTTAGGTACAAAATGTTATTCACACAAAATCATTTTGGTCCTATCAGACTTGAGCTACCACCGATTTTTTTTCTTAGAATTTCACAAAACAAAAACTATCTTGATTAAAAAATGCAATTTTCGATGTTCTGTTAAAATTGAGGTGAAAACTAAAAGCGCTAGTTAGTTATAAACAGTTTGCGAGTAACTTGTAGTGCTTAGCCTGTAAACAAAATAAGTGAATCTAAAAAAATTGAAAAACTTATTGAACTGGAGTTCTAGGTACAAAATGTTATTCACACAAAATCATTTTGGTCCCATCAGACTGGAGCTACCACCGATTTTTTTCTTAGAATTTTACAAAATAAAAACTATCTTGATTAAAAAATGCAATTTTCGATGTTCTGTTAAAATTGAGGTGAAAACTAAAAGCGCTAGCTAGCTATAAACAGTTAGCGAGTAACTTGTAGTGCTTTGAAAGCCTGTAAACAAAATAAGTGAATCTAAAAAAATTGAAAAACTTATTGAACTGGAGTTCTAGGTACAAAATGTTATTCACACAAAATCATTTTGGTCCTATCAGACTGGAGCTACCACCAATTTTTTTTCTTAGAATTTTACAAAACAAAAACTATCTTGATTAAAAAATGCAATTTTCGATGTTCTGTTAAAATTGAGGTGAAAACTAAAAGCGCTAGCTAGCTATAAACAGTTAGCGAGTAACTTGTAGTGCTTTGAAAGCCTGTAAACAAAATAAGTGAATCTAAAAAAATTGAAACACTTATTGAACTGGAGTTTTAGGTACAAAATGTTATTCACACAAAATCATTTTGGTCCTATCAGACTTGAGCTACCACCGATTTTTTTTCTTAGAATTTCACAAAACAAAAACTATCTTGATTACAAAATGCAATTTTCGATGTTCTGTTAAAATTGAGGTGAAAACTAAAAGCGCTAGTTAGTTATAAACAGTTTGCGAGTAACTTGTAGTGCTTAGCCTGTAAACAAAATAAGTGAATCTAAAAAAATTGAAAAACTTATTGAACTGGAGTTCTAGGTACAAAATGTTATTCACACAAAATCATTTTGGTCCCATCAGACTGGAGTTACCACCGATTTTTTTCTTAGAATTTTACAAAATAAAAACTATCTTTATTAAAAAATGCAATTTTCGATGTTCTGTTAAAATTGAGGTGAAAACTAAAAGCGCTAGCTAGCTATAAACAGTTAGCGAGTAACTTGTAGTGCTTTGAAAGCCTGTAAACAAAATAAGTGAATCTAAAAAAATTGAAAATCTTATTGAACTGGAGTTCTAGGTACAAAATGTTATTCACACAAAATCATTTTGGTCCCATCAGACTGGAGCTACCACCGATTTTTTTTCTTAGAATTTCACAAAACAAAAACTATCTTGATTAAAAAATGCAATTTTCGATGTTCTGTTAAAATTGAGGTGAAAACTAAAAGCGCTAGTTAGTTATAAACAGTTTGCGAGTAACTTGTAGTGCTTAGCCTGTAAACAAAATAAGTGAATCTAAAAAAATTGAAAAACTTATTGAACTGGAGTTCTAGGTACAAAATGTTATTCACACAAAATCATTTTGGTCCCATCAGACTGGAGCTACCACCGATTTTTTTCTTAGAATTTTACAAAATAAAAACTATCTTGATTAAAAAATGCAATTTTCGATGTTCTGTTAAAATTGAGGTGAAAACTAAAAGCGCTAGCTAGCTATAAACAGTTAGCGAGTAACTTGTAGTGCTTTGAAAGCCTGTAAACAAAATAAGTGAATCTAAAAAAATTGAAAATCTTATTGAACTGGAGTTCTAGGTACAAAATGTTATTCACACAAAATCATTTTGGTCCCATCAGACTGGAGCTACCATTGATTTTTTTCTTAGAATTTTACAAAATAAAAACTATCTTGATTAAAAAATGCAATTTTCGATGTTCTGTTAAAATTGGGGTGAAAACTAAAAGCGCTAGCTAGCTATAAACAGATAGCGAGTAACTTGTAGTGCTTTGAAAGCCTGTAAACAAAACAAGTGAATTGGAGTTCTATTTTACAAAATATTATTCACACAAAATCATTTTGGTTTCATCAGATTGTAGCCACCACTGACTTTTTTCTTGGAATTTTACAAAAAAAAAAACTATCTTGATTAAAAAATGCAATTTTCGATGTTCTGTTAAAATTGGGGTGAAAACTAAAAGTGCTAGCTAGCTACAAACAGTTAGCGAGTAACTTGTAATGCTTTGAAAACCTGTAAACAAAGCAAGTGAGTTTAAGAAAATTGAATAAACTTATTGAACTGGAGTTCTATTTTACAAAATGTTATTCACACAAAATCATTTCGGTTTCATCAGACTGGAGCCACCGACTCTTTTCTTGGAATTTTACAAAAAAAAACCTATCTTGATTAAAAAATGCAATTTTTGATGTTCTGTTACAATTGTTACTAAAAGGAGCTTGCATCCTGCAAAAATGGGATTGACGTTTTTTACATAATCTTAAAGAAATTTATCATGTAAACATGAATCCCTGTCTTTATCACTTTTCCAAAAATTTATTTTTCAGAGGTGTTATCCTAACTTGCTACAAAGGAAAATTCTCCAATCTAAATGAGAGGATATGAGAGTGATAGTTGATTGATGAGCAATTCAGCATTCTACTAAAATTGACCAGTATGATAGCAAATGCAAATACAATATTTTTACATCACTTCTAGCCTCAGTTGAGAAGCGGGCAGAGGCGACAGAGCATTTTTAATTTTAGTAGGTAACTACTACAAATGCATAGTTTTAAAACTTACACTGCAAAATTATGCAAAATGCAATGAAAATGCACGCCAAAATGAATCTGGTAACTGGTTAATGTGACCTATTTATGCTTATTGATTTTCTATTTTCTCAGCCGAAATGCTATTGGAATACTAAGTGTACTTATGTTTTTGCTTTAGCAGAAACACCTAGAGTAATCTTACTTAAAGATCGGGTATTGCCTGTTATTTCAAAATTATGTTAGCTCTAGTGAATTCTAAACACATAATTTGCGATAAAATTGATATAAATATGTTAATGAAATATACAATGGATAATATTACAGAATTGTTGAAAAATGGAGAAAGTATTCTATTTCATTGAACTGTATCCCAGACAATACTAGGTATTTTTTTCTAGTATAAAATAAAAGGATCTGCAGATCACATTTTCAGCAGGTCAACTATATTGCAAACAAAAAAAATCTGTAATAAAATACCTTTTTCACGTAGGTAGTAGCATCTTCTTCTGAGTATGTTTCTGCACTGACAGCTCCTCTACGAACTCTTTGTGTAGGGGCCATATTTGGAGTAGGACAAATATCGTCCTCTCTTTCATCGCAGGGACTCGTAGCTAAATTTTTTTGCTGATTCTTATTGGCTGCAGCCTCCTATAAGAAATTTGATTTATTAAATGGGATTTCCCACTTCTTGAAGTTTCAGAAATACAAAAATAAATTACAGATAATTTAAATTATCCCACTATAAAAGAACTGCCTCAAAATTCAATTATATACCATACAAGTTCATGTTCCGAGATGTGCTAGAAATAGTGCACATATCAGTAGTTAAATTTTCCACAGGTTGAGAAATGGTTGATAAATTGCAAGACACATTTGGAATTCATTGTGGAAAATATACTGCCATAGATTTATCTCAAATACCAAAGAAACTTTTAAAAGCATAATAAGTAGACAATATGTTTTAATTCACAGTTTATCATGAATGAGGAATGACTTGACATTTTAAGAACAAGATGAAATGAGTTAATTTTGTTATAATTTAATATATGATAGATAAGGATGGTATATCACAATTTTTTGTATATAACTACTAGCTAAGCTAGCTCGCTTATAACTTTTGTATTTGGATGATAAATCTTTCACTTTAGTAACCACTGACTAAAACTTACATGTATAAATCATATTGTCATGACTACAGTCCATAGCAATGACAAAGATAATAAAATCTCATTTGCTAGCCAATCAAATTTAGTCTTCCGTAAAAAAAAATATAAAAAATGTAACCATTCACTGATCTTTTCATATCCCTTCTCATTTTATGTGTTTTACTATTAATGTATAAATCAGTAAGAGTCATTTAAGAATTAGAAATTATTCTAACTTTAATTACTTATTCACTATATCCGAAAATTTAAATTTTCACCTAGTAGCAAGTGGCCAATAAACAATTTTGGTTTAGTGGTCAGTCTATCGCGGATTATTTGTAAAATCAATAAGTATGGTCATATATATTTAATTTGTAATATATGACATTAAGGGGAGGGATGGAGGGAAGAAGGAGAATCATCTGGTCAGATGAAAACAAAAGTTTGATAAGATGGGGATTGGAGAAGGAAGAATCGCACAATTTTTACATTAAAATGGAATTTGGGGGGGGGGGGGGGGGGATGATGGAAGGTTAGTTGCTTAATTTAACTATCAAATTGCATTGCTTAATTGACCCATGGCAGCACTTTAGTGTAAAATATAATCCTCTGACTGTAATTAAGGTCATTTTTAACTAATGATTTGCTTTATCCTTGAACTTTAGAAAAATTGAAAGTCTGAAAAAAAATAAAATCCAATCAGACCAAAAGAATAAAAATCTTTGTCATTCGTGGGATTTGCATGCAAAAAAACGAAAACATAATTTTGTTTAAATAAAATTTTCAGTTTTGAAATTTTTTTTTTTTTTTCTGGTGCATTAGATAAATACTACCACTTTTTTTTAAGTCAACAATTTAAATCAAAATATACTCTGACAGCATGTAAATTATTATGGATTCCATATTTAAAGGAAAATGAGTAATAATGTCCACAGAACAAGAAACACAATGAATGACCCTAGGGTTTACAGTAGCCGTTTGAGTGGCCGGGAAGACAATGAATGTAGTGTAACAATTAATAGTATTCTTTTGCTCTAGATAATTTTGCATAAGTTGAATGACGATTTATTTTGAATTCGATTTCAATTATTATCAGTTACAATTAGAAAGAGTTCCAAAATTCTATAATTTTTAATTTTTGAAAAATTTTAATTTATCTAAAGAGACATTTTTAAATAATAAAATAACAAAATTTCAATAAATGAATGCAGCATTAGACGTTAATCACGAAAATCAGTAGTCCGATAGGACCAGTTTGTTTAAGAAAATGCAAGTCTGTAGCCATCATGAGTTGTCCACTAGGGTAGTAAGTATAAAATAAAAATGTAAAAGTTTTAACAAAACTACTTTCTATAACAACTTAGTTGCTATCAGAATATATTTTGATTTAAATTGTTAACTTAAAAAAAAAGGGGGGGATAATATTTATCCAATGCACCAGAAAAAGAAATAGATTTTTAAATCTGAAAATTTTATTTAAACAAAATCATGTGTTCATTTTTTGCATACAAGTCTCATGAATTAATCTTTTCGTTCGATTGAATTTTAAGTTTTTTCAGATTTTCATTCTTTCTGAAGTTCAAAGATAAAGCAAATCATTTGTTAGAAATGACCTTAATGCAATAATGCTGCAATGACCCACAACCAAGGATTAGTTTTGCATTTTTTAGTATAGAATAACCAATACCCGCACTGGAAGTATAAAACTTGTTATATGCTGTAATTTTACAAGCTTTTAGAAAATTGTGTAAGAAATAAGATTTCTTTCTGTAAATGTCATTATCATCTATTTTAAAACTGGTTCATGGACTACTGGGATTATGATTTAATGCTTTGAGCATACCCTGTATTTTGAGAGTTCTGCACCTATGATTCTGACAATGTGGAAAATAACTTTCCTATTTCACTTGAGTAAAACAAACATTCAATGAATATCATAAGATTTTAGTTCTTTTAGTCATAAGATTTACATTTAAACATGTAATTTTATAACAAAATTTAGTTTTTTTATGTTTGGCTTTACATTTTTATTTAATATAGTAACTGAATGAATTAACCAGTGAATCTAAAATTTATATTATGTTCAGGAGTAAAAGCGGTGGCAATACTCAGTTTTCAACAAAAATAAAAATGTGTAAACATCAACAGAGCAATATATAATAAAGTATCTCCTTACATAACCACAAAGAGAAAAGAGTACATACATATTAGTACAACCATGTTGGTTAACTTTTGTGACAGAATCGGTAACATAAAACAAACATGTGGTAAATTCAGTATTTTTATGTATTATATAAATGACATTTCCAAAATACATATACATTTATCAATATATAATTCTAGGTTTTTTGTTTTATGTAAACAACCAATTCCATTGTGTAAGTTCGTTAACATAGTTGGCCTAATATGTAAGTGTACAAATAAAACAAAAATAGATTCCTGCAAATCCACGAAGCAGAATTTGAACCAAAAACGTATCTGTGTAGATATAAATGAAATAAATTTACTATAAACTTTTGGAATGCATAATAATTAAATAGAAAAATAAATTAAACAACGTATAATTAGTTATATATCACAATTGATAAAAATAAGCATGTTATTGTTACATATGCACCAAAGAGGATAATTACTGTTTTGTTTAAAAAGTATGTGCAAATTAGTTACAATGTAGAATGTATCAGAGTATGGCATATATGTATTTATTTACATTCTATAGGTCTGAGCTGAGCATCAATAAGTATCAAATCAAAATTTGCAGCAAACACCCAAAGTACAAGATATTTAGATGGAAAAGTTGCAAATTTAAATAAGTATTGATACTAAAGTGGACAAAATAAATATTACACTTATACATAGACATAAAAGAGTTGTTATTTGTCTTTCAATTAATTGCTAAATTAAACAATTTAGAAGCTAAAAATGTAAGAAAGAGGCCTGCAACCTAGTCTTGTGATTGTGAGCAACAATAAATGCATAAATTCAGCTATGAAATTATATCAATCCTTAAATTTGATATTTCTTGAAGGAATTTACCTATATGTATACAATGGTCCATTGACAGTAAATAGTTGCAATTTAACAAAGCTTTGTGGACAGCATGCACATCTATAATCTATTGGTTTGTTAAGCTATTTTTATGCTAGATGTGGTTAGTATTGAGTGAAAATTGATTAATAAAAACAGAGTATGGTAGTGAGTGGATATTTTACTATTATATCATATTGATTGATCTCATAATTTGAGAACAATGTCATATTGAAATAAGATAAATATGATCTCAAACTATGATTAGAAATAATAAACAAACAGTAAAGAAAATAAAAATTAGTAAATTTTAAAAGAATCTATAAAAACCTATAAAATATCACTAGCTAGGTACCTTTATATAATGCAGCATTGAAAGAGAAACTTTTCAATATTAAACCTATGAGCTTATGTACAACATGTAAACAATGCCTTTAAAGTAAACTAATTTACAATGCAAATAAAATATTTAAACTTCATGTTATTAGCTGATACAAACGTATGCCATGTAATATTACTGAGCTACTTGACCTTTAGCACAACATTGCATTTATGTATACTTTTAGCACTTAGAACTTTTATTTACCACACAAATCTTATAAAATTGAAAAAATTAACTGACACTTATATAAACAAGTCCCTTTAAATGTTATACATCAAAACAAACCAATAGGCGCAGAGCATACACACAGAAAACCGCATATCGTGTATACAAAACCAATTATCTACACAAGCTAGCTATATTGCGATGATAATTTGTAGCGATCGAAATACATTTCCGCATAAACATAGATACTAGTAAGTAATGAGGAGTAAAAAAAAAGGACTTTTTCTTATTGACTTGCGCTAAGCCTATTTCGTAAGTAGCCTAAAAATCTTACCCTCTCCAATTTCTGAAAATATTCCCTAAGAAATGTAACCGGATTTTCAGGGCGCCTTACACACAACTGAACAATACAATCTTTTAATAATCTTTGGATGTTGTGTCGCTGAACATAAGCTTCACATTCGCGCAAGCTCTGCTCTTCGTCACTGCTATGCGACGCCATCTTAACTGTTTTGCTTACCATAGAACGGTTGTGATTGACCGACTCCTGCTACGACCGGAACTCTGAACTCGCACACTTCGATGACGTCAGGCCCACTGCTTATCCTTTCTTTTCACATTCAACTTTTAAGAATATTTCGAAAAGTTCTCGCCGGGTCGCACAGGTCTGAAAGATCCCGTGGTGAATCCAAGACTGAAATCGCGGACCCTAATGCAATAGCTATTTTAGTAGCTAACCTCGGTTGGATATTTTTGTGGATTTTATATTTTGGACCTCGTCCAAAGAGCAGCTGTAACATATTTTTGGCATTGCAACGGATAATCTCAATTTTCTCTCCCCATAGCTTTCATTTTCCTAGTTTCTTTCATGGATTTTGGTTTTCTCCATGATAAATCTCTTTTTTAGACATCAATAATCGAAATTTAGGGTGCTCGAACACTGTTTCCAGAGTGATATAAATAGATATTTTACTCATAAAAAAAGAAAGTGGAGAGGAACGCATTGCGTCAAACTTGGAACACGCTTCTTAAGACAGACAAGCGTCACATCAAAGTTTCCGAGAAAGCTATTGCTATACATGCAATTGAACAAGTAAAATATTTTCTGCGTTTGTCTGCAAAAGAAATTTTCTTAAGATAATTTTTATCCCTTAAAGAAAATTATAAAAAAATTATTATTGTACATATATATAATCTTTGGAATATCATAAACTATTTTTATTATATATATATATATATATATATATAAATAATATATATATTTCCCCCAAAAAACAGATTAAAGAACTAATATAAAGTTAAACAAAATTTTTAACGCAAAGTAGAAAATAATAAAATAAGATAACACACATGATTTTTATACCCGACCGTCCAAGCAGTTACCTTACACCTTTCTGGTAGGTCGGACGGTCTGGGTTTCAACAACAACAACATGATTTTTATAGGATAAAACAAGTACTATTATGTCAGTTGGAAAACTAAAATGCTTCTGACTGACAAAAGCATGTAAAACACATGAAAAAAACCCCATTATTTATTTATAAAGAATATTTGTTTTTATTCAATATTTTTCAAAAGTTAAGAAAAAAAGAAGTTCACTATTATTTATTAATTTGCACCAAAATCTGATGTGCACTAGAATAACGCATATGTGGTCTAACTCTTAAATTTCACAAAAATAAGTTTGTAGGGTTTGAACCAGTGAAAGTATATATAATGAAAATGCAGAGAAATACGCAAACCTACCGATGATCATCATATCTTGTGGTATATTTTGGATACACATTTGGACATTTTTTCCCTAAAGGGTACATTGGTCTTGGACTGTTTTATTAGTGGTGAATTAATCTAAAATTAACCAAAAATGCAGATTTTCAAGACAGAAATGTATATAAAAATTTGTTCAAACTGATTTTGAAAATAAATTAAAATACTTGGTTGGTAACAGAATAAATAATTCATTCAAATAGTTTTCAATCAATCAGTTTTGGAGGTAAAAAAAGAGTTGACAAACACTCTTGTTTTTACTGGTGTGGTTACTTTGCCTTTTTATCCTGAAGAAAGAGATTGTTTTTTGCCTCAGGAATCAACTATTATGTTGCTACTGTTCATAAAGTATTTTAATTCCAGAACACAGGAAGCATGTGTAAAAATTTTAGATTTGGGGGTGTTAATTATCCGATCTCACCTCTTAATACGTCTCTGACCGGGTAGGGTTGACTGTGTGCCCGTTGAAAGATGATTATTTTTAAATTTTTCCCTTATCACTCTTGTGTATAATTTATTTACTCGTATTTACTGATCGACATTAATCCAAATATGAATCAAATTGGGTAATCAAATTTGGTTCGGTTATTTCAAGGGAAAATTAAACACAGTTTACTGATTATTAATCAGCTGGTACTAAGAATCTCTTATTTTTTTCCCCCAAATTTAGAAGAAAGACACAAAACAAATTTCTGGAGAGAGAGGGAGAATCCACTCGACTTTCTCATGCATTCATAATCGTTTTAGATCAACTTTTGTCACAATGATTCAGCCAATAGAAGACTCCAGTAGTAACGATTGAAAAAGATCTTCACATTATGTTGTTGGTAAAAAACATTTTGCCATACAATTATTTTTAATACTTTTTTTAAATATCTATGTCCCAGGATCTGCTACAGATAGAGCATACATGATGGATGATTTGAATTCAGCATGAAATTGCGGAGGGGTCTGGGGTTTCATTAAGGAATTCTACTTCTGGTTCAAAATATTTCGTTTTACTCAAGATTGGCTATAGATAGAGCAACTGATATGGATTCAGCGTTAATTTTTAAAAAAGGCAGGGTGACTTACTAAAGATTTGCATTTCCGGTTACTTTTCCACTTCCGGTTCAAATATTTTCATTTTACTTGGATCATCTATTTCTCGAGATTGACTATGCATATGGTTTAGATAATGACTGATATTTAGAATCAACTTTATGTCTACTTCCGTTTCTGGAGGTGTCACTTCCGATTCAAAAATATACATATTCCTTGAAAAATTTATTTATCAGGATTTGCTATAGATAAAGCTTAGATGATGGCTGATATGGATTCGGCACCAATTTCCATTTCCGGTTTTGGAGATGTTACTTCCGTTTTTCTTTTTTTGAAAATTCCAAACGAGTGGGAAGAGTATAGTCCCATATGGACGCAAAACTCGGAGTTTCTCTTGGAAATTTTCAACACAATTTTAGGGGACGAAAATTAAAAGGTAGGGGTAAAACAGGACTGAAAGCTTAAGGTGAAAATTATAGAATCTAGGGAACCTTGTACTCTTTTAGCAGGAAAGTACTCTGTATACCATGGTATATTTGTACTTTGTATAACATGGAATTCAAGAAGTGTAATAGCAGACATTTGTGTGACACATTTCTTGAATATAAAGTTAATCGATTTTTATTCTACATTTAAAAAAACATGCAAGTAAAGAAAATTATTAATTAACACTCCTAATTGCATTTTCATTATTTATAGTTTTTCGTTAATTTGTTATGGCATAATTTCTGAGGGGGCAAAATTACTTTTTTATTTCCATGGACAAATTAGTGTGCAGGAAATATGCATCGCTGCTTCCACACTTAGATAACTTTCCTTATATTGTATAGTATAATGTATAAGCAAAGTACTGTGACGGGGTTGAAAATTTGAATCCGAGATTTCGACGGGCGAGCGTTTCAAGCAACCCCTGAACACGAATCGAACGTTTTTGAGGTGATGTCTGTGAATGTGTGTGTGTGTCCCCGTGAGTTTGAGGTGAAGATATCTCACTAACAAATGGAACGTTTCGAACGAAATTTGGTACATATCGAGTTCGACAATGAAGTAAAACATCGTGCAAGGGATAAGATGTGCCATGTTGATGTCCTTAGTAGAGCACCAGTAGAAGAAAGAAAATTTACACCAAATGATGAATTCGATCTAACAAGTCCTGTTGAACTAACATATTCACCTATAATATTGTATATTGTATATTGCTACTGTAAACGATCAGGTAGCTGTACTTCAATCTTAGTATAAGGAAGTACAAAGTATTTTGCAAGCAATAACTAAATCCTCAATTAAAAGAAACCCTGCAGAAAGTCAACTTACCAATCCGTATAGTCTAGGAAACGGAATTCTTTATAGAGTAATAACAAATCGTGATGCAAGCAAGAAACTGTTTGTTATGTCTCGGCCCATGCGGAAGTATTTAGTTGTCCGCTATCACGATTTTGCTGGACACTTGAATCGATAAAGTTAGATAGCTAATACAAGAAAAACATTGGTTTCCAAGTATGAGGAATTACATAAAGCAGCATATACGACAATGAGCTAGTTGCGCTTTTAACAAAGTCCCTGCTGGAAAAATTCAAGGGAAATTAAACCCAATTCCTCCTGGGAGACGACTGTTTGAAATTATTCATATTGACTTTCTTGGACCCCTTGCAGCTAGTTCTCGCAGAAACAAGGAAGTTTTGGTCATCATAGATAACGTAACAAATTCATACGTTTACGTGCTTGTTCCACATGCACAATGGCCAATATACTAACGATTTTCCAATTGACTTGTTACCTGAAGAAGGGAAATGTTGTGAACCAAAAATCCTACAGGCAAAAGCAAAAGACACTTTTTTTGAGTCTGAAGCTAAAATGAAGAAATATTACGATAAACGACACTGCGATAAACAAGTATGAAGTCGGTGATGTCTTTATGAAGCGTTTGCCAGAGCACACTGGTAGCAGCACAAAACTGCAAGTACGATACCGTGTACTCTTAGTGGTAGAAACTGTTTTATCCTCTGACACATATAGAGTCTGATCTGCGGAATATTGGACAAGGACGAAGACGACGACCAAGTTATGGAACTACTACACACGCCTCGCAATTGAAGCTGTTCAAATTAGTGAACGACGAGGAACATTATGACCTTGAGGATGTAGATGGCGAGACTACCGTAAATACACCATGGACGAGGACGCCTATTTTGCAGGATAGCCGATTGTAGGCGACAACTGAGAACTATTTCCTTTCATATTCATTTTATTCTTATAACCTTGCTTTAGTAGCACTCAGTGAGTCACGTGATGTTATGTACGACGCTTGATGCCCGTATTCGATGTTGTAATATATTTTTGATTTATTACAATGCGAAGTATTTAATCATTTTTTTTAAATTTATGCTAAAATGCCATTCATTAACATTCTTTTGCCTGATACATCCCTTACATACCTATTTTAACATTACGTTAAATAATGATATAATTAAACCTACTACAAAGGAATATTATTTTGTTAACTTATCGTAATAAAAGATTTGATAAAGTACTATTTGGTGAAATTTTAGGGATATGTAAATATTTAGTACCTATTAATGATATAAAGATATGTATAGTATATATATACATTACCCCAAATGGCAAAAAAATACCATATATGGTCACTAATCTTAACCTATACGTAAACTTTCTCATATGAAACTGCTTCCAAATAACATTTTTAAAGCCTAGAGAACACGAAGGCAGCATCTTTACCATACCGCCAGATCCCTCCCCACTCTGCTGTAACTGTACATTGTGTAAAACGACACAGACGGCATTGAGATTTCTTGAGAGAGAGAGAGAGAGAGAACTGGTTGCCAGAGCTTGGCCGGTCTATGTAACTATATCTGTTCCAGTATCATATAATAAAGTAAATTTTGATAACTTAAAATGTCTCTTCCCTGGATTATTGTAGTCAATATTACACACATACACACCAGGCCACTCAAATTCCTGCTGTAAGCCCTAGGACCAGCCGAGTGGTATGGACCTTCAACACACACACACACACACACACATATATATATATATATATATCTGTTACAGTATCATATAATAAAGTAGATTTTGATAACTTGAAATGTCTCTTCCCTGGATTATTGTAGTCATGTAAGTCTTTTTCATGTAAGTCAAGAATTATAGGAGCCAAGAAAGGCCTAGCTCCAAATGCAGTTTTTTTAGGTTTGAATCTTTTCATCTATTACACTATTCATGCACTTACACCATGTATGTTAATGCAGGGAACACGGGGATTAGTACCTTAAATACCTCTATTACATATATATGATTTATGAAAAAAAAACATATAAAAGATAAACATAATTTAATCATTGGGTGTAGTTATAGGCTTCTATTTACCAGTCATTCACAAAAGTGAAATCCAATTTTCAATTGCTTACCTTATATATGGAACAGGGAAAGAGGGGTATTTAATACCTATATAGTATCTGTTCTATTTATAATGGAATTTTTCTCCAGCCTAACGTTGAGTCCATTTTATGTTTCACATATGTTCTTCAGAACATTTTCAATAAAAGTTTAAGTCACTGGTATTAAAATACAAGCAAATAAATTTCTTTAAAAAAAAATAATAATATATGCCGGAAAAATATAATGATATCTTTAATAGTTATAAATCTAGTTAATAATTGTGTATCATTCAATTAATGTCGACTATCAGACATGCGAACATATAATGGATATAAAATTTCATGATGATACTTAAAAATAATACTGTTTATATTTGTATCATAAAATATTACCCCCATTGTTATAAATTAAGCCAATAGCTGTATATCATTCGATTAACGAAGACCAGAACATATAATGACCGTTGATCCCAATTAATAAAAAATAACCGACTGGCAAATATTAAAAGCCTGGGCACATAATACCGCAACGCCCAACCAAGGTCAAATTCGGTGTGTGATGCGGGCTACTTACTGTATTAAGAATGACATGGTTGTCGTGACAGGAAATTTCTGGTGGATGGAGCATCTCACACGCAAAACGGATTCCTAAGGTTTGTTGGGTAAGGAGTTATGAGTCCGGGGCACCCTGCCAAAATGTCTCATGGTTACAAATGCAAAGCTGTATTGTCACAAAGTTTGAGCATTCTTCGGCATGTTTGGTGTTATCATCTGCTGCTGCACGGGTTTAAAACTTTCAGTGAAGAGTCGAGAAAAATTAAAATAAAAAATTATACTGCTAAAATTTTAATTTTAAATTTGCTTTAAATTTATTAAAGATTTTTATTTAAAATTAAAGCGTAGACTAGGTAAGTATTTCCACAATTTTTTTTTTTTAAAGCTTTTTAATTGTTCGATAATAAAGCAAAATTTCTATTTACATTTTTAAAATTTAAAAATATAAAAACTATTGAGAAATTAAAATATTTAAAATTTCTGAATTTCTCACACTATTATATGCAGAAAGTATTTCCGAGTTCGCTATTTTGTCGGAGAAATATGTTTTAAGATTTCCTGGACACATTTCAAACACTTTTGAAAGAAATGTTGTTTTTGCAAGGCCATCAATACAGTTTAAAAGCTTTTTAATTGTTCGATGATAAAGCAAAATTTATATTTAACATATTTAAAATTTAAAAATATAAAAACCATTGAGAAATTAAAATATTTAAAATTTCTGAATTTCTCACACTATTGTATGCAGAAAGTATTTCCGAGTTCGCTATTTTGTCGGAGAAATATGTTTTAAGATTTCCTGGACACATTTCAAACACTTTTGAAAGAATGTCAGACTTTGGAAGAATGTTGTTTTCGCAAGGCCATCAATACAAGTTGTGGGCTCCCTACAAATATTTATCAAGTCCCCCCCCCCCCCTATCCATAAATCCTGTAAATTTTTCATTCTTTCTTCATCCTCAAAAGAAAAATACTGGATGTCCTTCTAGAAACATACTTATATGCAACGAGCAGGGCTGGTCCTAGACTATTTTGCTCCCTAGGCAAGGTGAGTTACTTCCCCACCCCACCCACACACACACAGACACACGCCAAAAAATGCAGACATTGATTTTTAAAAACAGTTGCCTGTTAGTCGTGAACCAAATAAAAAGCATAAAACTTAAAACTGCTAAATTTATTTTAAATTGCAAAAACACGTAATAAGCAACCTTTGACTATTATTCGCAAATACAAAAGAAAATATTTTAGCACACCAATCATTTCAAACTAATGGCCACATCGATATAATGCATACCTCGCCACAAGTAACACAAAGTAAAACCTTTTACTTCGCGCTTTAAGTACATACTATGGCGGGAAAGTTACTTGACGTAACCAACCCACTATCTTACCACAATATTTTGTTTACAGTCAGACAGAGAAAGAAACAAGAAAACAGAGGTTCTTGCGAACGCTGTTATATGCTCCAGGAGCCCAAAGCGGGCGACCACCACCACCACCAGAAAACACAGACAGTTAAGACGTTTCATAAAAGTTTCAATTTTAGGCACATTAAAATCTCGGATTGCATGCCTATTCCTTCCCAAGTTTTATCATAAATTCAACCACACCAACTGCTGATTCTCGCGTATGTGTAATTGATACAGTTACCAAGCCAAGTAGTATATTACTTTCCTTATATACATAATGTATAAGGAAAGTATTGTGACGGGGTCCAAAATTCGAATTCGAGTTTTCGACGGGAGAGCACGTTTCAAGCATCCCTGATCACGAATCAAACATTTTTGAAGTGATGTCTGTGTGTGTGTACGTGTGTGTGTCAGTGAGTCTGTGGAGACGATAACTGACGAACGAATGGACCGATTCGAACGACATTTGGTACAAAAATCACAATCCGTAAACACTGGAAGCCTATTGTTTTTATACCCAATCGAATGTTCAGAACCCCCTTGAATTTTCGAGTGAAATTTTTAAAAAATCGTCAAAAAATCAAAACCGCCAATAAAGTTACGCAAATAGGCATTTCTTATGTAATTTTTCATTAGAAAACGATTGACATAAATTTTAGAACGCTAACATGAACCGTTCGCGAGATATTGCACATTTTCCAAAAAAATTATCAAAAAGTCATATAAAATTAAAAAAAAAAATTCCTATTGAGAAACATGTTCACTTTTCATATGTAATACCATACGATAAATTTAGTGACATCATTCTCGTGGATCTAGATCGTTCCATTCATGAGAAAAGATACTTTGAGTAATACTTTTGTATTTGAACGCCAATAGTCATTTATCTGCTATAAGAATAACTTATTTCTCCGTCAGTAAAGCTTGGCGAGATTTTGGCGACGAATTTGGCGTAATGTCGCCAACTTGGCGACTTTTTGAAATGTTGTCAAATGAACGAAAATCTCGCCAAATGGATTAAAATGACGCTAAATCGATGAAAATGACGACTAATTGTCGAAAACTCAATATCTTGGAAATGATATAAGTATCTACTATAAGAAAAACCTATTTTTTTACTGTAAAAGTAGTAAATTCATTGCATTATATAAGGAAAGTCATGTGTTGCCCACATCAGATTTTTTTCCAGCATTGTAGAGCGTATGCAAATTTCTATAAGCTTGAGCTTTGTGAAAATACTTTCACCACTTGCCACCGATACTGGAAGTGTGAGAAGATATTTTGAGCAATGAAAACGTTAGGTACATTGTCCAGGATTTTTGTTGCAGTACGAAGAGAAGCACTTCTTTTGGCAGCGTAGACTTGGGAAGTCTACGAGCTATTGCTATAAGCTCGCAACACAGATCTTCACCATCAATATATGCGTTTTTATAATGCAATCAACAGTTTTCAACCTTTTTGCAGCCCTGAATTACATTTTGGTTGATTTCAACATCAGACTCAGACATGTCATTATTTGAAGGCTTGATTACGCAAACAAAACGTACAATCATTGTCATTTGTTTAATATGACTAACATCAAGTGTGGAGTCAGGACTAATTGAATAGTATTTAGCTGAATTTGTATGTATGTGTTCAAATTTGCTGATTTATAGCACCGACTAGAAGTTGTATAAGCTCATTATGGATATATTTTCTTAAACAGTGAACCATTGTTTCTTGATCTAACTTTATGAAAATGTTAACTTTATGATAATGTTAACTTTATGATAATGTTCATTCATGATAGGATTGGAAATGGCTAGTTATTCAACAAACTTTAAAAAATGTCCATTGCTAGAATTGGTCAATTTTTTATTTTTACAGAAGAATATGAAGTTTTTCATGCCAAGACTTTGATCAAAGCAATCAAGCTTTGTAAGATTTGCCGCCAATATTGTGCTTCTTGATTAATTTTCTGTTGGTTAATGTCATCTGCTTTTACTTGAGAAAAGCTCGATTCAAATTCATGCGTACTTTTGTTCATTTGCTTAAAAAAAGTTATTGCTAAAACACAGATGGGGGTGCGACTACACCTTATGAAAAAGTGAATGTATAAATTTAATTAATCTCTGTTTTCACAGCTCCCAGACAACGCCAGGTATATTTATTGCTTAACATTAGAATGTTTTAAACGCTACGTTACGTAGGCTGGGTAATGATACTCAGTAAGGATTTCCTCT
The DNA here is from genome assembly GCA_951213105.1 of Amaurobius ferox. Taxonomy (NCBI): domain Eukaryota; kingdom Metazoa; phylum Arthropoda; class Arachnida; order Araneae; family Amaurobiidae; genus Amaurobius; species Amaurobius ferox. Next base: position 39,961,337 of record OX578138.1, read on the forward strand.
TCTGGTTCTGGCGATGTCACTTCCGATTCAAAAATTTAAATTTTCCTTGAAACATCTATATCTTAAGATCTGCTATAGATAGAGCTGTGTTAATGATAAATATGAATTCAGCATTTAATTCCAAAGTGGGTAATGATACTCAGTAAGGATTTCCTCTTCTGGTTCTGGCGATGTCACTTCCGATTCAAAAATTTAAATTTTCCTTGAAACATCTATATCTTAAGATCTGCTATAGATAGAGCTGTGTTAATGATAAATATGAATTCAGCATTTAATTCCAAAGTGGGTAATGATACTCAGTAAGGATTTCCTCTTCTGGTGTCACTTCCGATTCAAAAATTTAAATTTTCCTTGAAACATCTATATCTTAAGATCTGCTATAGATAGAGCTGTGTTAATGATAAATATGAATTCAGCATTTAATTCCAAAGTGGGTAATGATACTCAGTAAGGATTTCCCCTTCTGGTTCTGGCGATGTCACTTCCGATTCAAAAATTTAAATTTTCCTTGAAACATCTATATCTTAAGATCTGCTATAGATAGAGCTATGTTAATGATAAATATGAATTCAGCATTTAATTCCAAAGTGGATATTGATACTCAGTTAGGATTTTCCCTTCCGGTTCTGGCGATGTCACTTCCGATTCAAAAATTTAAATTTTCCTTGAAACATCTATATCTTAAGATCTGCTATAGATAAAGCTATGTTAATGATAAATATGAATTCAGCATTTAATTCCAAAGTGGGTAATGATACTCAGTAAGGATTTCCTCTTCTGGTTCTGGCGATGTCACTTCCGATTAAAAAATTTAAATTTTCCTTGAAACATCTATATCTTAAGATCTGCTATAGATAGAGCTGTGTTAATGATAAATATGAATTCAGCATTTAATTCCAAAGTGGGTAATGATACTCAGTAAGGATTTCCCCTTCTGGTTCTGGCGATGTCACTTCCGATTCAAAAATTTAAATTTTCCTTGAAACATCTATATCTTAAGATCTGCTATAGATAGAGCTATGTTAATGATAAATATGAATTCAGCATTTAATTCCAGAGTGGATATTGATACTCAGTTAGGATTTCCCCTTCCGGTTCTGGCGATGTCACTTCCGATTCAAAAATTTAAATTTTCCTTGAAACATCTATATCTTAAGATCTGCTATAGATAGAGCTATGTTAATGATAAATATGAATTCAGCATTTAATTCCAAAGTGGGTAATGATACTCAGTAAGGATTTCCTCTTCTGGTTCTGACGATGTCACTTCCGATTCAAAAATGTAAATTTTCCTTGAAACATCTATATCTTAAGATCTGCTATAGAGAGCTTAGATAATGACTGATACGAATTCACCAATTAATGTTGAACACCAGAACATATTTATAATGATCAAAGATAATCTAATCAACAGTAACCTATTATAAAAGTATTAAAAGCCCCTGTACTATAAATCTCGCAACGCCCAAGGACAAATTCGGTGTGTGATTTGGAAAACTGCATTAAGAGAGACATAGCTGGCGTGACAGGAAATTTCTTGTGGATGCAGCATCTCACACGCAAAATGGATTCTTCAGGTTTGTTGGGTAATGAGTTATGAGTCCGGGGTACTCTGTCAAAATGTCACAAAAAGCAATGTTGATCCAAATGCAAAGGTGTGTTATTAGATCACGCATCTTTCGATTTGCTCGAGGTTATTGTCTGTTGCCTGACAGGTTTAGAACCTCCAGTAAAATGTTAGGGAAAATTATATATATATATATATATATATATATATATATATATATATATATATATATATATATATATATATATATATATATATATATATATATATATATATATATACATATAAAAACAAGTATATCACGAAAGGAACTCCTATTTAAGTAAAGGAGAAAATAGAAACCTTACAGAGGATGTGGTGCTTAGCAGCTCTGCATCCAGAGTGGCATATAAGGATATAAACAAGAAGAAAAAATAAGCGAGAATATACAACCATACACGACAAGAGAAATTCATACAATATCAAAATTAATAATATTATTGATTGGAATTCAAACCTCAATAAAAATATATTCAGAAATATTATTATCGGATACTTCAGAAGAAACAGAAACTACAATACTTTTAAAAAAGACTGCATTTATGAATGTAATAAAATAATAAATGATACATTGAAAAGAAATTACCCTAGATATTTTTTACAACATTATTACTATTCCTTTTTCAAAGAAAGAAATTGTGCTTTGTTTGAATCTAAATGAGCATTCTTAATCATATATATATTCATATCTGCGATCCTATCATTATGAAGTCTTTTCGCGAATGCGCGACTTTCCCTTATAAAATGTTGTGTTTTCATGTTGGATTGTAGGGTGTATCTCTTCCTTGCTTGGTTCCATCTTTGCTTTTGTGTTCGTTCGGGTGCTTCTGTCTTTGCACATGTGGGAGATTGACCATTGAGTTACATTGGTGCCGTGAGCGTTGCCCGGGTCGTAAAAGCTGCTTTAAGCGGGAAAGGGGTGTCGCAATCCACCCCTGCCATTCTATGCAAATCATATGGTCACTCCTGTTCTCGCTTATTTTTTTCTTCTTGTTTATATCCTTATATATATATATATATATATATATATATATATATATATATATATATATATATATATATATATATATATATGTATATAAATATATATATACATATATAAAATATGTGTGTGTGTGTGTGTGTAATGGTAGTTAAGAAATTGAGAAGGAAAACAGGTAAACATGATTCTCTCCAAATACACAGGCATGACACTCTCAAAATACAATTTTGTACGTCGGTCGGACTTCTCCTCGGCTCTTAACCTTCTATCAAGTTTCAGAGCAATATGCCGCCCTTGCGATCTCTATATTACAAAAATGTAATGGAGGATGCCGTTATGGATGGGGAAAGATTATTCTAGAATCATCTTTTAGTCGTAAAATTATGCTTATAGGATATTCAAGGCGGAGAGAGTGGAAAATTCAATAGAGAAAATTCACGTTGAGATAGGAATCTGGTATAATATATGTATACAGGGTGTCCCAAAAGGATTGAAACGCGCTTTAATTCTTTATCCGTTGGAGATAAGTAGGCAATGTAAAGTGCAAAAATGTTGAAAGTAAGGTAGGAAATAAGACTAGGTTAACGAAACAGTCCTCCCATTCATTTTTGAAAAGTTACACTTTTTAAATTTTTATACGACCTCCTTAGACAAATTGGGTCAATCAGAAAATTTTAATTTTTAATGCAACAAGACCATTAAAAGACAAGAAATATCAATCATGCTTAAAGCATTGATTATGAAACACTTTCCAACTTCAATGCAATTTTATTTAAACATGTCTAAAATGCAATACATTCCTCGGTAATATTTTAAAACTTCTCACAATATTACATTGATTTATTATATTTGAAAACTTAAACCTTCATCGAAAAAAATGAACTTCATTCAAATGACGGCATTGAAATATAAATTGCCTGGTTTAAACATCTCTAAAATGTGATATATTACTCGGTAATAATTTTAGAATTATCATAATACAACGATAATTTATTATATTTAAAAACTTCATCGAAAACAACTGAAATTCATTCAAATGACGTCATAGAAAAAATAATGGCTCTCTCTCTAAAAAAGCAGCATTTCATTCATAAATAATTTCCTATTCATGTCATTCATCACAATACTATAATATAATTTATTTTATTTAAAAATTAAGACCATGGAGCTACAAGTAATTTAACTCTATGCTTAAAACTTCATCGCAAAAAATCGTCCTTCTCTCGGTAAAGTCAATGAATATTTCTTTCATATCAGCTATGCAGACAACATGAGCTAAATTCTTTTGCGTTAAAAAGATACAGCAATTCCTATACAACTCATCCTACATATTTTGCTGTTTACATTTTACATAAGTGAAAAATAGGCTTCGTTGTAGAAATAATCAAATTTGGATGAGCATTTAAACTCATATATATTGTAATTGCGTTGTTTTAGTATGTAGATGCACAGAATTTAAAACAAAATAAAGTGGTTTTAGAACGGATACAACACTCAATATGAAATAAAAAGAACTTTAAAAATCACGATTTTGAGACAAGATGGATGCCATATATCATTTTGAAGTGGATCACGTGATACTTTCATATCATGGTCACGTGATCGTTTCATATAAGAGGTGTTATTATTATTTTAATTTTAATTAAAAAACTACTGAATATATTTCGCTGAATTTTTTTTTATATATTTTATGGAGCAATTTGAATATTACCTAAAAATTTCGAAGCAATTTGTGAATTTTAAATCCGCTTAAAAAATGTTTGAAAAATTAGGTCCCATATAGGGCTCAATGTATTTCATTTTTCAACCCGGGTTCAATCCAAAACTAATTGGGTGATATTATTCATTTATATTCCCATAGGTCCTACAGACCGTCTGAACAACATACTAAAATTTCATTTTGATTAAGTCATTTTTACGGCAGTTATCGTGCTAACGGACAGACAGATAGACAGACAGACAGAATGAACAAAGTCATAAACACTTTTCAACTTTGTTGTAAAGTGTTAAAAACCGCATATCTGTATCTTTCAAATCAACTGAATTATGATAAAGGAAAAAATCTGACTTATGCCACTTTTCCGTACCATGTGAAAGGTGTTTCATCAGTGAAAATAGGGATCATAAACAAATTGACGATGAATATTGTTTAGATCAAAAATTCGTTAATATGTGTCAAAATTTCGAAAAGCTTGTTATTTGTTAAAAATACCAAAATGCACAGCCAGTTACGTGCTCTTAATACGTCAATTCAGAACTAAACATGCTGAAGAAGTGTTGTATCCGTCCTAAAACCGCTTTGTTTTTGCTTAAATTCTGTACATCTACATACTGAAATAACGCAATTACAATATATTTGAGTTTAAAGGATCATCCAACTTTGATTATTTCTTCAACGAAGCCTATTTTTCACTTATGGAAAATGTCAATACCAAAAGATGTTGAATGGGTTGTACAAGAATTGCTATTTCTTTAACGCAAAAGTATTTAGCTCATGGAGTCTGCAACATAGTTGATATGAATGAAATATAAATTGATTTTACAGAGAGAAAGACGATTTTTTCGATGAAGTTTTAAGCATAGAGTTTAATTACTTGTATCTCCATGGTCGCATTTTAAATAAAATAAATTATTATAGTATTGTGAAGATTGAAATGAATGGAAAAATGTTTATCAATGAAGTGTTGCTTTTATAGAGAGAGCCAGGCTTGTTATATCTCGATGCGTCATTTGAATAAATTTCATTTGTTTTCGATGTTTTCAAATATAATAAATTATTGTAGTATTATGACAATTTAAAAAATATTATCGAGGAGTGTATCGCATTTTAGAGATGCTTAAATAAGGCAATTTATATTTCAATGCCGTCATTTGAATGAAGTTCATTTTTTTCAATGAAGGTTTAAGTTTTCAAATATAATAAATTAATGTAGTATTGTGATAAGTTTTAAAATATTACCGAGGAATGTATTGCATTTTAGACATGTTTAAATAAAATTGCATTGAAGTTGGAAAGTGTTTCATAATCAATGCTTTATGCATGATTGATCTTTCTTGTTGTGATATGTCACAATATACATCTCTAATTTGATATAGGGTCCCCATTCACAATGTTCAATTTTCAATTAAATATAACTCACTCAATTTTAAAGATACATATATGCGGTTTTTTAACACTTGACAACAAAGTTGAAAAGTGTTTATGACATTGTTCATTCATCCTGTCTGTCTGTCTGTCCGTTAGCACGATAACTACTGTAAAAATGACTTAATTAAAATGAAATTTCAATATGTTGTTCAGACGGTCTGTAGGACCTATGGGAATATAAATGAATAATATCATCCAATTAGTTTTGGAATAAACCCGGGTTGAAAAAATGGAATACATTGAACCCTATGGGACCTAATTTTTAAAACATTTTTTAAGCGGATTTAAAATTCACAAATTGCTTCGAAAATTTTAGGTAATATACAAATTATTCCATAAAATATATAAAAAAAATTCAGAAAAATATATTCAGTAGTTTTTTTAAATAAAAATTAAAATAATAATTACACCTCTTATATGAAGCGATCACGTGGCCACGATGTGACAAGATCACGTGACCACGATGCGACAAGATCACGTGACCCACTTCAAAATGAAATATGGCATCCATCTTGTCTCAAAATCGTGATTTTAAAAGTTCTTTTTAATTCATATTGAGTGTTGTATCCGTCCTAAAACCGCTTTATTTTTGCTTAAATTCTGTGCATCTACATACTGAAATAACGCAATTACAATATATTTGAGTTTCAATGATCATCCAAATTTGATTATTTCTACAACGAAGCCTATTTTTCACTTATGTAAAATGTAAACAGCAAAATATGTAGAATGAGTTGTATAAGAATTGCTGTATTTCTTTAACGCAAAATTATTTAGCTCATGGAGTCTGTATAGCTGACATGAATGAAATATTCATGGATTTTACAGAGAGAAGAACGTTTTTTTTCGATGAAGTTTTAAGGATAGAGTTTAATTACTTGTAGCTCCATGGTCTTAAGTTTTTAAATAAAATAAATTATTGTAGTACTGTGATGAATGAAATGAATGGGAAAATGTTATGAATGAAATGCTGCTTTTATAGAGAGAGCCAGGCGTGTTATTTTTTCTATGACGTCATTTGAATGAATTTCAGTTATTTTCGATGAAGTTTTTAAATATAATAAATTATTGTAGTATTATGATAATTTTAAAAACATTACCGAGGAATGTATCGCATTTTAGAGATGTTTAAACCAGGCAATTTATATTTCAATGCCGTCATTTGAATGAAGTTCATTTTTTTTCGATGAAGGTTTAAGTTTTCAAATATAATAAATTAATGTAGTATTATGATAAGTTTTAAAATATTACCGAGGAATGTATATTTTAGGATGAAATATTTTGGAGATGTTTAAATAAAATTGCATTGAATTTGGAAAGTGTTTCATAATCAGTGCTTTAAGCATGATTAATCTTTCTTGTTTTTAATAATCTTGTTGCATTAAAAATTAAAATTTTCTGATTGACCCAATTTGTCTAAGGGAGTCGTATAAAAATTTGAAAAGTGTAACTTTTTGAAAATGAATGGAAGGACTATTTCATTAACGCAGTTTTATTTCCTACTTTTCTTTCAACATTTTTGCAATTTACATTGCCTTCTTATCTCCAACAGGTAAAGAATTACAGCGCGTTTCAAACTTTTGGTACACCCTATATATATATATATATATATATATATATATATATATATATATATATATATATATATATATATATATATATATATATATATATATATATATATATATATATATAAAAATTGAAGGATTTTAATCGAAAATTATGCATAAACTACTGTATGTACAAAAAAAACCCATCTCTAGCATATCTGTTACAAATGAGTAACTATAAGCCAAGTCTAAGGATAAAGATAGAAGATTACATATCACTACATTGGAAAGGGGGATGAGAAGAATATTAGGATTCAAAAATCACAATTAAAAGTATATAAAAGTAAATAAAAATAAAACTCTGCAAAAATGAGAATAGGCAATAATAATCAGCTCAAGACAAGAGATCAAGAATAGAGAACAATACATCGAAACCACACAAAAAATGGCGGTCACTTCGAAATTGCATTCTCATCAGGACAGCCATACAATTCGAATTAAAACCGATAGAATAGCCAGTTTCTGACAATGGCGATAGTATTTAACTATAGACACCATTGGAACTGTCTACTGGCTAGTGGAATTAGAAAAATAAATCAATTGAATTATACAAAGCTGAAAAACAATACCTCCACGAACTGTAATGTGAAATCAAAAGCATAGCACCACGTGTAAGATAAACTAGTGACTGAGCATTTCACCTCAGTCAATATATATATATAAACAATATAAAAATCGTAAATTCAATGGTAGAATAGAAGATGGAATAGAATATGGTATAATACACTATCTTAAAAAATTTTTATGCCTACAGAATACAATGAAATAAAATGAAATTCAAAAATAAAGAGGAAATTAATATATATATATATTCAATTTTAATATTTCAATTTTAATATTTTATATATATATATATATATATATATATATATATATATATATATATATATATATATATATATATATATAGATATAGATATATATATATATATATATAATATTAAAATTGAAAATCCAGTGGTAGTATAGAAGTAGTAACTCATAATACACTAACTATCTTAACATTTGCCTACAAAACACAATGAAATAAAAATGAAATTCAACCATAATGAGGAAATTAAAATACATATTACAGGTCATACTGCTAATGATAATCAACAAATATCAATGGTGTGGAATCGAAAATAGGAATACAAAAAATATCAAGCATTAAAGTATGCACGTGGAAAAACTTTAGGCTTAAGACTTGTTCATTTCGAAAAAATTCTTTTTCAAGTCCTAATATTTAATCGAAATGAACACAAAAATGCTTGTTTCTGAAACACAAGATAGATTGTATCTATAAACTTGCGTTATTTAGACGACAAGCATAAAGATTGAAAAAATAGATAGGAAACATAAATATCTTAAAATACAACTCAAATGTACAACTATGATGAGCAATAAATGACAAGACCAGTGTTGCCATTCGCTAAAGTTTAAAGAAGAGATCTACTGTTACCAATTGTGAGTAATAAATAACAGTACTGCGTAAAGGCAGTAAAATGTGACATTCTATGGTAAAAGCTGCAAAATAAAAGGATATATATTGTAATGTATATTCAAGAGAATGTAGATGTATGGTTAAAATAAGATACTAAGGAGAGATTTTAAGAATTTTAGGCTAATCGAAACTTATTAACTATATCATTTACTAAATCTGCTGGATATTCATATGATTTACTGGTAATTTTTAGGTTATTAATGTGCAAAATATTTTTTTTAAAGATATTTTTATGCAACAGTTTGAACGATTTTTTTTTATTACTTTCCCTGCAATACATGGTAATGTATAGGGAAAGTATTGGAATCATGTCGAAAATCGCAACTCGAGTTTTCGACGGATCTACACGTTTCGAGAATCTAGAATACGATAAAACTATTTTTAGCGTGACGTCTGTGTGTGTTGTTGTTGTTGAAACCCAGACCGTCCGACCTACCAGAAAGGTGTAAGGTAACCGTTTGGACGGTCGGGAAGTGCGTCTGTGTGTGTGTCTGTGTGTCTGTCTGTGTGTCTGTCTGTCTGTGTGTCTGTCTGTCTGTGCAGATTTTGTATCCACTCTAACTAAAAAACTAATACACCGAATTTCACAAAATTTGGTAGGTAAGTCAGTTGTGGGCGAATCTGGTGCTGATTAGTTTTGGTTACGATTCGGGATAAAAGAACCCGCCTTTTTTTGCGAAATGGCCCGCAAAAGCTTGTATCCACTCTAGCTGAAAAACTAATAGATCGAATTTCACAAAATTCGGTAGATGTGTCACGTATAGGTCACCCTGGTGCTGATTAGATTTTGGTACGATTCAGAAAAAAATAACCTGCTTTTTTTGCAAAATGGCCTGCAAAAATTGTCAAAATCTAAACTAAAAAGCTACGTATGCTCAAATATATCCATTAAATGCTCCTTTAATACGTAATTTTTAACGAAGAAAAGAATAAGACCAACCCCATTACACTAGGACTAGCCGTTCTCGAGATATCTTAGTATTTTTGTATTTTCTCTACGCCATCTTTGAAAATAAGTCCAGTTATCAAATGAGAACGAAAATTGAATTAAAAGTGAATTAAATTTAATTAAAATAAAGAGAACGTGAATATAAGTCTGCAGGGAAAGTCATGTGCTGCCCACATCAGATTTTTTTTATACTTTACACTACGCTTTACCTTTTGGCATGTTTTATTCATATTCAGCGACGACTTGTCTCAAAGACCAATTTTTACTTTCCCTGCAATACATGGTAATGTATAGGGAAAGTATTGGAATCATGCCGAAAATCACAACTCGAGTTTTCGACGGATCTACACGTTTCGAGACCTCTAGAATACGAAAAAAACCATTTTTAGCGTGACGTCTGTGCGTGTGTCTGTGTGTCTGTCTGTCTGTCTGTCTGTCTGTGTGTCTGTCTGTCTGTCTGTCTGTGTGTCTGTCTGTCTGTGCAGATTTTGTATCCACTGTAACTAAAAAACTAATGGACCGAATTTCACAAAATTTGGTAGGTAAGTCACTTGTGGGCGGGGCTGGTGCTGATTAGTTTTGGGTACGATTCGGAATAAAAGAACCCGCATTTTTTTTGCGAAATGGCCCGCAAAAGCTTGTATCCACTCTAGCTGAAAAACTAATGGACCGAATTTCACAAAATTCGGTAGATAAGTCACGTATAGGTCACTCTGGTGCTGATTAGATTTTGGTACGATTCGGAAAAAAATAACCTGCCTTTTTTTGCAAAACGGCCCGCAAAAATCTTCAAAATCTAAACTAAAGAACTAGGTATACTCAGATATATCCATAAAATGCCCGTTTAATACGTAATGTTTAACGACGAAAAGAATAAGACCAACCCCATTACACTAGGACTAGCCGTTCTCGAGATATTTTAGTTTTTCGTACTTTCCCTACGCCACCTTTGAAAATAAGCCCGGTTACCGAATGAGAACGAAAATTGAATAAAAGTGAAATAAATGTAATTAAAATAAAGAGAACGTGGATATAAGTCTGCAGGGAAAGTCATGTGCTGCCCACATCAGATTTTTGAGGTTTCGTATGGGGTCGCCACGTACAGGTTTCCGTGCAATAGATTCCCGAGAACTTCCCCCTTACCCAAACTAAATATTGAAAATTGACTGATTGACATATATCTAAACGGCACTCGTTCAAGCAGAAAAGTGAATCTTCGTGTAAAACAGACATTAGTTTGTATTTAAACTGTAATATTCTCTTTAAAATATCAGGATTTCACGGTCATGAACTTCCGAGCGTCGGTTTAGGGTTGTGAGGGCGCAAGTAATTTGTGCCAGTGTTCGAGTATCGGTTTAGTGGCAAAGTAATTTGTGCCAGTGACTGCTGATCCAAGGTTGCTGATCTCTTTTTGCAGAGTTCCTGAAAAATGTTTTTGTTACTTACGTGACAGATAAGAAAGAGACTCGCACTCAAAATTAGCAGTTCGCGAATTTCCACAAATTTCAGGGTACTTTCTGAAATTTCGCGAATATCAAATATATTCGCGGATTTTAGATTTTTTTTTCTATTATTGCCTAATTTCTTTTATAATTATCAGATTTTTGTCTCTTGATACACATTTTCGCGATTGTTTTTCACGAATATTAGAGGGTGGTTTTCAAACGAATTGCCTTTTTTAGCTTTACATCACATAAAAATGTGATTTAGATTATAAATAAAATTATACTCTATTAGTTTTTTCGTAATCTTTTTTTATACTAGATAAGAAAGAACAATATGGCTTCCATTAGCTTTGTTACCAACTGCAGAAATCAAAACCTATTTAAAATAATAGTAGTAACACTCCAGAGGTAACACTCATGAGATGTACAGGAGATACATATTAAATTTAAATTTTAAAATATTAATAATTATATTTTAAAGGAATCACTTGCAATTTTGTTAATTAAAATGTAAACCATATTTCTTAATTCACATACAAAAGCTAATGTTGTTTGAAAGCATAAAAATCTGATGTGGGCAGCACATGACTTTCCCTGCAGACTTATATCCACGTTCTCTTTATTTTAATTAAACTTATTTCACTTTTAATTCAATTTTCGTTCTCATTCGCTAACCGGATTTATTTTCAAAGGTGGTGTTGAGAAAATACGAAAAACTAAAATATCTCGAGAACGGGTAGTCCTAGTGTAATGGGGTTGATCTTATTCTTTTCTTCGCTAAAAATTACGTATGAAACAAGCATTTAATGGATATATTTGAGCATACGTAGTTCTTTAGTTTAGATTTTTACGATTTTTGCGGGTCATTTTGCAAAAAAAGGCACGTTATTTTCTTCCGAAGTGTACCAAAATCTAATCAGCACCAGGGTGACCCACAAATGACTCATCTGTCGAATTTTGTGAAATTCGGTCCATTAGTTTTTCAGTTAGAGTGGATACAAGCTTTTGCGGGCAATTTCGCAAAAATAGGTGGGTTCTTTTATCTCGAATCGTACCCAAAACTAATCAGCACCAGACTCGCCCACAAGTGACTTACCCACCAAATTTTGTGAAATTCGGTCCATTAGTTTTTTAGTTAGAGTGAATACAAAATCTGCACAGACAGACAGATAGACACAAAGACACACAGACACAGACGTCACGCTAAAAATGGTTTTTTCGTATTCTAGAGGTCTTGAAACGTGGTATAGATCCGTGGAAAACTCGAGTTGCGATTTTCGATATGATTCTAATACTTTCCCTATACATTACCATGTATTGCAGGGAAAGTAAAAATCTGCAGTGGGTAGCACATGACTTTCCTTGCAGACTTATATTCACGTTCTCTTTATTTTAATTACATTTAATTCACTTTTTATTAAATTTTCGTTCTCATTTGATAACTGGACTTCTTTTCAAAGGTGGCGTAGAGAAAATGCGAAAAAACTAAAATATCTCGAGAACGGCTACTCCTAGTGTAATGAGGTTGGTCTTATTCTTTTCTTCGTTAAACATTAGGTATTAAACAAGCATTTTCTGGATATATTTGAGCATACGTAGATTTTTATTTTAGATTTTGGCGATTTTTGCGGGCCATTTTGCAAAGAAAGCAGGTTATTTTTTTCCGAATCATACCAAAATCTAATCAGCATCAGGATGTCCCACAAGTGACTTACCTACCAAATTTTGTTTAATTTGGTCCATTAGTTTGTTAGCTAGAGTGGATACAAGATTTTGCGGGCCATTTCGCAAAAAAAGGCGGGTTCTTTTATCCCGAATCGTACCCAAAACTAATCAGCATCAGATTCGCCCACAAGTGACTTACCTACCAAATTTTATGAAATTCGGTCAATTAAGTAATTAGAGTGGATACAAAATCTGCATAGACAGACAGACAGACATACAGACACACAGACAGACGTCACGCTAAAAATAGTTTTTTCGTATTCTAGAGGCCTCGAAACGTGTAGATCCGTCGAAAACTCGAGTTGCGATTTTCGACATGATTCCAATACTTTCCCTATACATTACCATGTATTGCTGGGAAAGTAAAAAGAGACTTCCTTAAGTGTGGTGTTTTGAGTTGGGACATGCAAATGTATTACTTGAAAACTAAAAATAATAGAAAATAGCTAATACTTTTAAAACACAAACACTTTAATGAGTACATTTTATTAATTATAAATTGATGGTACTAATATATGTTCTAAAAGTATAAAAAAAAATAATTTTATTAGCATGAAATATGTGTTCGAAGACTGGGACATCAAACAGGCGGCCATTTTGAAAATCACCCCAGAGTTTTATTAGAAATTTCGTGAATATGAAATATACTTGCAAAATTTAGTTTTTTTAAAATCTATTATTGCCTAATCTCCTATAATTTTTACTTTCCTTGCAATACATGGTAATGTATAGGGAAAGTATTGGAATCAAGTCGAAAATCGCAACTCGAGTTTTCGACGGATCTACACGTTTCGAGACCTCTAGAATACGAAAAAACCATTTTTAGAATGACGTCTGTGTGTGTGTCTGTCTGTGCAGATTTTGTATCCACTCTAACTAAAATACTAATAGACCGAATTTCATAAAATTTGGTAGGTAGGTCACTTGTGGGCGAATCTGGTGCTGATTAGTTTTGGATACGATTCGGGATAAAGGAACCCGCCTTTTTTTGCGAAATGACCCGCAAAGGCTTGTATCCACTCTAGCTAAAAATCTAATAGATTTCACTTTTAATTCAATTTTTGTTCTCATTTGATAACTGGACTTATTTTCAAAGATGGCGTAGAGAAAATACGAAAAAACTAAAATATCTCGAGAACGGCTAGTTCTAGTGTAATGGAGTTGGTCTTATTCTTTTCTTCGTTAAAAATTACGTATTAAACGAGCATTTAATGGATATATTTGAGCATACGTAGTTCTTTATTTTAAATTTTGGCGATTTTTGCGGGCCATTTTGCAAAAAAAGCAGGTTATTTTTTCCGAATCGTACCAAAATCTAATCAGCACCAGCATGATTAGGTTTCCACCCGACCGAATTTCACAAAACTTGGTAGATAAGTCGCTTGTGGGTCATGCTGGTGCTGATTAGATTTTGGTACGATTCGGAAAAAATAACTTGCTTTTTTTGCAAAATGGCCCGCAAAAATCGCCAAAATTTAAAATAAAGAACTACGTAGTTTTTTCGTATTTTCTCTACGCCATCTTTGAAAATAAGTCCAGTTTTCAAATGAGAACAAAAATTGAATTTAAAGTGAAATAAATTTAATTAAAATAAAGAGAACGTGAATATAAGTCTGCAGGGAAAGTCATGTGCTGCCCACATCAGATTTTTAGATTTTTATTACACAGCGCAAATTTTTGCGATTTTTTTTGTCTTGCGAATTTTAGGTCCCCCCCCTCCCCCCCCCCCTCCCCTAGAAATTTCAAGAATACCAAATATATGAAGTTCTTGGACATTTTAGGCAATGAAAAAGATTTGTTTGCCTTCCAGTTCATATAAAGCGAGTGTATAAAAAATATTTGTGTCAGCAAGAGTTTGATAGATATTTGGAATATATATATATATATATATAAATCGTTTTTCTAGCTACATGAAGTTGTCTTTGGTTATCTGTCAATGTCCACAAATAGTGTCAATATCGATCGAAATTTTTCTAAATCTAAAAACTTTTAAGAAGGTAACTGACACTGCACTATAGAAGAAAATATGTGTATGTACAATATTTATAATGTATCGAAACTATGTCCACTTAAATGAAAATCTTGATCTTATGTAACGACGTTGATAACGTTGCCATATAGTTTATAAATATTAGCTAAAAAAATTATAACGTAATGCTTATTGTTTTATCGAAGCAGTTTTTTGTATTACTGCTTCGTAACTGTTGGACTTTTTCTTTTTATAGAAAATGTTAGGATACATTTTTAGTCGCGAATTTTTCGCGAAATTTCGCGGTTTACCTCGTGATCGCCCCCGAGGAATTTTGCGCCCTTTTTTGCCGCGATAAAATTACTGCCTCAATATGATACAATTTCCCCCCAGGAGGACCACTCTAAAAGGGTGAAAGGGTGGTGGGTGGATCTTAAGGCCCCCACACACCTAGAGTTTAATTTCCAGACAGCGGGATTTATCAAAGGACGAGCGTTAAGTTTCCCTGTGTGCGGTGGTGAGGGCAGGGAAACATTTTCCGTCGTTTTGCTTGATATTTGGATGGTCCAACGAGTTAGTATATACTACCTCGATATTATATACTACCTCGATGGGATGGTCTGCGGGGAGCCTTGTGGTTGAAGGGTTTTATGTTTAATAACCGTTTGGCACAGATTTATTTTCCTTTGGCGTCTTTTGTTCTTTCAGAATCCTTTGGCGTCGTTTGTTCTTTCAGAATCCTTTGGCGTCTTTTTTCGTCGGGGTTAAAAAATACTCATTTAGCTAAAATACTTGTGCTTCTGTATTCTGCTGCGAAAATATGTAAAGTTAAGTAATTCTAGTAGAGCGAAATTTTGCACACTTGTGGTATTGTGGACATAACCGAATTTAACTCCCCCCTCCCCCAATTTTCCAATGAAATTTTGAAAAAAAATTACTTATAATTTTATGAGCTATTGATTACGATAAAAAATAAATTGAAAAGGAATGCATATCATTTCAATCCGACCTCATTTAATTTCTATACAGTTATTTTGGGCATTATTTTTTACTCAATTTTTTAAAAAATCATACATTAACCATCGAATTTTGAAAATACATTTTTTCAGGGTGTTCCTTAAAAATTGCATTTTTACATGGAAAAGGAAGGGAGGGGTTATTAGGTGTTTCACCCTCATTATGGAAAAATTACATTAGTTATCCAAAGGAGTCCATGTGTGGGTGTGTGCGTCCGTGAGTCTGTGGAGACGATATCTCACAAACGAATGGTGCGATTTGAACAAAATTTGATACAAAAACTACAATCAGTGATTACTATAAGTTTCTTGATTTTAAACGTAATCAAATGTTTGGAAGACTCCCCCACCCCCAATTTTCGAATGAAAAAAATTATCAAAAAATCGGAACCTTCAATAGTATTTATTACATGAATAATCATTTCTTATGTCATTTTTAATTAGAAAACGATTGACACAAACTTTAAAACGCTAGCACAAACCTGTTTTGAGTTAGTGCTTTTTTCAAATAAATGTATAAAAAATCACATAAAATTAAAAAAATATTAACTATTACGAAATACGTTTCATTTTTCATATGTAATATTATGCGATAAATTTTGAACATCATATATATATAATACAAATGTAATGCAATTGAGTGTACTACTAAATAAAGTATAAGAATATAAGTACATATTTGAAATGTTGGCGCTAAGTTGCCGAACACAATCGAATACTAACATAGCTAACCAAATGGAAAATTGGACTGGAAAATGGAGGCGTGGGGTCATCCACCCAGCCAATTTCTGGTATCTTACTCTTCATTTTGTCACATATTTGTCAAGATACATCTTTCATTGCAGGCGATAACAAGCCAATTTTAGTAAACCCAATTTCATACTTGACACTCTCTCCGATCCACGAAGACAAATGGTTTTCGAGGGACTTCCTGTCGTTTCGCTCCCGACCGACCCCTGCTGTCTGGAAATAAAACTCTAGGTGTATACCCACTTATAGCTCCTTATAGCTCTGCACCTCTTGGGCTGGGGTGGGGAGGGGGGTAAACTAATGTGTGAATAGACCCGGGTGCTTGCGCTTATGCTCCTTAAAGCAGGCGCTTTGAGGTGGGGGAGAGGAGCAGTATATTTGTGGCTTGTTTTCAGACCCGTTGGCGACTGGGGTCGAATCTTTGCGGGAACCGACTGGCCTTGCCCGGTGAATGGTTCCGCCGACCCTCGCTCTCCTAGCCGTGGTCTTGCTGGGTAGCGGAAAACCACTTTGCTCCCCCCCCCCCCCCCCTCGTAGTGGCATAAACCACTGAAGGTTGCCAAGGGGGTTGTACCTAATTATGATACAAGAGAACTAACCAATATCGAATATGAGTGTGTTGTTGTTGTTGTTGAGACCCAGACCGTCCGACCTACCAGAAAGGTGTAAGATAACTGTTGAATATGAGTGTGTGAAAAAGTCAAGTGGAGACTCAGAAAGGGGATATTTTTTGAATAAGTTGAAATATATATATATAAGCAATAAATAAATTCATGTTAAACCAACAGGTTGAATTGATAAACGAACACATCAAAGTTTATTATATATTACTTTCCTTGCAACACATGGCAATGTATAGGGAAAGTATCGGAACCATGTCGAAAATCACAATTCGTGTTTTCGACGGATCTACACGTTTTGGGACCTCTAGAGCACACAAAAAAACTATTTTTAGAGTGACGTCTCTGTGTGTCTATTTCTGTAGAGCTTGTATCCACTCGAGCTCAAAAACTAATTGACCATATTTCACAAACATTTGGTAGATAAGTTACTTGTAGGTGACCCTGGTGCTGTTTAGATTTTGGTATGATTCAGAAAAAAAGAACCTGCCTTTTTTGCGAAATGGCTCGCAAAAATCGTCCTAATATAAAATAAAAGACTACATATGTTCAAGTATATCAATTAAATGCTTGCTTTATAAGTAATTCTGGACGATGAAAAGGATAAGACAACCTCCATTACTCTAGGACTAGCCGTTCTCGAGATATTTTATTTTTTTTCGCATTTTCGCCACGTCACCTTTGAAAGAAAAACTCGCGTTACCAAATGAGAACGAAAATTGAATTAAAAGTGCTAATTCAGTGTCATTTAAAATAATTATGGGTGTTATTTTGTGCAATTAAACTCAATTTAAGGAATTATTGAAGAAATAAAGAGAACGTGAATATGAGCCTGCATGGAAAGTCATGTGCTGGTCTCATCAGGTTTTTCTTTTATTAATTTTTATGCACCCCAAAAATAGAAATGGCATTACTACGAAAAAAAGTTAAAATACAAGCCATAAAAGTGAAGGGGGATATGATTGAGAAAGCTGTTGTGTTTCTCTAGATTCTCGCAAAATAAGACTCTACTAAGAAACCATAAAACAACGGGCGAGACCCATAACTGTTTAAGGAGTTTGAAGAAAACATATATTTTTCTGAAAGATATTAAAAGATCCTTTATGCAGCTACGTCAATAATGTGAACAGAAATTTATTCCACAGGGGAGTAGAAGTGTCATGTTTTGATCTGCAAAAAAATATTTAGTAAAAACAGGATAAAAAGTTAAACAGTATCAAAGGTAAAAATCTGATGTGGGCACCACATGACTTTCCTTATATAATGCAATGGATTTACTACTTTTACAGGTAAAAAAATCTGATGTGGGCAACACATGACTTTCTTTATATAATGTAATGAATTTACTACTTTTACAGTAAAAAAAAAATAGGTTTTTCTTATAGTAGATACTAATATTCTTTCCAAGATATTGAATTTTCGACTATTAGTCGTCATTTTCATTGATTTAGCGTCATTTTTATCCATTTGGCGAGATTTTCGTTAATTTGGCAACTTTTCAAAAAGTTGCCAAGTTGGCGACATTCCGCCAAAATCTCGCCAAGCGTTATGGACGAAGAAATAAGTTATTCTTACGGCAGATAAATGACTATTGGCGTTCAAATATAAAAGTATTACTGAAAGTATCTTTTTCATGAATAGAACGAGCTAGATCCACGAGAATGATGTATGTCACCCAATTTATCGCATGGTATTACATATGAAAATTGAACATGTTTCTCAATAGGAAGTATTTTTTTTTATTTTATATGACTTTTTGATAATTTTTTTGAAAAATGTACAATATCTCGAGAACGGTTCATGTTAGCGTTCTAAAATTTATGTCAATCGTTTTCTAATGAAAAATTACATGAGAAATGTCTATTTGCATAACTTTATTAGCGGTTTTGAGTTTTTGAAGATTTTTTCAAAATGTCATTCGAAAATTTAGGGGGGTTCTGAACATTCGATTGCGTATAAAAACTACAGACTCTCAGTGTTTATGGATTGTGATTTTTGTACCAAATTTTGTTCGAATCGGTCCATTCGTTCGTCAGTTATCGTCTCCACAGACTCACTGACACATACACACACAAAGACATCACTTCAAAACTGTTTGATTCGCGATCAGGGATGCTTGAAACGTGCACTGCCGTCGAAAACTCGAATTCGAATTTTCGACCCCGTCACAATACTTTCTTTATACATTATGTATATAAGGAAAGTAAAAATGTTATTCTTACAGTAGATACTTTATATTCTTTCCAAGATATTGGATTTTCTTCAGCGAGTCGTCATTTTCATTGATTTAGTTTCATTTTTATCCATTTGGTGAGATTTTCGCTAATTTGGCAACATTTAAAAATATCGCCAAGTTGGCGACATTCCGCTAAATTAGTCGCCAAAATCTCGCCAAGCGTTATGGAAGGAGAAATAAGTTATTCTTACAGTAGATAAATGACTACTAGCGTTCAAATACAAAAGTATTACTCAAAGTATCTTTTCTCGCGAATGGAATGAGTTAGATCCACGAGAATGATGTCACCCAATTTATCGCGTGATATTACATATGAAAGGTGAGCAATTAAAGGTGATTAAAGGTGAATAATTAAAGGTGAATAATTAAAGGTGAACATATGAAAGGTGTTTCTAAACAGTTGATTTTTTTCCGGCCGGACAACAATAAACCCTTTTCATAACTTTGCTCCGCTGTCTTCTCTTATCTAAGAGGTCGGGCCCTTTACGTATATTTGGTCAGTCGGTTCTCCCCAACACCTGACCAGGCGGGCATTTTATGACTTTTCTCTCATTCAGAACTACACGCCTGCATTTCTTGTCAGTGGGGTTTTTAAGACTTCTTTTCACATGCGTTAAATGCAGAGATAAAGCCCCCCCGATTTTCAAAGATTTCCTGACGACATGACCGACACGTAACTCAACTTAGCCTTCGCGCCAAAATTCCAGAGAGCTCCTTCGTTATTGTTACTTTACAATTTTAAAGCACCGCACCTGAGATTTCTAAAAACTGAAATCAGGTGGGTAGCTCCCGGTCACTGTAATCCTCGTCAAGCTAAAAAATAGTATTTCCGAGTTCTAGAGGTCCCAAAACGTGTAGATCCGTCGAAAATTCGAGTTTCGATTTTCGGCATGACTGCAATAGTTTCCCTGTACATTACCATGTATTGCAGGGAAAGTAAAAACACACCATAACAGCGCAAAACTGTTTGACTTGATTCTTAACTAAATAATACGTTCTTAAACATGTTCAAAATAATATGTTCTTTTATAATTTCACACATAAGGAAGCATTTGATTAGAAAACATTTACAAATTGAATGTCGAATCGTTTAATTCTGGTTCATTCCCGCACTTCATCTCTCTCTTCAAGTCTTTGATGAGGCGTTTAGAATGAATTGCGAGGGACGAGATAAATAAAGGTTTCATAGGATATATCTTGTAAACACAACTAGCGACAGACTCGCATTTTCTGAAGGACCAACGTGTGAATTGCAAATCTGGACGGTGTTTTCAATCCTGGGAGATTACTGAATGGAATATCCCGGAAGATGAAGGATGAAATCTCATTCGGTTGACAGAATCTTACTTCTGTTTGCTCTTAAATTTCACATTGTTAACATGTTTACTTTTAGTTTTATATCATCAGTTCTATTCTTTACGTTTCCAAAATGCATAGTAAAATGTATAAGGAAAATGTTCTGACGGGGACATAAATTTGATTTCGAGTTTTCAACGGATTTGTACATTTTGACCATCCTTGAAGACGAATCTAATATTTTGGTGGTGATATCATGTGCTTGTGTTTGGGTTATGTACCTCTGTGCACGTATGTGTGTATGCATATATATATATATATATATATATATATATTGTGTGCGTATGTGTGTGTACGTATGCGTGTATGTATGTATGTAAACACGATATTTTAAAAATTATGTAAGCGAGATAAATGAAATTTGTTACGATTATACCGATCTGAATACTGGAACCCTATATCTTTGTTTCTGGTTATGTACGTGTGTGTACGCATATGTGATGAATATATATATATATATTGATCGCGTTGATCGCGTATACACGTGGTGAAAGAAGAAGGGTTCATGCCACATGGTAATACAAATTTTCTTATCTTCATTTTTTCATCTTTTGATGCCTGTAGTCTAAGTTTGAGCATTTATACTAATGTACTATTGCTCAATCTGAAACAGGCATTTGTCTGGGTTCATTAGAATTAAATACTCAGACCTGAAGATGAATTTAATTCTGATTAATCATCGAATTTGAACCGGTGCTGTTCTTTCCTCTTATCGGCATTATGGCCAAGGTTTTGCTTCTATGGTGATGTTAATATTACTTGAATTTTTTATTATTACATTTTTCTAATATATATATATATATATATATATATATATATATATATATATATATATATATACATTTTTCTAATATATATATATATAAAGTGTACATATGTGTGTATGTACGTATATATGTGTGTGTACGTGTATAAACACAATATTTTATGAATCATGTAAGTGAGACGAGTGAAATTTGTTACGCTTATATCAATCTGAATACTGGAATTACTCCTAGAGGTATGGAGTTGGTTTTATTATTTTCTTCGTCAAAAATTCAGTGTACAACAAGCATTTAATTGATATTTTTAAGCATATGTAATCTTTTACATTTTGACGATTTTTCGCCCCATTTCGGAAAAAAAAAAAAAAAAAAAGGGGGCAGATTCTTATTTTCCCAATCGTAACAAAATCAAACCAGCATCAGAGAAATCCACAAGTGATTTGTGAAATTTGGCCAATTAGTTTCCCAGCTAGATAGAGTGAATACACACATATATTGCACAGAGAGACACACAAACGTCACACTAAAAATTGTTTTTCCTGTTCTGAAGTGTTCGAAACGTGTAGAATCGTCGAAAACTCACGAGTTCGATTTTCGACACGATTCCAATACTTTCCAATACATTCTCATGTATTGCAGGGAAATTTCAAAAAAGTTATGTTTCAGAAGAGTTATCGCCGGACAATGTACATCAGAAAACGAGACTATACCACGCACAATTTTTATCCGACTACATTCAGCAACGAATTCGACCTGTAAAACATTAATTTATACACCCTCGGGAAGGGGTAGCTTGAACCGAGGGGGGCTAATGACGGGACGAACAAAAAAATTGCTTCGTGGCCATTTTACACAACAATGATTGAAACTATTAAGTCTTGTGATCATTGAACCATAAATAAACCCTTTTATGCATAATTATGTCAAATGTTGTCCTATGCTTCTATGTTAAAAAGATATAAAAATTTCGATGTTTTCACTCGAATTAAAAAAAAAAAAAAAAAAAAAAAAAAATTCTATCTAGTTCTAGATTTTTTGATAAAAAATCCGGATTAAAAGTTTCGTGAAAATTCATTAAATGTGTGGCCGCCATCGTATATGCAATAAATCGACCACAGGCGGATATCACTCCAAAAATAGTCAAAACGTGTTCAGGAGGTCTTAAAACGTATATTGGCATCAAAATATCGAATTCGAAGGTTTTCGTGAAAACAATACTTTCTCTGTACTATATATTGCATAGACCGAAGAAGTAAAAATCGATTTTAAGTTTTAGAGAAGTTATCACAAAGTTATAGGATACAAAATCCAAATCGCGAGCAAAGATCTTATTCATTTGGTTCTCTCGCTTCAAATAACTACCGGAGTGGGAAAAAAAAACATACACAAGATGAAGAGATCCAATTCACTGTAATCTTACATCCAGAAAAAAAAAACTTTTCAAAAACTTCACACTGCGGATAAAATAGGATTAGAACAAAATTACGAATCACGAAATGCGTAATCATTTGATCCTGGTTCATTTCTGCATGTCAGCTCCTTTCATGCGGTTGACGAGGCGTTCAAAGGTGAATTATTAACGACGGTGAGAGAAGACATATAAATAAGATTTTCGTAGGATTTCGTAGGATCGTCGTAGGATTGCCACGCCACCCACGGCAGCGTGACATTTCCAGCAGAATCGATAACAGGGATTCAAATTACGACTATTTTTCCAATCCCGAAATCATAATGAATGTTTTGCTTTTGATCGTAAGGATTCAATAAAAACATCGCAATAATTCCGAAAAATATTCCTGTGCATCCTATTTCAACATCGCTTGTCAGCTTCTTGCGATTTTATTTTATTTGGTGGTAGTGAGGAAAATGGGTGAATTTGAAAGTCATTTTCATTAACTGAATAGTGGAAACGGGTGGATTTGAGTCATTTTCATTAACTGAATAATGAAAATTGCAATTTTCCTAACTAAGAAGTTTTTCACTAATGCTTTAAAAGATTTAGGGCAATCAATTGGTTTTTATTATCTTATACTATTATACAAAAAGAGACGGGGTAGCCAAGTCGTTAATGGTGAGAGGATAGCACGAGGAGCATCCATGTCCGATCCTCACTACCGCCCCAAACTATCCCTTTCTTTCTTTCGATCCAGGAAGTCCGAACTACCCGAAGATGTAAGGTATCTGTTTGGACAGTGCCATCCAATTTGGACAGGAATCTAGTGTGGGTGACATTCATAGGGACCGTACC
The DNA here is from genome assembly GCA_951213105.1 of Amaurobius ferox. Classification (NCBI taxonomy): domain Eukaryota; kingdom Metazoa; phylum Arthropoda; class Arachnida; order Araneae; family Amaurobiidae; genus Amaurobius; species Amaurobius ferox. Next base: position 39,985,244 of record OX578138.1, read on the forward strand.
CTCCTTCCTCTACCACCAACCTCTTGGAAGGCCTTTCAGACTCACATATTTACCGTGCCTGTACTCCATGTGAACACGAAGACAGCTTGGATCGAACCAGAAATCGAACCCGGACCATTCAAGTGCAATCCTATTAGCAATTGGCTAAACACAATATATGACTTTGAAAAATCTTTGTCCAAAGATTAAGAAAAGAAAATAAGAAAGAGAAAAAATAAAACAGATGACGTGTGAAATGGAAAATATCAATCATTCCCGTAACGGATATAATCCAGTCAAAAATGCAATTCCGATAAAATTTATTTTTATATATACATTTCTTTATTATTTGAATACGAAAATTTTTAATGAGAATCGTCTTCCGTATAAACATATTTGATTTAAATACGTTACTAAACAACATGGTATAATTTTCTTCAAATAAATTTGAAGAAAAAATTATCGTCTGCATAATGCTATATCAATGCAAGATTCGTTTATTATTAATATCTCGTCAACCCCTTATCCCAAAAACCTGAAACATGGACCCAATTTTAAGTGGGGCTATTTTACAAGGCCACCCACAAATTTTTCCTGAAATTCGGTGCGGCCGTTCTATCGTGATGATGAGACAGACAAACGCATAAACACATACAGCGGATTTTCAAATTTATTTATATAGATTTCAATGGAGTTAAATAGTTTTAAAAACAAAACAAATATAAATCTTTGAATAACGACAAAACCTAATGCCGTTTCCGCTTTGTTTTCCACAAACAAACACGCTAAAGATTTTTTTTTTCTCATTTCTGACTCCCTCGCAAAAGTAGATGAAGCTAGCTCAAAACATGAATTATGGATGACACTACAAAAAAAAAGAAAAAAAATGATCTAGCAGAATTCTCATAACATTCGCCCACCTTATCCTAAGAAATTTTGAAATAAATAAATTAAGAACGGTGCTCGCTTTCAAGTGTGCATAATTTCTTATAGTATTTCATGTAAAATTATGTACATGAATAATATATTCTTATACGTTTACTGTTGATGAAATTTATAAGTATGCACTATAAAGGATTTATCCAAATACAATAAAATTTTAACCGCTTAAAATGACTTCAAAGTTTAAAGTTGAAGCGATAAGTGTCAGAAAGGATGCGATTTATGGGCTTAGGGTGAGTTCTAAATATTCTAAAGTGAATTTGAAATTTTATAATCTAGATTCAAACAAAAAATTTTTTCATTCAGTCGATTATGCGATTAAAATAAACCGGAGGAAATCGGATTGAGCCATAAGCTTTGTGAGGTTCGCTTCCACTATAAGTGACAAGAATTTTCGCTCCAGTAGGTTAAATGATTGAGCGTCGTCTGTTCGGCTTGAAGCGGGGCTGTCCCAAATTCTCGAAGGGCTGTCCCTAGAAGGAGGGAAGGGGGCGAATACCACTTGTATAGGGGGCCCGTGCACAAGGGGGGGCAGGATCCCAATTTTTTTTTTAGGAATGGGGATCCATGATAAATGTAACTGAAGCTTTTATAGGTCGTTAGTTAACAGGTAAAACACAACTTAACGAAAATAAGGGAAATACTAGCAAATAAATTATTATGATCTCACGCTAAAAAAAACAAGAAAGATCATTCATGTATGAAGCATTGATTATGAAACATTTTCCAATTTTCCAACTGAAATGCAATTTTATTTAAACATCTCTAAAATGCGATACATTCAGCGATGATATTTTTTTAATTATCACAGTACTACAGTAATTTATTATACTTGAGAACTTAAACCTTCATCGAAATATAAATCATCTGACTCTCTATGTAAAATCAATGAATATTTCATTCATATCATTTATATTCCAGACTCCAAAGCTAAACAATTTTGCGTGGAAAAAATTCAGCAATTCTTATACAACTCACCTTATAATCGGTTGATTTGTTTACATTCTGCATAAGTTAAAATTAGGCTTCGTTGTAGAAATAATCAAAGTTTAGTGATCATTTAAAACAAAAAATATTGTAATTGCTTTGGCACAAAATTCATATACACGGATAATACACAAAAATAATGCGGTTTTATAATGAATATAATACTAAATATATATTTAAACAATTTTTAAATATCACGATCTTCATAGACGAAACAATGGATGCCATATTTTTTTATTTTGTTATGCGATCTCTGCATATATCATGAGTATAATTATTATTTCAATTTTTATTTAAAAAAGCTATCCAACATATTTTGAAAATTTTTTTACACAATTAATCCGATAATTTGAATATTTCCTAAAATTTTCGAAACAATTTGTTAATTTTACCTTAGCTTAAAAAATGTTTGAAAAATTAAGTATTAAGTAAATAAGGGTTCAATGTATTTCATTTTTTTTTAATCTGGGTTAAATTCGAAACTAATTGTGTGATATTATTCACTTTTATTCCGATATGTCCCACAGATTGTTTAAACATACTAAAATTTCATTTTGATAAAAAGTCATTTTTACGGCGGTTATCGTACGAAAGGACAGACGGACAGACCGACAGAATGACCAAAGTCAATGTTCAACTATGTTGGAAACAAGTTTCAACTATGTTGGAAAGTGTTGAAAAGGATATCATGCTGTTTGGAAATCGCTGCTGTAGGGAAAGTCGTACTGCATACGTCAGATTTTCTTTCTGAAACATCAACTAAAGTCTCAGTGCCAGTTGTTATGAGCTTATCAATTAGTTGACCTCGGAATACATCTGGCTGTTTCGTGTTAAAAATATTATTGATGTTAGCAATATTATTGATGTATTCAGAATTTAAAAAGTTGTTGTCATTTTTGACGATAAATAAATAAATAAATAAATAAATAAAAAAAGAACAAAAATACATTAAACAAGACATTTTATGCTGATTACAGAATGCTACCTATTACTGCGCAGCAATCAATAAAAAATTGTAACTATGAATCGATGTTTCAAATACGAAACAGTCAACTAACGATGATACTTTGGCACGCAACACCGAGTCATAAACTGTTCCTCAGTCTCAGTGTTAATAAACTATTTGCTAACAAAATAACAAGGCATCTGAATCAGAAACGAAACATTATTTTCCCTACATTTGTCTCTTTTTCGATATTTATAACCATTAAGTAATCAAAAAATCTGATGTGGGCAACACATGACTTTCCTTATATAATGTAATGAATTTACTACTTTTACTGTAAAAAAAATAGATTTTTCTTATAGTAGATACTAATATTCTTTCCAAGATATTGAATTTTCGACAATTAGTCGTCATTTTCATTGATTTAGCGTCATTTTTATCCATTTGGCGAGATTTTCGTTAATTTGGCAACATTTCAAAAAGTCGCGAAGTTGGCGACATTCCGTCAAATTCGTCGCCAAAATCTCGCCAAGCGTTATGGATGAAGAAATAAGTTGTTCTTACAGCAGATAAATGACTATTGGCGTTCAAATACAAAAGTATTACTCAAAGTATCTTTTTTCATGAATGGAGCGAGCTAGATCCACGAAAATGATGTCACCCAATTTATCCCATGGTATTACATATGAAGAGTGAACATGTTTCTCAATAGGAAATATTTTTTTTTTCATTTTATATGACTTTTTAATAATTTTTTTTGAAAAAATGTGCAATATTTCGAGAACGGTTAACGTTAGCGTTCTAAAATTTATGTCAATCGTTTTCTAATGAAAAATTACATAAGAAATGTCTATTTGCGTAACTTTATTAGTGGTTTTGATATTCTGACGATTTTTTCAAAATTTTATTCGAAAATTTAGGGGAGTTCTGAACATTCAATTACGTATAAAAACAATAGGCTTCCAGTGTTTACGGATTGTGATTTTTGTACCAAATTTGGTTCGAATCAGTCCATTCGTTCGTCAGTTATCGTCTCCACAGACTCACTGACACACACACACACACACACACACACAGACATCACTTCAACAATGTTTGATTCGTGATCAGGGATGCTTGAAACGTGCTCTCCCGTCGAAAACTCGATTTCGAATTTTCGACCCCGTCACAATACTTTCCTTATACATTATGTATATAAGGAAAGTAAAAAGATGTTTGTCTGTCTCTCTCCCTCTGTGTGTGTGTGTGTGTATCTGCGCGGTCTATAGCAGGAAATCTAAGCGTTGTATGGTAACGAAATTTAGTAGGCGGGAATTTCAAGACCCAGGAAGGTGCACCTCGGCGTTGTTATTATTTTTTTAATTCGAATTGATTTTTAGCATTATTACTTAGAACGGTTCCTTGACGACCGATGATATTATCACAGTGTTTTCAATTTGACACAATCGGAAAGATCGAAAAACGTTCTTTCCAATGATCTTTATACCGAATAAGTATAGAACAATTCCTTAATTTATTTATATATATATATATATATATACAGGGTGTCCCAAAAAGATTGAAACGCGCTTTAATTCTTTACCTGTTGGAGATAAGTGGGCAATGTAAATGGCAAAAATGTTGAAAGTAAGGTAGGAAATAAGACTACGTTAATGAAATAGTCTTCCCATTAATATTCAAAAAGTTACACTTTTGAAATTTTAAGACAAATTGGGTCAATCAGAAAATTTTTATTTTTAATGCAACGAGATCATTTAAGAAAACCCCGCATATCTGTATCTTTAAAATCAACTGAATTATGATAAAGGCAAAAATCTGACTTATGCCACTTGTGACCACCGTACCAAGTGAAAGGCTGTTTCATCAATGAAAATAGGGATCATAAACACATTGACGATGGAAATTGTATAGATCAAAAATACGTTAATTTGTGTCAAAATTGTTTATCACACAAATGCATCTAAATAATATATTACATAGACAGAGATCATATAAAGCAGTGGTACCCACTACACGGTTGGGTATCCTATATATTATCGTCCAGTTTTATCTTTTTTGTGTCACAAATTTACGTGTCACAAATTTATGTGTCACAAATTTACATTTCTAATTTGATATAGGGTCCCCATTCACAATGTTCAAATTTCAATTAAATATAAATCACTCAATTTTAAAGATACAGATACGCGGGTTCTTTTAATGATCTTGTTGCATTAAAAATAAAAAATTTCCGATGGACCCAATTTGTCTAAGGGGGTCGTATAAAAATTTAAAAAGTGTAACTTTTTAAAAATGAATGGGAGGACTATTTCATTAACGCAGTCTTATTTCCTACCTTACTTTTAACATTTTTGCAATTTACATTGCCCACTTATCTCCAACAGGTAAAGAATTAAAGCGCGTTTCAATCTTTTTGGGACACTTTGTATATATGTATTAGAAAGATATAATAACCAATTCAAGTAATTATAAAATATTAAAATGTCCAAAGCAGTTAAACTACGGCCACAATGCTGAAAAAGAAATGTACAATGCTGGCTTAAATGTGAAGATTAATTAGATTAGACTCTTCTTCAGGTCTGATCATCTAACTCTAATTAACTCAAACACATGCTTGTTTCAGATTTGGCAATAGTAAGTTACTATATATATATATATATATATATATATATATATATTAGTCGCATCCGAAAACATTAAAATTAGCACAATTTTATAATTTAGTCAACAATTTCTTATATATCTTAGCATTTTAACAAAAGAATTTTTTTTTTCGATTGCATAAGTAATTTTAATTTTAATAATTTTTTAAGTGATCGCAAAGCAATATACGCATTTAACGGATTCGACTTTTCTACCAGCGGAGTTTACTACGCATGCCCGCCTCGGAAGCACTGAGTAGTCTAAGTCCTTCCTCATCGTTTTTTTTTTTTTTTTATTTACTTATTTATTTATTTATTTGCTTTTGAACGCGTGCGATTTGGCGAGTGCAATTTGGCGAAGTTATTTTAAATTATGTTCAACTGCATTATTTAAGTAGTGGACGCTTATTTAATTATTTATAAGTAGTGGGTGCTTGTTTAAGATTCGGGAAACGTCGAGTAATTCGTTCTAGTGCGATATATTCGTATTCGCGGTAGACGACCAATTGCAAAGTTGTAAAACATTAAGGAAAACTAGAGCAACATAATTAGGCACAAATAACACAATAATGCAGCATACAGCAGTTTCGTTTTTGGACTTCGGATTTGTTGGTTCTCTTGCAATGACGAAGGAAATCCAGCGTGTCCTTGAAACTACTGTATGCTGCATTGTGTTATTTTGTGTTTATTTATGCTGCTCTAGTTTTCCCTATCTTTCGTACAAAGTGTATATTACTTATTGTAGAACATTGTATAATTAAAATTGTGTTTGATTATAAAATTAATGGTAGATTTCTCAATAGAAAAAATAATATTTCTGATCTTGTAATTATGTACGATTCGAATTTTACTTTTAATATGCATATAGAGAGGATATTGTTAAAAGTGCTTGCAGAAAATTGGGCTTCTTGAGGAGAATGTGCAGGGATTTTAGAGATATTTCTGTGCTTATTTGTCTTTTTAATTCTTTTGTAAGGCCTACTTTGAAGTACGGGTGTGTGGTTTGGAATCCATATTATGATTGTGCTAATAGTAAAATTGAGAAAGTTCAAAATAAATTTTTGAGATACATTTGTTATATGGGTAATGGTGTTTGTAACCGTAATATATCTAATACTTTACTCCGGACCAACGATGGTATTAGATCTCTAGAATGTAGACTGTAGTATTTTGTCTTATATATATATATATATATATATATATATATATATATATATATAAGTTAATACATAATAATATTGACTGTCCGGACTTGCTAAGTGAAATTAATATCTATGTACCTACTTATAGGACAAGAAATAGGTGTGTACTTTTTGAGGGGTTTTATGATAAATTTTTTTCAAAAAATCAACTTCAATTAGCTCAAGCAAATCAATCAGCGCAGTTCGTCAGAGCGGTCAATGGGTTACTTTTAGTCTTAACATTTTTAGTGATCCACCAAAGGTGTTTAGGTCATGTTTGATGTAAATTTTAATTATGTTTTAATGTATAAATTTTTATTTGTGTACTTTTTATGTGTGTTTGTAGGTATATGTGTGTTGTTTTTTTACCTTTCTCTGTAATTGGGTTTGTGCCCATGGAGGTAAAGGAGTTAAATCTTCATATTAAGAAAACGCCAATATCGTTTGAGACAATAATTCAGATGGCGCTGGGATAGTATAAGTAGTCCTGCATTGTATACATTTTTATGGCGAAAGACCTAAAATATTTATTTAAACTGTCAATTTTGTAAAAATACATTATTAGTGCAATAAAATGTAGAACTGAAGCAATAAAGAATATTCCCAAATATTCAAAACAATTTTACCTTTCAATTAATTTTTATCTCCCTATATTCTGTACTCTTTCCTACAACTATGCAAAAATACTGGTTAATTATACTCATAATAAGGCTGCCTTTAATTTAAAAATAATCAAAAATACATATACTAAATATTACGCCTTTCTATAGTGTCAACTAACAATAGCAACTACTTTACTAACACTAGCGACACCTAGATATAATTCTCAAAGCATTATGGCATTTTCAAGCGTTTCATCCATAGGAGTTTTATCTCCTCCTTTCTAACTCCATGGTTGTGCCTGTTGAGATGTAAATAAATAAATTAAAGGTATCGACATAAATACGCGACAACGTTCTTTCTCCAATTACAATGTGCATTCTTGCTAAAGGAGAGCACTCTGAACAGGCTGTACCGCAATTTCCTGCGTATAATCCGCGGATTATCTGTTAAAAAAAATCTGCAAATTTTGAAGGTGCGGATTGAAGGCCGCCACGGTTTATCATCAGTAATTTTTTGAAAAGCGGTAGAAACAATGATTGTGCAAATATAAAACATAAAGAAGCATAAATATAAAAACCACTACACTGATTCAAAATAAATAGTTTTTTGATAAAATTGTGTTCGTCTGAAGTATTATATTTCTGTGTATAAAAGTGTTGTTAATTTTAAATTCCAAAGTAGAACAGCCGTTTCACCAACAATCGTGTTGTGTCAAATACATAAATGCCTCCTCTAACAGTTTTATTGTAAATTCCCACTAGTAATTAGACAATGCTATACGATTTTGTAATCGGATTTTTCTGTTTGCTTCGCTATGTTGCCGAGTACGTTATTTTAACTTTTTAAATTCTCAGCTGGGGGCGCTGCAATCACTTTTATTCGATGGGACTATAGATAGACGTAAAATTTACACTCATGCACCTCTCCCAATATAAGGATTTTTCCTTGGAACCCTGTATATTTACCATAATATCGATTTTTTCTTTATCTGCAGGGAAAGTTATGTTTTAGACAAATCAGATTTTTTTTTTCTTAACATATGCTATGCATGGCAGAGGGAAAAACAGAACAAAAATACACAGTTTACGAAATACATACACTTTTAAAATCATTGGCGTGCAACGCTTGCAGTGGAGACGGATCAAAAACATGGATGAATATTAACATTTAAAATAGTTTTCAATATTCATGAAAAGCCTTCCAAAGGAGAATGTCAAGAAATCGAATCTTTTTTAAAAATTTGTTCTCTTCCATTGCACGCCGCCCACTGACGGTATGACATTTACGAATAGATCCATTTTTACGAATGCAAAACGCCACTGCAGCTGAGCCGGATATGTTCATTATTCTTATTTAGTTCAATGCATGGGTTGGATCTGCAATGACACCAATGAAGTTTAGGCTTCGGGTTCAGAGGAAAGAAGCCCCTACTTGAGCAGTGATATATATAGATACATGAGTGCTTTTCAAACCTTTTAACACTTTACAACATAGTTGACAAGTGTCGATGACTTTGTTCATTCTGTCTGTCTGTCCGTTCGCACGATAATTGCCGTAAAAATGACTTTATTGAAATGAAATTTTAGTATGTTGTTCAGACGGTCTGTGGGACATATGAGAATGTAAATGAATAATATCACCCAAGTAGTTTTGGAGTGAACCCGGGTTGAAAAAATGAAATATATTTAACCCTATGGGACCAAATTTTTCAAATATTTTTTAAACGAATTTAAAATTCACAAATTGCTTCGAAAGTTTTAGAAAACATTCAAATTATCCCATAAAATATATAGTAGTTTTTAAAATAAAAATTAAAATAATAATTACACCCATATTATATGAAGAGATCACGTGACCCACTTCAAAATAAAATATGGCATCCATCTTGTTTCAAAATCGTGATTTTTAAAGATTTTTTTAATTTATATTTAGTGTTGCAACCGTCCTAAAACCGCTTTATTTTTTCGTGTTTTCTGAGAATCTACAATTAGCGTCAACGCAATTACAATATATTTCAGTTTAAATGATTATCAAACTTTGATTATTTCTACAACGAAGCCTAATTTTAATAAGAGCGGACAAAAGAGCAAAGGACCGAGTGACGTAACAACCTATGCGCAATTTTTAGGGACGGAAAATAAAGAAATTGCGACGGCCCAGATGGATTTTCATACTACTGGAATGAATTAAGCAAACAGCCACGAAGCATGTTCAGAAGGCAACACTGTGGAGCATCAATTATGGTGTGAAGGACCTTTAGTAAGTTACAAGGGTCGGACTTCCTGCTATGTTTCAAGTGGCAGGTAGAATTCAGAAAAATATCAAGAAACTTTCGAAATGAACTTATTACCGATCGGAAAAATCTTGGGCGGTTCCGACAGGATTCAAACATAATTATGATGCGATTCACTACGAAACGACGACTTAATGCCAAGGACAACATCTCGGTTCTGAACTCGACAGCCATCAAATATGAGTGGGGCATTCCGATACATGCTTTGTAAGGCCATGGTAAGCAGTTTTTTTATGTTAAAGAAATAAAACCTTACAAAACCATGTACTTTCTATGGAAAATCGCGTATTTGAGTTTATAAAAAGTAGTGGTAACATCATGCATCATTAACACATATACATTGCTTCCAAGTAGGAAAAATTCATTTTTTAACTGTTGCGACATGCCGCAATTTTCATGCTTTTGTTATAATCATGGGGAATGTTTTACGCTTTGTATTTGTAATATATCAATGATTGATTTTGTAATATAAAAGTATTAAATAGTTGGTTGCATATTCCTTTCTGTTTAAAAAAACAAACAAACATGAAATTTGGTTTAGTGTCTAAACTTTTGAGTCGCGTTGTATATCGATATTTAAATTAGAAATCTGCGAGAATTTTGCAATTATATTTTGGTTGCAAACAATTCGGCAAAAGCATCGTTAACATATCGAATTGCCAATACAGTTAAGAAAGGAGTGCAAGTATAAATATATACTTTTAAAATATGTCTACCGGTTTGTTTTTAATACGGCGGAACAATGGTATTTAATACAGCAGCAACTATTTAATATTGAGTCCAGTTGTTTGTTGTGTTTTATCATGTTGCGCTTTTACGCGTTGGATCATAAAAGGCGCTACGTGGAGACAGACCAATGTTTGAAGTGCTTGATTCATGACTCCACATAGATATGAAACCTATAGGTCTCGAAATAGGAATCCTCGTTGTGCTGTTATATGCCCATTCTCTACACGCATTTGTAGATTCGATCAGGCATTCCAGTTGATTTAATCGTCTATGATGTCATACAAATCACGTTTAGTGTTGCCGTGCTAGGTTGAGTGGCATATACTTCACAACGTGTCGAGGCATGCGGAAAAAGCTGCCTTTTACAAACTTTTATTCTTCACACGGAGCATATATATTTGTCATATTTCAAATTTATGAGACCCCAACTAACCAAGTTCCATGAATCAAAACGACATGATATTTGGTACGTCGTTATCTTTTATGTATATTTAAATTCTGTAGAATTTCAAACTTACCTGGGTCCGGTATGTAATTTTAGCCTTTTAGTTGGCCCTGCAAGCAATTTTTGTTGGGTGATGGTTTGTTTATAACAATGGTGATATGAACAACCATTGCTGTAAGATATTTATAAAAAGAGTCCAATATTCTGCTTCGCATCTATATCTCTACATATTAGAAGAAATGCCGCTAAACATTATTTTTTACAATAGAGACATTTTCTGTCAAGGTTAAACCTATAACATCAAATAATTTGCAATTTTTCATGATGATTTAGAATACACAGCCACGCCTCCTATTTTGGTTACAATCGAATAAAAAATCTTTTTTATACAATTTTGAAATGAAAATGTTTTTACACTATTTATGTGTGAAAATTCCATTTCCTGTTATTTGTCTTTGAAATCTAATCTTTCATTGTTGAAAACGTTGTTGCCAGCGAGCGCCAGCCAGTAGGAGACGATTCGCGAAGGGAGTTATAGGGGTTGGCGAGCAGGAAACGGAGCCCTCTAGTCATGAGAAAATTTTTGACACGTTATTAAAATTGAAGCTGAATATTGAACTCTATTTTCAGACATGTAAGTTACATGCAAATAATAGAAGGGTGTATTTTGAGAAACTACTTATTTTGCTTTTACTTGTTACAACCTATTATTTAACTTGATCTTGTGTTTGTTTGTTATCAGTGTGATTCAAATCTCTCTAGCATTAAAATGATGTTTCGTTAGGGCCTGTCTGCCAGTCTAACCATTCCACTTGCGACAATTTTGGCAGTATATCGCCAACTTGGTAACTTTCTTAAAATGTTGTTAATTCGACGAAAATGTCGCCAAAACGATGAAAATCTCTCCAAATTGATAAAAATGAAGCTAAATCAATGAAATTAATTGTGTTTTGTTAGGGGATAGTATTGTAATGCTGTTTCGGGTGGGTCTGTCTGTCAGTCCAACAATCCTACTTGGCAACAAATTTGATGGTTTTTTAAAATGTCGTCACACCAAATTAACGAAATTATCTCTAAATTGACAAAATGATGACACATTAGTGCGAATGACACCGAATTGATGAAAATTCAATAATTTGCAACGTCAAGTGCAATTTCCTTGATATTACCTGTCGTTTTATAGGGATTATTAATTTAATATACTTCATTCAAATTAAAGTGAGTTCCACTGTTCGCGGGACAAGTACGTAAATTACCAAAAGTAAATTTATCACAGGATGGTGGGACAAGTCACGTGCTGCACACATCAACATTTTTTCTTCTTTATCTGAAGCACCTGCTTTAAACATTCTTAGTTCAAGGCAGTTCCTAAACCTGATACTCATTCTATACATATTTAAAGCCCAAACTTCATTGACTTCTTTTTCTTAGAATTCACTTCATGTAATATTGATACATCTATGGACCATTAAGAAATATAAGTTACTTAGTTTGAGAAATTTTTCTTTCCAACTAGAATATAAAGAATAATAAAGCACGAACTAGAATATAAAAAAGCTAAAAATAGTTTTCTAGGGAATTAGTACAAACTATAAAGAGATTCAGAATTATTTTATGGGCAATTACAGAAAATCTAGTTATTCGATTTTTGCTTCACTAATTTTACAAAATGAAAAATCGGACGGTCTGGGTTTCAACAACAACAACAACAACACACACACACACACACGCACACAAACGTAGTTCTGTAATATCTCAATATTCGTCTATTCAGGGTTCCTAAAAAAACAGCTTAAGAACACTAATAATTTTGTAAGGAAAAGTCCATGATTTTACAAGTAAATTCTATTTACAGCATGTTTCATATTTCATGTTCATGGATTTATCATGTCAATAGTTGCTTGTAGACCCATACTTCTAATTAGAAAAAACATCAGAAAGGACAGTAGCATTACGTGGTGAACTTTTGATGCAAGGGGGTGGTATTAGCAAAAATAGGGGATATAAATTTATACGATTCCCTTATCGAAAACGGTTTGATTCGAAAACACTGCGTCTCGAACTCATTAGTATAATAAAACCGACCCCCATACCTTTCTAACTTAAAAACTCGCCGAGATATTATAAGATGATAAATTTTCAAATTTTGATTAGTTTAGGCTTGCTGAAAGGTCGTTTGACGGCCGAGCAGTTTCTGTCAATTAGGAATCCACAGCAAATTGCAATATTTCCATCAACACATCTTGATTTTGATCTTTGATTCACTTGAAAGACCGACATTTTTGGGCTTATACAATTATCCTGTTAACCGATGACTGATTTGGTTCAGGGGGCTAAAATTTATACCGGGATTAGCCGATAAAAGATATAATGCGAAAATTTTAATATTTTCGGTTAGCCGGGTATAAATTTTCGTCCAAACAGTTACCTTACACCTTTCTGGTAGGTCGGACGGCCTGGGTCTCAAAAACCGGTTAATTGAATCCCATTGAGCTAAAATGAATATAAATCGAGCGTTTTCGATCACAAATTAGAACATGCTCGGGATGCTCAGCATTTCCCCGTAATTGACTGTAAATTCATTTTGAGATGTCAAACCTTCGAGGTTTTTTCTGCTGATAAATATTTTTGTCTTGTTAATGGAAGCCCCAGTCGAAAATTCGGCAGTGGCTCCAATCCGATGGAGCCGCCTGTGTGAATAGCGCAATGTAATATAAAAAGATCTGATGTGGGCAGCACATGACTTTCCTTATATAATGCAATGAGTTTACTACTTTTACAGTAAAAAAAAATAGATTATTTTTATAGTAGATATTTATATTCTTTCCAAGATATTGAATTTTCATCAACGAGTCGTCATTTTCATTGATTTAGCGTCATTGTTATCCATTTGGCGAGATTTTCGTTAATTTGACAACATTTAAAAATGTCGCCAAGTTGGCGACATTCCACCAAATTCGTTGCCAAAATCTCGCCAAGCATTATGAACGGAGAAATAAGTTATTCTTACAGCAGATAAATGACTATTGGCGTTCAAATACAAAAGTATTACTCAAAGTATCTTTTCTCGTGAATGGAACGAGCTAGATCCACGAGAATGATGTCACCCAATTTATCGCATGGTATTACATATGAAAATTGAATATGTTCCTCAATAGGAAATATTTTTTTTTATTTTATATGACTTTTTGATAATTTTTTTGAAAAATGGGCAATATCTCGAGAACGGTTCATGTTAGCGTTCTAAAATTTATGTCAATCGTTTTCTAATGAAAAATTACATAAGAAATGTCTATTTCCGTAACTTTATTAGAGGTTTTGATATTTTGACGATTTTTTCAAAATTTCACTCGAAAATTTAGGGGGGGGGGGGGGTTCTGAACATTCGATTGCGTATAAAAACAATAGGCTTCTAGTGCTTACGGATTGTAATTTTTGTGTTATCGTCTCCACAGACTCACTGACACACACACACACACACACACATCACTTCAAAAATGTTCGATTCGTGATCAGGGATGCTTGAAACGTGCTCTCCCGTCGAAAACTCAAATTCGAATTTTCGACCCCGTCAGATTACTCTCCTTATACATTATGTATATAAGGAAAGTAACTATATTAAAGTTGCAATTATATATATATCCATTTAGGACATTTAAAGGATTAGAAATTGAGCGCTTACAAGAAATTATACCCACTATTTAGAAAGAAACCTCGCTTACGAGAAATTATACCCATATTTTCAAAATAGTTCAAACTAATATTAAAATATCGAACCACTATATTTCGAAAACTATATTTCGAATCCGATTCGAAATCCAACTGTATAGCCCGGTCAGATATAGTATAAATAAACATTCAAATAATTTACATTTATCATAACTCTTCGATTTCAGTCGCATATCCCGATTATAGACCTTACTCACTTCAAAACTTTTAGTGTTACACTTTCATATGCTATATATTATTGGAATATAACAATATTTCATTTTCATTGTAACATTTCCAATGAGTCACAGGTAATGATACACTTCCTACATCTTTCAATATCACAAATAGCGCATGTTTTCGCAAACAGTATAATTTCGGCCTTCTTTGTCAATGTATTAATTATTAATGCACTGATGTTCGCAAGGATCGATTTGGTTCCAACTGCAATCGAATATTTATTGATTCAAGGCGCATGAATATAGGTCGCCTGAAGTGCACATGAGACCTTTTCAAAGAATATGATGTTGTAAGTAGAGGCAATGGTGCGAAATGAAGATGCCTGTAATGTTCCCAGAAAGAAGATGTAAATTTCTATGCAGGATTTCACATTATAGAAGATAAAGCAGTGCTTTCAAACTGGTGTCAGGTGTGTCGCGACACATTGGTATGTCATACCTAGGGAATAAAGGTGTCGCGAAAAAGTTGTCTGAATGAACTCAGCGACAAGTTAAAATTTTGGTTCGGAAAATGAAAAAATGGAAATCATGTAGAGTTTCAACATTTCTCAGAAGATAATTTGATATTACTTTCACTACATAATATAAAATCATCTTCTGATAAGTATTATTATGTATAGGGATGTATGATGTATAAGGAAAGTATTGTGAGGAGGTCAAAAATTTCAATCCGAATATTCCACGGAAGAGTCTGTTTTAAACATGCCTGACCTCGAATTAAAGGTGTTGTTGAGGTGATGTGTGTGTGTGTGGGTGTTAGTGCACATGTATGAATGCCTGTCTGTATGCTTGTGTATGTGTATCCGTGAGTCTGTGGACGAGATACTTTATGACCGAATGAAGCGTTTTGAAAATGATTTGGTACTATTAATACAATCAGTGTATATGTTACCGGCAATGTATGAAAGCCGGCATTCTATAGAATACCTAGGCATTATATAGAATACCGAAAACTGGGTCGGCAATCTATGAAACGATAAACATTTCACATATTTTTTAGGCATTCTATAGAATGCCAAATGACAAACCGGCAAAATATGAAATACATCTCCGATTCATTCCTTTTTTCATACTTTGCCTAAATAGTATTTGTCATTCTATAGAATGCCTAGGTATTATATGCAATGCCTAGGGAAAGTACATAATAATTCTCATATTTCATATAGAATACCGAATATTATATAGAATACCGAAAACTGGGTCGGCAATCTATGAAACGATTAACATTTCACATATTTCTTAGGCATTCTATAGAATGCCAAATGACAAACCGGCAAAATATGAAATACATCTCCGATTCATTCCTTTTTTCATACTTTGCCTAAATAGTATTTGTCATTCTATAGAATGCCTAGGTATTATATACAATGCCTAGGGAAAGTACATAATAATTCTCATATTTCATACTTTGCCTAAAATCGGCCGGTATTCTATAAAATGTCTAGGTATTCTATAGAATGCCGGCATTTCATACATTGCCGGTAACATAACCGGCAATGTATGAAAGCCGGCATTCTATAGAATACCTAGGCATTTTATAGAATACCGAAAACTGGTCGGCAATGTATGAAACGATTAACATTTCACACATTTCCTAGGCATTCTATAGAATGCCAAATGACAAACCGGCAAAGTATGAAATATATCTCCGATTCATTCCTTTTTTCATACTTTGCCTAAATAGCATTTGTCATTCTATAGAATGCCTAGGTATTATATACAATGCCTAGGGAAAGTATATAATAATTCTCATATTTCATACTTTGCCTAAAAACGGCCGGTATTCTACAAAATGCCTAGGTATTCTATAGAATGCCGGCATTTCATACATTGCCGGTGAAATAGATACTGCAACCCTATTGATTTTAAACGCAATCGAATATTCGCCACTTTTGAAGGTCTAAAAAGTCACTAAAAAGTCATTCAAAAATCTGGACCTTTAATACTATTAAATAAAAAATCATTTTATACGTCATTCTTCATAATAAAACGAATGAAACAAACTTTAGAACGCTAGCACATGAATCGTTCCCTCAACATATCATGTTTTCAAGTAAATTTATCGAAAAATTAGAAAATTTAGTAGTTTGTATCATTCACCAGGTTAACCTTCCAGATTCAATATTATGCAACAAAACATGTTAACAACATTTTTCATGCATTTAGCTTGTTCCATTCACGAGAGAAGATACTTTTTATAGTACTTTTATTTTTCGACGCCGGAGAATTCACCAAAATCATTTATTTCACAGGATATTAATTAAATGTCAATTACATTTTGATAAAGATTTTACCCGTGAGTATGAATAAGTCATTCTGCTCTTGAACTAAGAAGCTGCCAAAAGCACACAATTTAAATTAATGTGGAGCCAAATCAATGCCAAAAACATTATGCCGTGGATTATTGTATATTATAATTTCGCCGTGAAAAAAGTAAAGTCGGCGCTTTATGTAGGGAAAGTCATCTGCTGCCGATTTCAGATTTTTTAAAATTTAAAACGCCATTTATGATCTTTTACATGCTTTAAAAGAGAATTCCCTAGTTTAAATGTTTCAAAATATCAATACATAAGAAATCGCTTCATATCTTTGAATATTTTTTTTGTTTATATTCAAAATAACCAATTTATCTACAAAACAGTGGAGTTATGAAACTAAAGTTCGAAGAAGTGATTTTAAATACTCCTGGGATATTTTCTTACACAGATTACTCAGAAATATCAAAGAAAGCATTATCAATACGCAGAGTCCATTTCAATGACAAAAGCTTTCAAATCAGTCAGTCCCAGTAGCTAGCTCAACGGTAGATGGTCGGCTGGGTAGTATGTACGAAGATCCTTGGTTCGATTCTCGGTTGGGTCAGCAAAGGCGTTTTTACAAGGGCGTCCGAATAAATCAGCTCTGTAGGTTAATGCAAAAATCTCGAAGATCTGAAAGCCACTCTAGTACGATTGGTAGAAACGTGTAACATTTTTAAATTCTATATTTTAAAATTTTACAATTTGTAATTTTTTTTTTATTTTATATCTGCGACATATGTGTAACGGCATTTACGCTATAAGCTAAAAACGCTTCTTGCTTGCGCCAAACACCCGCTCACCCGGTGGAGTAACTGCAGTGGCTTCATTGTCGATAATTTCGTCGTTTGGGATCTGATTAGGACAAAATAAATTGCATTATATTAATGAATCAATGAAAACTGTAGAATCTTTTTCAAATAAATAAATAAAATAATAAAAGAAAAGAAAAATGTTTCGAAAAATAAAAAAAATATCGAAAATCTCCTTAAGTACCTTGTAGTATCGTCAAACACAACACACATCCATATTTTCCCAATAGAAATATGTGAAAGGAGCGATGTTTCACATCAACGAGTAACGGGCCAACGGCCGTACCGTGCTGAAAACACCGGTTCTCGTTAGATCACCGAAGTCAAGCAGCATCGGGCGCGGTTAGTACTTGGTGGGTGACCACCTCGGAACACCGCGTGCTGTTGGCCATCTCGGGTGCGGTATCCCCGTGGTTTGCGCGCTAGATTTGCACGCTACCACAAAATGCCGCCGTGTTCATGCGGAGTACGATCACGTTAAACATGTGGGTCCGTAAGTCCTTCCGAGAGGTTGGTGGTAGGGGAAGGAGGGTACGGTCCCTGTGGATGCCTCCCCCACTGGGTTCCGGTCTAAATTGGGTGGCACTTTCCGGCCGTCCATACAGTTACCTTACACCTTTCTGGTAGGTCGGACGGTCTGGGTCTCAACAACAACAACATCAACGAGTCATTTTTACGGCAGTTATCGTACTAACGGACAGACAGACAGACAGAATGAACAAAGTCAAACACTTTTCAACTTTGTTGTAAAGTGTTAAAAAAAGGAACTTAAATATGGACTCAGGTGTATACAGAATATTACAAATCCTCTAAAAACCATTTGAAATGTCAAAAAGAATTCAATCAATTTCGGAAATTCACTCTTTTACTAAATACAGCAGTATAAGAAAGTAAAAATACGTGGCATTTCGAAGTAAACACATGCCTGCAATAGAAAACTCCATTTCCAGCAGGCCGGATATCAGAATCAGGGAAATAATCGTTCGATGGCGGAAGAAAATAGTTCCGGCGACTAAACTAAACCGTAAACACGCTCTGGAACGCCCATGAATATTTAAACGAGGATAATGATTGAGAGTACATTTTATTGACATTAAGGGAGGAAATGATATCATTAACATCTGAAAGGTGTGCGATGATGGGAAATGGAGAATATTCTCAGTTTATTGTTTTCCGCAACATAAAATAGAAATAAGTCATGGAAGGTTATAAAGATGATTTCCATATATTCTTAATAGAAATTTCTTGACTGAAAAACTAACACTAAAAATGGAGCTGCAACTGTTTTCTTTAATACGTTTTATTTTGCTTAACAATGCTTCGTGCATAGCGTCAAAAATAGTTGTCTCAATTAAAAAAAATCTGATGTGGGCAACACATGACTTTCCTTATATAATGTAATGAATTTACTACTTTTACAGTAAAAGAAATAGGTTTTTCTTATAGTAAATACTAATGTTCCTTCCAAGATATTGAATTTTCGACAATGAGTCGTCATTTTCATCGATTTAGCGTCATTTTTATCCATTTGGCGAGATTTTCGTTAATTTGGCAACATTTCAAAAAGTCGCCAAGTTGCCGACATTCCGCCAATTTCGTCGCCAAAATCTCGCCAAGCGTTATGGACGAAGAAATAAGTTATTCTTACAGCAAATAAATTGGTGTTCAAATACAAAAGTATTACTCAAAGTATCTTTTTTCATGAATGGAACGAGCTAGATCCACGAGACTGATGTCACCCAATTTATCGCATGATATTATATATGAAAAGTGAACATGTTTCTCAATAGGAAATATTTTTTTTCTATTTTATATGACTTTTTGATAATTTTTTTGAAAAATGTGCAATATCTTGAGAATGGTTCATGTTAGCGTTCTAAAATTTATGTCAATCGTTTTCTAATGAAAAATTACATAAGAAATGTCTATTTACGTAACTCTATTAGTGGTTTTGATTTTTTGACGATTTTTTCAAAATTTCATTCGAAAATTTGGGGGGGGGGGGGTCTGAACGTTCGATTGCATTGCGTATAAAAACAATAGGCTTCCAGTGTTTTCAGATTGTGATTTTTGTACCAAATTTGGTTCGAATCGGTCCATTCGTTCGTCAGTTATCGTCTCCACAGACCCACTGACACACACACACACACACACACATACGTCCACACACACACACACACACACATACTTTCACACACACACACACACACACACACATCACTTCAAAAATGTTTGATTCGTGATCAGGGATGCTTGAAACGTGCTCTCCCATCGAAAACTCGAATTCGAATTTTCGACCCCGTCACAATACTTTCCTTATACATTATGTATATAAGGAAAGTAATTAGCTCAATTAGGTTCTGCCTTCTGCCCGTTGATCAAGTTTCAGCCTTTTTATGTCCTAGGTGAGGATTTAGGGTTCTGAGAGACTTTACCGCCCCCATCGCCTATTTTGCTCACTCCGAAAGAAATATCGAAAATCCGGCTTCGTTAGGTTCGATCCAGTGGTTGATATAATAAGTATGCAAATATTCAGCCTTTTAAGCAATTTAAGGTCTGCTTGAGCATCTTGAAAGGCTTTTACTGCCTAATCCCCGCCCCAGGAGAGGAAGGGATTTAAAATCTGACTAAGTTAGCGTCTGTCCGATGGTCGATACTATAAATGTTCAAAGATTCAGTCTTCTAGACCACCAGGGTATCGGTTGGGAAGACTTTTCGAAGAAACCCCTTTTATCCATCCCCGGAGATAAATCGAAAATCCTACTAAAAAATCCGGTGAATTTAAGTTCTGTCCGATGTTTGACATTGTAAATGGGAAAATATTCAGCCTTTTAAGTCAGTAGGGACGTTTCTGGAGGGTCTAAAAGTATTGTTCTTTCGAAATTCCCCGTTTCTTCTTCAAAGGGGGAAGGGGGGGGGGGGGGTGGGTAAATCGAAAATTCAGCTCCGTTAGATTCTGAACTGTAGTCGATACTGTAAGTCTGCAAAGATTCGGCCTTCTACGTCACCAGGAGAGCTTCTGGTGGGTCCGGAAACACAAAACCTTGCAAAACACGTTAAACAATTATACATATACTATAAGGATAAGCCCGTCATAAGACGGGATAAAGTTGCAAAAGATTATTTCCAGATCCGCCAATCATAAAGCTTCGAAATATAGAATTCGAGTTTTCGACGGGAGAGCACGTTTCAAACATCCCTGATCACGAATCAAACATTTTTGAAGTGATGTCTGTCTGTCTGTGTGTGTGTGTGTGTGTGTGTCAGTGGGCCTGTGGAGACGATAACTGACGAACGAATGGACCGATTTGAACCAAATTTAGTACAAAAATCACAATCCGTAAACACTGGAAGCCTATTGTTTTTATACGCAATCGAATGTTCAGAACCCCCCTAAATTTTCGAATGAAATTTTGAAAAAATCATCAAAAAATCAAAACCACTAATAAAGTTACGCAAATAGACATTTCTTATGTAATTTTTCATTAGAAAACGATTGACATAAATTTTAGAACGCTAACACGAGCCGTTTTTGAGATATTGTACATTTAAAAAAAAATATCAAAAAGTCATATAAAATAAAAAAAAATTTCCTATTGATAAACATGTTCACTTTTCATATGTAATACCATGCGATAAATTGGGTGACATCATTCTCGTGGATCTAGCTCGTTCCATTCATGAAAAAAGATACTCTGAGTAACACTTTTGTGTTTGGACGCCAATAGTCATTTATCGGCTGTAAGAATAACTTATTTCTTAGTGCATAACGCTTGGCGAGATTTTGGCGACGAATTTGTCGGAATGTCGCCAACTTGGCGACTTTTTGAAATGTTGCCAAATTAATGAAAATCTCGCAAAATGGATAAAAATGACGCTAAATCAATGAAAATGACGACTAATTGTCGAAAATTCAATGTCTTGGAAAGAATATTCGTATCTACTATAAGAAAAACCTATTTTTTTACTGTAAAAGTAGTAAATTCATTACATTATATAAGGAAAGTCATGTGTTGCCCACATCAGATTTTTTATTTTGGGGGAGCAGCCTAGATACCAGCTGCACTCAAAAACAGGAAGTGCGGATGGCCTTTGGAGATCGCATTTTACCGAAATATGCAACTTTGTCCGACTCGGACGGGATCATAGAGTGTGCTGGTTTTTTGAATTAGCGCCGAAAGGGTATCGTTTTGCCGGGGCTTGAAAAAGGGCTGTTTGACCTGAGGGGTTTAAAAAGCCAATGATGCTGTTCTCTCGTCAAGGGGTTACGCCCCAGAAACCAATGAGAGGGTTTTCAGCGGTTCAGAGGCATGTTTTAATATCTTGGAGAGAGAGAGAGAGACAGTTTTAAAAATTGAAAAAAGGGAGAGTTGACTCTGGGACACGAGTGAGTAAACATCTCTTTTACGGCCGGCTCCATCTGCGAGATGAAGCACAGGAGGGTGCTAGACGCGCCACTGAGAATGATGCCGGTGAGTTACCCATTTGGGGCCTTTTCCTAATATATACACTGTATCTTTCTCTCTCTCCGTTTTAATACCTGCAAGTTGATGTTAAGCAGGCAGATTTATATATATGCTCAGTTGCCATCAGTTTCAATTTAGTCTGTGAGACTCTTTACAATTGTTACTTTCCTTATATACATAGTATAATGTATAAGGAAAGTATTGTGACGGGGTCGAAAATTCGAATTCGAGTTTTCGACGGGAGAGCACGTTTCAAGCATCCCTGATCACGAATCGAACATTTTTGAGGTGATGTCTGTGTGTGTGTGAAAGTATGTGTGTGTGTGTGAAAGTATGTGTATGTGTGTGAAAGTATGTGTACGTGTGTGTGTCAGTGAGTTTGTGGAGACGATAACTCACGAACGAATGGAGCGATTCGAATGAAATTTGGTACAAAAATCACAATCCGTGAATACTGGAAACCTGTTGTTTCAAAACACAATCGAATGTTCAGAACCCTCCCTAAATTTTCGAATGAAATTTTGAGAAAATCATCAAAAAATCAAAACCTTTAATGAAGTTACACAAATAGACATTTTTCATGTAATTTTTCCTTAGAAAACGATTGACATAAACTTTAGAACTCTAGCATAAACCGTTCTCGAGATATTGCACATTTTTCAAGTAAATTTATCAAAAAATCCCATAAATTAAAAAAATATATTAACTGTTGAGAAACATGTTCACTTTTCATATGTATATCATGCGAGAAATTTGGTGACATCATTCTCGTGGATCTAACTCGTTCCATTCACGAGAAGAGATACTTTGAGTAATACTTTTGTATTTGAACGCCAATAGTCATTTATCCGCTGTAAGAATAACTTATTTCTCCGTCCATAACGCTTGGCGAGATTTTGGCGACGAATTTAGCGGAGTATCGCCAACTTGGGTACATTTTTAAATGTTGCCAAGTTAACGAAAATCTTGCCAAATGGATAAAAATGACACTAAGTCAATGAAAATGATGACTAATTGAAGAAATTTCAATATCTTGGAAAGAATATAAGTATCTACTATAAGAATAACAGTTTTTTTAACTGTAAAAGTAGTAAATTCATTTCATTAAGTAAAGTCATGTGCTGCCCGCATCAGATTTTTTTTTACTGTAAAAGCAGTAAATTCATTGCATTATATATGGAAAGTCATGTGTTGCCTACATCAGATTTTTACTTTCCTTATATACATAATGTAAAATCTGATGTGGGCAACACATGACTTTCCTTATATAATGTAATGAATGTGCATTTACAGTAAAAAAATAGGTTTTTCTTCTAGTAGATACTAATATTCTTTTCAAGATACTGAATTTTCGACAATTAGTCGTCATTTTCATTGATTTAGCGTCATTTTTATCCATTTGGCGAGATTTTCGTTAATTTGGCAACATTTTAAAAAGTTGCCAAGTTGGCGACATTCCGCCAATTTCGTCGCCAAAATCTCGCCAAGCGTTATGAACGAAGAAATAAGTTATTCTTACAGCAGATAAATAACTATTGGCGTTCAAATACAAAAGTATTACTCAAAGTATCTTTTTTCATGAATGGAACGAGCTAGATCCACGAGAATGATGTCACCCAATTTATCGCATGATATTACATATGGAAAGTGAACATGTTTCTCGATAGGAAATATTTTTTTTCTGTTTCATATGACTTTTTGATAATTTTTTTGAAAAATGTGCAATATCTCGAGAACGGTTCATGTTAGCGTTCTGAAATTTATGTCAATCGTTTCCTAATGAAAAATTACATAAGAAATGTCTATTTGCGCAACTTTAATAGTGGTTTTGATTTTTTGACGATTTTTTCAAAATTTCATTCGAAAATTTAGGAGGGTTCTGAACATTCGATTGCGTATAAAAACATTTATTTAGCTCTTGAGTATGGAATATAAGTGATATGAATGGGATATTCATTGATTTTATATAAAGAGACAGACGACTCCTATTTTGATGACGTCATTTGAATAAAGGTTCATTGTGTGTAATTAGCATTGTTTTTCTCGATGAAGTTTTCAAGTACAGTAAATTACTGTAGAACTGTGATAAATTAAAAAATATCAGCACTGAATGTATCATATTTTAGAGATGTTTAAATAATATTGCATTTCAGTTGGAAAGTGTTTCATAATCAATGTTTTATGCATGATTGATCTGTCCTGTTATTTGATGGAGAATTCATGTCTAAAAATTTCAGTCACGGTTAAAGGTTAAATATATTCTATCAAGTACTCACACAGTCTGGATGACATGATTTTATTTAAATGCATTGATATGCAAAATAAAATCAAAAGATAAACTTTTGAGAATAAAAGTAGAAATAATGCTACGAGAATGAGCACAAGGCAATAAATTAAATAAAAGTTAGACAGTTAATATAATATTAAAAAATCTGATGTGGGCAACACATGACTTTCCTTATATAATGTAATGAATTTACTACTTTTACAGTAAAAAAATAGGTTTTTTTTATAGTAGATACTAATACTCGTTCCAAGACATTGAATTTTCGACAAGTAGTCGTCATTTTCATTGATTTAGCGTCATTTTTATCCATTTGGCGAGATTTTCGTTAATTTGGCAACATTTCAAAAAGTCGCCAATTTGGCGACATTCCGCCAAATTCGTCGCCAAAATCTCGCCAAGTGCTATGCACTAAGAAATAATTTATTCTTACAGCAGATAAATGACTATTGGCGTTCAAAAACAAAAGTACTACTCAGAGTATCTTTTTTCATGAATGGAACAAGCTAGATCCACGAGAATGATGTCACCCAATTTATCGCATGGTATTACATATGAAAAGTGAATATGTTTATCAATAGGAAATATTTTTTTTTAATTTTATATGACTTTTTGATATTTTTTTTTGAAAAATGTACAATATCTCAAGAACGGTTCGTGTTAGCGTTCTAAAATTTATGTCAATCGTTTTCTAATGAAAAATTACATAAGAAATGTCTATTTGCGTAACTTTATTAGTGGTTTTGATTTTTTGACGATTTTTTCAAAATTTCATTCGAAAATTTAGGGGGGTTCTGAACATTCGATTGCGTATAAAAACAATAGGCTTCCAGTGTTTACGGATTGTGATTTTTGTACCAAATTTGGTTCGGATCGGTCCATTCGTTCGTCTGTTATCGTCTCCACAGACTCACTGACACACACACACACATACTTTAACACACACACACACACATACCTTCACACACACATACACACACACACACACACACACTTTCACAGACACACACACACAGACATCACTTCAAAAATGTCTGATTCGTGATCAGAGATGCTTGAAACGTGCTCTTCCGTCGAAAACTCGAATTCGAATTTTCGACCCCGTCACAATACTTTCCTTATACATTATGTATATAAGGAAAGTATTGTGACGGGGTCGAAAATTCGAATTCGAGTTTTCGACGGGAGAGCACGTTTCAAGCATCTCTGATCACGAATCAGACATTTTGAAGTGATGTCTGTGTGTGTATGTGTGTGTGTGTGTGTGTCAGTGAGTCTGTTGAGACGATAACTGACGAACGAATGGACCTATTTGAACCAAATTTGGTACAAAAATCACAATCCGTAAACATTGGAAGCCTATTGCTTTTATTCGCAATCAAGTGTTCAGAACCCCCCTAAATTTTAGAATGAAATTTTGAAAAAATTGCCAAAAAATCAAAACCACTAATAAAGTTACGCAAATAGACATTTCTTATGTAATTTTTCATTAGAAAACCATTGACACAAATTTTAGAACGCTAACATGAACCGTTCTCGAGATATTGTACATTTTTCAAAAAAATTATCAAAATGTCATATAAAATAAAATAAAAAAAATTTCCTATTGAGAAACATGTTCACTTTTCATATGTAATACCAGCGATAAATTGGGCGACATCATTCTCGTGGATTTAGCTCGTTCCATTCATGAAAAAAGATACTTTGAGTAATACTTTTGTATTTGAACGCCAATAGTCATTTATCTGCTGTAAGAATAACTTATTTCTTAGTGCATAGCGCTTGGCGAGATTTTGGCGACGAATTTGGCGGAATGTCGCCAACTTGGCGACTTTTTGAAATGTTGCCAAATTAACGAAAATCTTGCCAAATGGATAAAAATGACGCTAAATCAACGAAAATGACGACTCATTGTCGAAAATTCAATATCTTGGAAAAAATATTGGTATCTACTATAAGAAAAACCTATTTTTTTACTGTAAAAGTAGTAAATTCATTACGTTATATAAGGAAAGTCATGTGTTGCCCACATCAGATTTTTACTTTCCTTATATACATAATGTATAAGGAAAGTATTGTGACGGGGTCGAAAATTCGAATTCAAGTTTTCGGCGAGAGAGCACGTTTCAAGCATCCCTGATCACGAATCAAACATTTTTGAAGTGATGTCTGTGTGTGTGTCTGTGTGTGTGTGTGTGTGAAAGTATGTGTGTGTGTGTGTCAGTGAGTCTGTGGAGACGTTAACTGACGAACGAATGGACTGATTCGAACTAAATTTGGTACAAAAATCACAAGCCGTAAACACTGGAAGCCTGTTGTTTTTATATGTAATCGAAAGTTCAGAACCCCCCTAAATTTTCGAATACAATTTTGAAAAAATCGTCAAAAAATCAAAACCACTAAAAAGTTACGCAAATAGACATTTCTTATGGTAATTTTTCATTAGAAAACGATTGACATAAATTTTAGAACGCTAACATGAACTGTTCTCGAGATATTGCACATTTTTCAAAAAAATTATTAAAAAGTCATTTAAAACGAAAAAAATATATTTCCTATACAGAAACATGTTCACTTTTCATATGTCATACCATGCGATCAATTGGGTGACATCATTCTCGTGGATCTAGCTCGTTCCATTCATGAAAAAAGATACTTTGAGTAATACTTTTCATTTGAACGCCAATTTATCTGCTGTAAGAACAACTTATTTCTTCGTCCATAATGCTTGGCGAGATTTTGGCGACGAAATTGGCGGAATGTCGCCAACTTGGCGACTTTTTGAAATGTTGCCAAATTAACGAAAATCTCGCCAAATAGATAAAAATGACGCTAAATCAATGAAAATGACGACTAATTGTGGAAAATTCAATATCTAATAAGTTATATAATATATAAATATATAACAATAGTTATATAATATATGTCGAAAATTCAATATTTAATAAGTTATATAATATATAAATATATAACAATAGTTATATATGTCGAAAATTCAATATCTAATAAGCTATATATATATATATATATATATATATATAACTTATTTCTTAGTCCATAACGCTTGGCGAGATTTTGGCGACGAAATTGGCGGAATGTCGCCAACTTGGCGACTTTTTGAAATGTTGCCAAATTAACGAAAATCTCGCCAAATGGATAAAAATGACGCTAAATCAATGAAAATAACGACAAATTGTCGAAAATTCAATATCTTGGAAAGGATATTAGTATCTACTAGAAGAAAAACCTATTTATTTTACTGTAAAAGTAGTAAATTCATTTCATTATATAAGGAAAGTCATGTGTTGCCCACATCAGATTTTTTTTAATTGTTTTGAATAGGCTTTGAATCCATTATATTAATATGGAAAAGTATTGTTACTTTCCTTATATACATAATGTATAAGGAAAGTATTGTGACGGGGTCGAAAATTCGAATTCGAGTTTTCGACGGGAGAGCACGTTTCAAGCATCCCTGATCACGAATCAAACATTTTTGAAGTGATGTCTGTGTGTGTGTGTGTGTGTGTGTGTCAGTGAGTCTGTGGAGACGATAACTGACGAACGGATGGACCGATTCGAATGAAATTTGGAACAAAAATCACAATCCGTAAACACTGGAAGCCTATTGTTTTTATACGCAATCGAATGTTCAGAACCCCCCTAAATTTTCGAGTGAAATTTTGAAAAAATCGTCAAAAAATCAAAACCGCTAATAAAGTTACGCAAATAGACATTTCTTATGTAATTTTTCATTAGAAAACGATTGACATAAATTTTAGAACGCTAACATGAACCGTTCTCGAGATATTGCACATTTTTCAAAAAAATTATCAAAAAGTTATATAAAATAAAATAAAAAAAATTTCCTATTGAGAAACATGTTCACTTTTCATATGTAATACCATGCGATAAATTGGGTGACATCATTCTCGTGGACCTAGCTCGTTCCATTCATGAAAAAAAATACTTTGAATAATACTTTTGTATTTGAACGCCAATAGTCATTTATCTGCTGTAAGAATAACTTATTTCTCCGTCCATAACGCTTGGCGAGATTTTGGCGACGAATTTGGCGGAATGTCGCCAACTTGGCGACATTTTTAATTGTTGCCAAATTAACTAAAATCTCGCCAAATGGATAAAAATGACGCTAAATCAATGAAAATGACGACTAATTGAAGAAAATTCAATATCTTTGAAGGAATATAAGTATCTACTATAAGAATAACATTTTTTTTAACTATAAAAGTAGTAAATTCATTGCATTATATAAGGAAAGTCATGTGTTGCCCACATCAGATTTTATAATTTAATGATTGTAAATAGATATATTGATAGATATAATTTATTAATAGATATAATTTTTGTAAATAAATTTTTGTATTTGTTAATGTACACACGGCCTTGTTCTTTTTATGCTCTTACCGGGCGTATCCTAAAAGAGGGAGACACCTCAGGACAATTATTTCTTATACGACGCACAAAACGCACATACTATACCGTCTACTAATAACGTAATGCAATTAATCTATGCTCTTTAAATCCCGTATCAACGAATGGATCATGTTAAATGCCTGAAACTTTTTATTTCAAGTTTTCAATTACTTGTCATACCATGGAGGTAGTTAACGCCAATATCGTTTGAGACAATAATTCAAGTGACGCTAAGATAAGTAGTCCCACATTGCATGCACATCTATGACAAAGGGCCTAAAATATTTATTTAAATTGTCAATTTTGAAAAAAATAAATGATTAGCGCAATGCAAAGTAGCACTGAAATAATAAAGCATATCCCTACGTATTCAAAATTATTGTACCTTTCAATTTATTTTTATCTCCCGATATTCTGTACTCTATTGTACAATTATGAAAAAATACTGGTCAATTATACGCGTAATTAGGGAACCCTTAATTTAAAAATAATCAAACATGCATATGCTAAATACTATGCCCTTCTGTTGTGTCAATTAACAATAGCGGCTACTTTACTAACACTAGCGACACCTAGATATAATTCTCAAAGCATTATTGGCATTTTTAAGCGTTTCATCCATAGGAGTTTTATATCCTTTTTTTTAACTCCATGACCTCTCAATATTAACTTTCCTAATGATTTGAATCATTTGGAGGTAAAGTGGCCTCTTCTCTAACTCCATGAGTTGAATACAGTTTTCCTTTTAATTTCTTCAGGCATTAAAATCTCATGAAATAGCATCGAGTTGTAGCAACTTCTTCAGACTGGGATGTTGTTGTTGTTGTTCACGTGTCCATGGATAAGCAATATTGTAGTGGAGTAGTGGTCTAGATTCCTTCAAAAGCGTTGATCACAGTCTCTGCCAATGTTGGTGCATCCCAGCTGTAGAGGATCTCCCGCAATGTATCCCTGAGTGGAACTCTGCCAATCTTCAAAAGATATACCGCAACAATTGGGCATTCTCAGATGCGGTTGGGCGTGAGCTGGACTTCGGGGCAGTTTTTACAAGGGACATAGGTTCAGGGCGCGGTAGCCCTGTGGTTAGCGCGCGGAGGTTGCACTCGGTAGTCCCGGGTTCGATTCCCGCCGCTGCCCAAACTGCCGCCGTGTTCATGCGGAGTACGATAACGTTAAACATGTGGGTCCGTAAGCCCTTCCGAGAGGTTGGTGGTAGGGGAAGGAGGGTACGGTCCCTGTGGATGCCTACCCCACTGGGTTCCGGTCTAAATTGGGTGGCACTTCCCGGCCGTCCAAACAGATACCTTACACCTTTCTGGTAGGTCGGACAGTCTGGGTCGAAGAAGAAGAAGGGACATAGGTTCTTGTTTTGTCCGGATGGATCTTCATACCCCTATAATGCTCAGTTCGTAGCCTGGCAATAGTGGATGTTATATTTCTGGGACAATCGAGTTCTGTTAAAAGGGGTTTCTTATACGTGTGAGTCATAATTCTATATCTGGCCACTGCGTTAGCATCAGCAAGTGTGATGGTGGTGCACTTCTGATCTAGTTCTCTAGCCTCTCTGGCCAAAGAATCCGCACATTCATTTCCCTCAATGTTGACATGTGCAGGTATCCATTGTAGGACACACGATTTTCCCTTGCTGTGCAACCTTTCGAGAAGGACTATAATTTCGGATGTGATGTTGGTCTCTCCGTTTCTGATAGCTTCTAAAGCGTATTTAGAATCTGAAAAAATTGCTATTCCTTCTGTAGAATCTATAGCTTGAGAGTCATTCAGGTATAAGGCGAGGGCTTCTTTAATCGCCAAGAGTTCACTAGTGAAGTTAGAGGCTATTATTCCTGTATTGATTTTGTGTTTGCAATTTCTGCCATCTGAAAAGAGGATGAAAATTCCAGCACCTCCATTGTTGAGGGATCTGTCAGAGGAGCCATCAGTGTAGGCAATTGCATAGCTTTCCTGGGAGAGCTTTTCTATTGTTTCAAGTCCTTTTTGTCTGAGAGCTACAGGGTCTTCTTTTTTAGAACACGGTTGCAGCAATTTAAAACCAAGCTTGGTATTCCAGACTGAGATATAAACCCTATTACCAGACTGAGATATAAACCCTTTATCTCACCTCAATGGACTACACAGACATGGATTTAATGTTTGTTGTCTTTTATTATATAGGATATGTGATTAGATTGCATTAGGTTTTCACATAAGATCACTTATTAATACATTTTTCATGCAGTGGTACAATATCGCCAAATAGCGCTAATTCCAGCAATACTTCCTGTGAGAACACCCCTGTGCCGTATTTGCATTATAAGTTGCGTAAACCAGGAGAATACTTAAAAAAAAAAGCTCTTATAGTTTTCGGGTAATCGTCTTGTTTATTTGAAGTAGTATGAAAATTTTACGTTTTCAAGATTGTAATGCTTATATCTTAAAAACCAAAAGTGACAGCTATAAACAATAAGCCAGAATTTGTAGCTCTTTGAAAGCCTTTAAGTGTATATAATAAGTGTATATAATCAGAGTTTTGATGTAGTTCTTTTTTTTATATAAATATTATAAACGTTGAATTTTATTTTATTAAATGTTATCTACGCAAACCATTTCGGTTCCATCGGACTGGAGCCACCGCCGATGTTTATTGCTGTATCTAGTAGATGTTCTGTGCCCTTGTAAGACAGCCATAGGGTTATTAGGTGTATATTATTCCTGTTTAGCTTAATGGTGTTTTAAATAAAAACGTTAGTTATCTAGAAATTCGGTCTTATTTATTACTTTCCCTGCAATACATGGCAATGTATAGGGAAAGTATAGAAATCGTGTCGAAAATAGCAACTCGAGTTTCTGACGGATCAACACGTTTCGAGCACTCTAGAACACAAAAACAGTATTTTTAGCGTGACATCCGTGTGTGTGTGTCTATGCAATGTATGTATCCACTCTAACTCAAAATCAATTGGCCACATTTTATAAAATTTTATAGGTAAGTAATTTACGAGTTACTCCGGTACTGATTGGATTTTGGTACGGTTCGAAAAAAAAAAGAACCTGTTTTCTTTTACGAAATGAACCGCAAAAATCATCAAAATCTAAATAAAAGACTATATATGCTCAAATGTTTCAATTAAATGCTTGTTTTATACGTAATTTTTGATGAAGACCAACTATATTACTCTAGAATTAGTCATTCTCGAGATATTTTAATTTTTATCGTATTTTTGCTACACCATATTTGAAAATACGTCCGGTTACCAAATGAAAACGAAAATTGAATTAAAAGTGCAAATTTAGTGTCATTTAAAATAATTATGCGTGGTTTATTGTGCAATGAAACTCAATGAATTATTAAAAGAAAATATAAAATTCATTTGAGTTTGTAGAGAAAGGTCATGTGCTGCTCACATCAGATTTTTTTGTATCCTGAGAGTACACCCACGATTTCAGAGGATACGTCGTAACAATATATTTTATTAATTAATTAACAAAATTTTAATTTTCGATTCCTTAACGACATTTCATTTACGAATCACTTTTATATCAAATATATCGTTCAGCGCAAGGAGACGGAACGCCATACAGAGATTTATTTTTACATACTGCTAAATTAAAAAATCTGATGTGAGCAGCACCTGACTGTCCTTATATAATGCAATGAATTTACTACTTTTACAGCAAAAAAATAGGGTTTTCTTATAGTAGATACTTATATTTTTTCAAAGATATTGAATTTTCGTTAATTAGTCGTCATTTTCATCGATTTAGCGTCATTTTTATCCATTTGGTGAGATTTTCGTTAATTTGGCGACATTTAAAAAAGTCGCCAAGTTGGCGACATTCCGCCAAATTCGTCGCCAAAATCTCGCCAAGCGTTATGGACGGAGCAATAAGTTATTCTTACAGCAGATAAATGACTATTGGCGTTCAAATACAAATGTATTGCTCAAAGTATTTTTTCCTATGAATGGAACAAGCTAGATCCAAGAAAATGATCTCACCAAATTTATCGTATGATATTGCATATGAAAAGTGAACATGTTTCTCAACAGTTATTATATATATTTTTAATTTATGGGATTTTTTTATAAATTTATTTGAAAAATGTGCAATATCTCGAGAACGGTTCATGCTAGCGTTCTAAAGTTTAAGTCAATCGTTTTCTAAGGAAAAATTGCATAAGAAACGTCTATTTGAGTAATTTTATTAAAGGTTTTGATTTTTTGATGAATTTTTCAAAATTTCACTCGAAAATTTAGGGGGTTCTGAACATTCGATTACGTATAAAAACAATAGGCTTCCAGTATTCACGGATCGTGATTTTTATACCAAATTTTATTCGAATTGCTCCATTCGTCCGTGAGATATCGTCTCCACAGACTCACTGACGCACATACACACACACACGCACACATACAGACATCACCTCAAAAATGTTTGATTCGTGATCTGAGATGCTTGAAACGTGCTCACCCGTCGAAAACTCGAATTCGAATTTTCGACCCCGTCACAATACTTTCCTTATACATTATGTATATAAGGAAAGTAAAAATGCATTTCATTTTTATAATTTGAATATATTTACTTCGTTTTGTTTCATTGTTCAAATGCAAAACTTTTTCTATTTAAATGAAATAACAGGCGCATCTTTATTAAATTAATCTCTCATTGCATTAATTTAAAATTAACAAAATTATCGTCTCACGAGTAACAAAGTGAATATGTACTTTGTATCGCGAATATGGCAGTAATTTAATTTACACGCTGCTACTAAAAGGTCACATGCCCGCCTTTATAAAGCTTTGAACTAATTGGCGCATTTATTGCTATTAATTTAATCAGAAAATCAATTGTGGGGCAGAGTTCTTTCCATCCCTACAGTAATTTTTGATAATTTTTACTTACCACAGAATATATGGTAAAGTACAGAGAAAGTATTGGAATCATGTCGAAAATCGCAACTCGAGTTTTCTATAAGTTTAATGCATTATAGAACTCGATACAACTATTACTTTCCTTATATACATAATGTATAAGGAAAGTAGTGTTGTTGTTGAGACCCAGACCGTCCGACCTACCAGGAAGGTGTAAGGTAACTGTTTGAACGGCCGGAAAGTGCCACCCAATTTGGACCGGAACCCAGTGGGGGAGGCATCCACAGGGACCGTACCCTCCTTTCCCTACCACCAACCTCTCGGAAGGACTTACGGACCCACATGTTTAACGTGATCGTACTCCGCATGAACACGGCGGCAGTTGTGGCAACGTGCAAATCCAGCGCGCAAACCACCGGGCTACCGCACCCAAAATGTGCCAACAGCACGCGGTGTTCCCAGGTGGTCACCCACCCAAGTACTAACCGCGCCAGATAAGGAAAGTATTGTGACGGGGTCGAAAATTCGAATTCGAGTTTTCGACGGGAGAGCACGTTTCAAACATCCCTGATCACGAATCGAACATTTTTGAAGAGATGTCTGTGTGTGTGTGTGTGTGAAAGTATGTGTGTGTGTGTCAATGAGTCTGTGGAGACGATATCTCACGAACGAATGGAGCGATTCGAATGAAATTTGGTACAAAAGTCTCAATCCATGAATACTGGAAGCCTATTGTTTTTAAACGTAATCGAATGTTCAGAACCCTCTAAATTTTCGAGTGAAATTTTGAAAAAATCATCAAAAAAATCAAAAACTTTTAATAAAGTTACGCAAATAGACATTTCTTATGCAATTTTTCCTTAGAAAACGATTGACATAAACTTTAGAACGCTAGCATGGACCGTTCTCGAGATATTGCACATTTTTCAAATAAATTTATCAAAAAATCCTATAAATTAAAAAAAAATATTAACTGTTACGATACATGTTGACCTTTCATATGTAATATCACGCGATAAATTGGGTGATATCATTCTCGTGGATCTAACTCATTCCATTCGCGAAAAAAGATACTTTGAGTAATACTTTTTTGTATTTGAACGCCAATAGTCATTTATCTGCTATAAGAATAACTTATTTCTCCGTTCATAACGCTTGGCGAGATTTTGGCAACGAACTTGGCGGAATGTCGCCAACGTGGCGACATTTTTAAATGTTGCCAAATTAACGAAAATCTCGCCAAATGGATAAAAGTAACTCTAAATCAATGAAAACGACGACTAATTTAAGAAAATTCAATATCTTGGAAAGAATATCAGTATTAACTATAAGAATAACCTATTTTTTTTACTGTAAAAGTAGTAAATTCATTGCATTATATAAGGAAAGTCATGTGCTGCCCACATCAGATTTTTTTTAGTGTGACATATATGTGTGCGTGTGCATATGTCAAAAAAATGAACAAAATCTAAAATAAAAGGCTACATATGCTTATATGCATAAATTAAATGCATGTTTATAAGTAATTTTTGACGGCAAAAGAATAAGAATAAGCAAAAGTTATCCCTGAATATTTTTTTACCCGATTACAACAATCATTTAAAATTAAAATATGTAAAAATTCTAAACGCATTCATGTTTCGTAAAAAAATTCCATTAAAACATTAAATTTAACTCCTCTATAAAAACAGTATAAGCGGAGGCAAATCTGAAGAATAAAGCATCTTGGTCCCGTTTGTAAATTCATGTACAAAAATATAAAGGTTGCTCCATATTTGGCAAAATAAAGGCTCTAAAATGGTAACAAAAGTGATTCCTGAACCATTTTTTTACCCCGTTGCAACAATCATTTTAAAATACGTGAAAATTCTAAACACATTTCTATTGCTTTTTTAAAAAAAATCATTAAAATATTAAATTTAATTCTCCTATAAAAAATAAAAAGGATAAGTGAAGGCAATACTAAAGAATAAAACATCCTGGTTCCGTTTATAAATCAATGTATAAAAACATGAAGTTTGGTTTAAATATACGACAAAATAAAGGCGCTAAAATGGTAGCAAAAGTTTTTCCTAACCGCTTTTTACCCCGTTGCCACAATTATTTTAAAATATGTGTAAATTCTAAATGCATGTACATTGTTTCTTTAAAAAATTCCATTAAAACAATACATTTAATTCCTCTCTAAAAAAAAAACAATAAGAAAATCTGAAAAATTAAAACACTTTGGTCCCGTTTGTAAACCAAAGTACAAAGATATGAAGTTTGTAAAATATCTATATGCATTCATATTGCTTTCAAAAAAATTCCTTTAAAACAATTTAATTCCCTTATAAAAAATAAAAAGTATAAGTGGAGGCAAATCTGAAGAATAATAATACATCCTGATCACATTTGCAAACCAATGTACAAATATAAAGTTTGGTAAATTTAAGGCAAAATGAAGTCTCTCAGGTGGTATAAGATGATAGCAAAAGTTATTCCCTAAGAACTTTTTACCCCGTTGCAACAATCATTTAACCATTCAATCAATATACATTTCGAAAGTACATGAATTTATAAAATATTTTTCCAAAATATTACCGTCATCTTATATTCCATGGCTGTAACTGATATAACAATATAAAATGTATAACACTGTTTGCTTATTAAATTTAATCCCGCTAAAAGAAACATAAAATATTCTGTTCACAGTAGTAATTCTACAGTAAATATTCTATTCACAGTAAAAATTCACAGCATTAAAAATTCTATTCACAGGAAGATCCTGTAGTAAGATGTGCCCGTACTATTTTAATACTATTTCAACAATCAAACACAATAAAAAACACAAAATTAAAAAAATATTGGGGGGAGGGAATGGTTGAAAATATCAAAATTTTCCGTAATCTTATATCCATGGAGTCAGATAGATACTTCTAACTCCATGCTAAATTTAATCGTAATGCTGCATAACTGAATCCAATCGAAAATGCAATTCCATTTAGCCATGAAATTTATTTTTATATCCATGTCTTCAAAAAATCCACGTCTCAATTAATGTTAAATAAAAGTTGCTTGAGGCATAAACACATTTGAATTAATTCAGTTGCTAAGCTCTAAAAAAAAAAAGTTTTTCTACGTATTAAAAATGTATTCTACTTTTCAATTTATATTTGTCTCCATATATTCTGTACCCTGTTCTACATCTAGGAAAAAATGTTCATTATTTCTACTCATAATTAGAAAACTTTAATTTATAAAAATAATTAAAAATAACCATTACTATACACTAAGCCTACCTGTTGAGTAAATGAGAACAGATGGGACTTTACTGACGCTAACGACACCTCGATATAGTTTTGAAATCATTATGAAATCTTTTCATCCATGGGAGTTCTATCTCCTTCTAATGAAACGTATGTATTCCTCGATATTTTAAAGCATTCCATTCAATATCTGAAGTAAAATGTGGACTACGAGTAATACTATGTTACAATGCCAGTTCCACAGATAAGACTGACGCCAAAGAATGTTTTGTAGAATGTTAATTTATAAAAAAAAAATGGCATTTTTTAAAATTTAAAAATAAAAAATATTTAGTACAATTAGGCTTGCGTGTTTCCAGATTTCATAGCGTGGAAGTTTCAACTATTCTAAAGTGCTGCAATGGAATTTTGTTCTGTACCTGCGGTTTCATTTCGTGCAGCAGACGATTTTCGAAAAGCATTCCATTTTTCCAAACATTACCAAACTGGATTGTTAACTGTTTTGCGGATACCATTAAATATCCCAAGACATTTCCGTTGTTTATTCATTCTTATGCATAGCACGAATTTTTCCGTTCGCAACCTTAATAACATTCTTATCTCAACGATTATTTAAACAACTAGCCAGCTGTTCTTATTCCATGAATAATAAAAAAGAAATAGTTAGGTTTTCTCGAGCACTTCGATCGGATATGTAAACAAAGGCTACGGTAAATAAACTTATTCTCAGGTAAGTATTACGAAATTTTATATTTTATGCATCGATTAATATTATGAGCTGACCAGTGCCACTCCACTTTGCGTGGACGAAATGGTTTGTGGTCACCATGGGCGTTCATAGAAGAGGGCAAGACGGGGCACTTGAAAATTTATCTTCTCATTTCTCATTCAAAAATGAAGTTAGGAGCTCGGATTTTTTTTTAAAACGATAGACACATAAATTTCGAAGGGCCTCTTGAGCCCGGATTTTCGATAAAATCAATCGTCTTTTTTTATACCGATTTTTAAAAATTCCCCAAGACGTGAAAGAATCCATTCGGAACAAAGAAGGATCTCCGTCTTGTTTATCGATTCTAGAAGCTGACAAAGTTGCAAAGGTCGGTCCAACTAGGTGATTAAAATAGAAATTTCTAAAATCTCCAGTTTTACAGATAGGAATTTTAAATTTTAAATATAAGATTCTAAGGTTATTATAAACATTCCCTGGAGAAATCGCGGTGTTCCGATGAAAACTTCGTGTTTTACACTTTTTTGACATATTAAAATTAAATTAAAATTCACAATTAAAATTAAAAATAAAATATGCATTTTCCAGGTACGGGCTTCATTTGTCATCCTAAAGTCTTGCTTCTAGAGAACTTCTTTTCTTTTTGTCGTAATTTTATTTGTTATTTTTACTTTCCCTGCAATACATGGTAATGTATAGGAATCAAGTCGAAAATCGCAACTCGAGTTTTCGACGGATCCACACGTTTCGAGACCTCTAGAATACGAAAAAACTATTTTTAGCGTGACGTCTGTCTGTGTGTCTGTCTGTCTGTCTGTGCAGATTTTGTATCCACTCTAACTAAAAAACTAATTGACCAAATTTCATAAAATTTGGTAGGTAAGTCACTTGTGCACGAATCTGGTGCTGATTAGTTTTGGGTATGACTCGGGTTAAAAGAACAAGCCTTTTTTTGCGAAATGGCCCGCAAAAGCTTGTATCCACTCTAACTGAAAAACTAATGGACCGAATTTCACAAAATTCGGTAGATAAGTCGCTTGTAGGCACCCTGGTGCTGATTAGATTTTGGTATAATTCGAAAAAAAATAACCTGCCTTTTTTTGCAAAATGGCCCGCAAAAATCATCAAAATCTAAACTTAAGAACTACGTATGCTCAAATGTAGCCATTAAATGCTTGTTTAATACGTAATTTTTAGCGAAGAAAAGAATAAGACCAACCCCATTACACTAGGACTAGCCGTTCTCGAGATATTTTAGTTTTTCGTATTTTTCCTACACCATTTTTGAAAATAAGTCCAGTTTTCAAATGAGAACGAAAATTGAATTAAAAATTAATTAAATTTAATTTAAATAAATAGAACGTGAATATAAGTCTGCAGGGAAAGTCATGTGCTGCCCACATCAGATTTTTTAATTAAAATAACTATTTCATAACTTTGATTTCAAATCGAGGTAATGTTCAAAATTAAAATTATGCCAATAATTAACTCTTGCAAGTAAGGTCTTCAATTTTGTCATCGTGAAGTGTCATATTTTAGCTCTACGTACTTCAATTCCTTTTGTCGTAGCTTTAATTGTCAATTTTTTACAATTCATCATTTGATAACTTTCATGTGGAAAGTCGTTGTGTCTTTTGCACGCTTTTCAAGGGAGAGATGGATGTAGTCGGTCAATTCATGCAGCGCAATTTATGGAGTAAGAAATGAGTGGTAAACAAGATATAGAAGCAGTTTTCGGTTGTCTGAAGATTTTTTAATGAATGGAGTAACACTTTTCGCTCGTTCCGATTTTTATGCAATTTTCATACTGCATTTTCGACTAAAATGGTTGAAGACCCAGACCGTCCGACTCATCCAGAGGACTTGAGCCACTATTTGGACGGGAAAAAAATTTCACAAAATTTGGTAGATAAGTTACTTGTGGGATACTCTGGTGCTGATTAGATTTTGGTACGATTCGGAAAAGAACAACCTGTCTTTTTGTACGAAATGGCACTCAAAAATCGCAAAAATCTAAAAAAAAAAAAAAGACTACGCATGCTCAAATGTATAAATTAAATTCTTGTTTTATACGCACTTTTTGACGAGGAAAAGTGTATAACACACTCCATTATACTTTAGGACTAACCGTTTTCAAGATATTTAAGATTTCTTGCATTTTTGTTACGCCGATTTCGGAAAAATATCCAATTACTAAATTAAAAAAAAATGAATTTAAAATACAAATTTAGCGTTATTTGGTGCAGTTAAACTCAATCTAATAAATTATTAAAGAAATGAAGATATGATTTTGAGTCTGCAGTGAAAGTCATGTGCTGTCCACATCAGATGCTTACTTTTCCTGCAATACATGGTAATGTATAGGGAAAGTATTGGAATCATGCCGAAAATCGCAACTTGAGTTTCCGACGGATCAACACGTTTCAAGACCTCTAGAATACGAAAAAAAAAAAACATTTTTAGCGTGACGTCTCTGTGTGTGTCTGTCTGTGTGTATGTCTGTCTGTCTCTGAAGATTCTGTATCCACTCTAACTAAAACACTAATTGACCGAATTTCATAAAATTCGGTAGGTAAGTCACTTGTGTGCGAATCTGGTGCTGATTAGTTTTGGGTACGATTCGGGATAAAAGAACCCGCCTTTTTTAGCGAAATGGCCCGCAAAAACCTGTATCTACTCTAGCTGAAAAACTCATAGATCGAATTTCACAAAAGTCGGTAGATAAGTCGCTTGTTGATCACCTTGGTGCTGATTAGATTTTGGTGCGATTCGGAAAAAAATAACCTGCCTTTTTAGCAAAATGGCCCTCAAAAATTGTCAAAATTTCAAATAAAAAACTACGTATGCTCAAATATATCCATTAAATGCTTGTTTTATACGTAATTTTTAACGAAGAAAAGAATAAGGCCAACCCCATTACACTAGAACTAGCTCTTATCGAGATAGTTTAGTTTGTCTTATTTTCTCTACGCCACCTTTGAAAAAGTCCAGTTACCAAATGAGAACGAAAATTGAATTAAAAATGAATTACATTTAATTAAAATAAAGAGAACGTGGATATAAGTCTGCAGGGAAAGTCATGTGCTGCCCACATCAGATTTTTTACTTTCTCTGCAATACATAGTATAGGGAAAGTATTGGAATCATGCCGAAAATCGCAACTCAAGTTGTGGACGGATCTACACGTTTCGAGACCTTTAGAATACGAAAAAATCTTATGTGGGCAGCACATGACTTTCCCTTTATATCCACGTTCTTTTTATTTTATTTAAATTTAATTCACTTTTAATTCAATTTTCGTTCTCATTTGGTAACTGGACTTATTTTCAAAGATGGCATAGAGAAAATACGAAAAAACTAAAGTATCTCGAGAACGGATAGTCCTCCTTATTCTTTTCATCGTTAAAAATTACGTATAAAACAAGCATTTAATGGATGCATTTGAGCATACGTAGATTTTGATTTTAGATTTTGGCGATTTTTTCAAGCTATTTTGCAAAAAAAAGCAGGTTATTTTTTTCCGAATCATACCAAAACCTAATCAGCACCAGAGTGACCTACAAGCTACTAATCTACAGAATTTTCTGAAATTCGGTCAATTAGCTTTTCAGCTAGAGTGGATATAGGCTTTCCAGACCCTTTCGCAAAAAATGGCGGGTTCTTTTATCCCGAATTGTACCCTAAACTAATCAGCACGAGATTCGCCCCCAATTGATTTACCTACCAAATTTTATGAAATTCGGTCAATTAGTTTTTTAGTTAGAGTGGATACAATATCTGCACAGACAGACAGACAGACGTCACGCTAAAAATAGTTTTTTCGTATTCTAGAGGTCTCAAAACGCGTAGATCCATCGAAAACTCGATTTGCGATTTTCGGCATTATTCCAATACTTTCCTTATACATTACCATGTATTGCAGGGAAAGTAAAAATCTGATGTGGGCGGCACATGACTTTCCCTGCAGACTCAAATTCATTTTTTTTATTTCTTTAATAATTTATTAAATTGAGTTTAATTGCACAAAATAACACTAAATTTGCATTTTTAATTCCATTTCTGTTTTTATTTCGTAATTAGACATTTTTCTAAAAGTGGCATAAATAAATGCGAAAAATCTCAAATATCTCGAGAAGTCCTAGAGTAATAGAGTTGTTCTTATTATTTTTCTCATCAAAAATTTCGTATAAAATACGCATTTAATTGATATATTTGAACATACGTAGCTTTTTTTTTAGATTTTACGATTTTTGATGGCCATTTCGTAAAGAAAGGCAAGTTGTTCTTTTCCGAATAATACCAAAATCTAATCAGCACCAGAGTATCCTCCAAGTAACTTATGTTGTTGTTGAGACCCAGACCGTCCCAACAACAACATAAGTTACTTGGAGGATACTCTGGTGCTGATTAGAATTTGGTACGATTCGAAAAAGAAGAATCCGCCTTTTTTTACGAAGTAGCCCGCAAAAATTTCATGTATCCATTCTAGCTAAAATACTAATTGACCAAATTTCACAAAATTTGGTAGGTAAGTTACGTTTGGGATACTCTGGTGCTGATTAGATTTTAGTACGATTCGGAAAAGAACAACCTGCCTTTTTTTACGAAATGGTCCCCCAAATCGCCAAAATCTAAAAAAAAAGACTAAGTAGTGTATGCTTAAATGTATCAATTAAATTCTTGTTTTATGCTCAATTTGTGAAG
Organism: Amaurobius ferox; assembly: GCA_951213105.1. Taxonomy (NCBI): domain Eukaryota; kingdom Metazoa; phylum Arthropoda; class Arachnida; order Araneae; family Amaurobiidae; genus Amaurobius; species Amaurobius ferox. Next base: position 40,027,781 of record OX578138.1, read on the forward strand.
AGGAAAATAATATAACACACTTCATTATACTTTAGGACTAACCGTTCTCAAGATATTTGAGATTTCTTGCATTTTTATTACGTCGATTTCGGAACAAAGTACAATTACAAAGTAAAAACAAAAATTGAATTAAAAATACAAATTTAGTGTAATTTAGTTCAATTAAACTCAATCTAATGAATTATTAAAGAAATAAAGAAAATATGAATTTGAGTCTGCAGGGAAAGTCATGTGCTGCCCACATCAGATTAGTTAACTCTTAATTACGAGCTTATAGCGTGATGTTTGTGTATGTGCGTGCGTGCGTGCATGCGTTGTGATCTGAATACAAAATCTTAGAAATGGAGTGCACGATTATTTTTTTCGACCCAGGCCGTCCAACCAAATTTTATTTTAGAGTAATATTTCTGTAGCCATCCTTCTGAGAGTGTCATTGAAAATTTTCGGAAGAAATATCCTTGCTCTAAAACCCCTAATAATTCAACAATCATGAGGTTAGCAAGACGCTTTCGAGAAAGTGATTTTGTTGCACATAAAGCGAAAACCAACCGGGCTTTCCATGTTAGCTCAGGATAAATTGTCTGAAATAGAGATTGCGTTGCTGAAACTCCTCAAGGATCTGTTTTGAATCTATATGAACTCTTCTGAAATTCTTCAATGAACTGTTTTGTCCCCAGATTATCCAACCTACCAAAATGTGTAAGGTATCTATTTGGACTGTTGGGACAGACAGTGCCACCCATTTTAGACCAGATCCTAGTGGGAGCGACATCCACAGGGACTGTACGCTCCTTCCTCTACTCATAAACTCTCGGAAGGATTTTCAGACCCACATTTTTAATGTGCCCCGTAATCTGTGTATTTTGTTTCACATAAAGCGAAAACCAGACGGGCTTTTCATGTTAGCTCAGGATAAATTGTCTGAAATAGAGAATGCGTTGCTGAAACTCCTCAAGGATCTCTTTTGAATCTATATGAACTCTTCTGAAATTCTTCAATGAACTGTTTTGTCCCCAGACTATCCAACCTACCAAAATGTGTAAAGTATCTATTTGGACTGTTGGGACAGACAGTGCCACCCATTTTAGACCAGATCCTAGTGGGAGCGACATCCACAGAGACTGTACGCTCCTTCCTCTACTCCCAAACTCTCGGAAGGATTTTCAGACCCACATTTTTAATGTGCACCGTAATCTGTGTGAACAAGACGATAGTTTGGGAAGAGCTGGGAATCGAACTCATGTCTTCCGAGTGCAAGCACCGAGTTCTAACCAGTGGACTGTCCTGTCCATGAATTCCGCAATTCCAATGACATTTGGGGATAGTTTATGTGATTATGGCGAGAGGATTGCAGGAGGGGATGGATACTCGTCACCGTCTAAAACTATCCCCAAGTCTACGTGGAGTATGGGCACGATAAATCTGTAAGTCCGAAAGGGAAACAAGGGTATGGTAGCTATTGTTACCGCCTCCGTTGGGTTCAGGCCTAAATTGAGTGGTCATCAAAACAGTTACCTTGAATTTTCAGGTAGGTCGTTCGGCCTGGGTCAGAAGACCGTCATTTGAAAAGATTACTGCAATATGTGAAATTAAAGAAACCCAATCGATGTGTAGAATGTATATCTTTTTCATTTTTAAAAAATTACAAAATAATTCAAAACAATCAATCTTGTTAAATAAATAATCATTTCAATCCAATTTTACATTAGAAAATGAATGATACTTCTTAGGTCCGTTTTCGAAATATTACACTTTTTACTTTCCCTGCAATACATGGTAATGTATAGGGAAAGTATTAGAATCATGCCGAAAATCACAACTCGAGTTTTCGACGTATCTACACGTTTCGAGGCCTCTAGAGTAAGAAAAACTATTTTTAACGCGACGTCTGTGTGTGTGTCTGTCTGTGTGTCAATGTATGTATCCACTCTAACTCAAAAACTACTGAACCGAATTTCATAAAATTTGGTAGGCAAGTCACTTGGGTGAGACCCTGGTGCTGATTAGTTTTTAGTAGAATTCGTAAAAAACAGAACCCGCCTTTTTTTGCGAAATGGCCGGTAAAAATTTCATGTATCCACTCTAGCTAAAATACTAATTGACCAAATTTCACAAAATTTGGTAGATAAGTTACTTGTAGGATACTCTGGTGCCGATTAAATTTTGGTATGATTCGGAAAAGAACAACCTGTCTATTTTTACGAAATGGCCCGCAAAAATCGCCAAAATCTAAAACAAAATTAAGTATGCTCAAATGTACCAATTAATTCTTATTTTACACGCAATTTTTGACGAGGAAAAGAATATAACACACTCCATTATGCTTTAGGACTAACCGTTCTCAAGATATTTGAGATTTCTTGCATTTTTGTTACGCCGATTTCGGAAAAATGTCCAATTACCAAATAAAAACAAAAATTGAATTGAAAATGCAAATTCAGTGTTATTTGGTGCAATTAAACTCAATCTAATAAAACAAAGAAAATATGAATTTGAGTCTGCAGGGAAAGTCATGTGCTGCCCACATCAGATTTTTTTTTTCAAGATATCCTCATCTATTTGAAATCATTAAAGTTTTCATTATTATAAACTGGAAGAAACACTCGGCATCGCTTGGGGTACAGACAGTTCGATAAAATTGAAAACTTTCTTAATTCTTCCACAATTTTGCAATTCGGTGTATATCATATTATTTCATTTCACTTGTATTTACAATAAGTAATTATTTTCATTTTCTTAAACTGTGTCGATCGATTCTGAAATCGAATGATGGGTTTGGAATGCTCAGGAGCCAATATTTTAAGAGCATTGGATAGGCACTGTTTGCTTTGGAAAGGTTGTCCAGAGGGTCTTGTTGGCGATAACAGTTTAACAGTTGCGCCTCCTTCCTGATCATCTCATCGCCTGTCCTGTGTTGACCCATGGTCCGGATTGGATTGCTAAGGAATGAGCTAATTTAAATTTATTTAGAATTACCCTTTTTGGAGTAAAAAAATGAATGTTGATTAAAAATGGTAGACTACTGATGCGGTACAATAATTATCCCTTTTTGTTGGCATCATTTCATTTTTCAAGTCTATGTACATGTTACGTGTAAACCGCACGCCTTTTCAAACTAAATATAGAATGTTTTACAACTTTGTAATTGACAAATTTCATCTATCCTGCTTCGTTTTGGAGATAAGAGTTCTTACTTTTTCAATTCGCCGCTAGAGGCGCTCCAAACTTTTTCAATTCGTAGTTCATAGGTTATTACCTATACATGCATTTATACATCAAGAATTTCCTTTATCGAATTCAAGTATTATTATTTTCAAGAGAAAACGTCTTTATGCAAATTAAATTAAAAATATGAAATATTAAGCTCCCTTACATGAAATGTTTGCATTAATAAAACACACAATTATTTCGAGAAGCTTATCACAGTTCAAATTAATCTTTGATATATTCTGTGCAATTTATCAAACACATTTATTTCTTTTTACACAGAAGCAAGAATAAAGTTTTATAAATGTTTTAAATAGTTTCCATGGCAACGTTGACGAAGTATTGGAATGGTACAGAGAGGGTTTAAATACTTAGTAATTGGGAGCGAAAAAAAAAAAAAGATTCACGGAACATTTAGATATTTTGATTTTCTGCAAATCCTATAATAAATGAGAATTTTGATGGAGATGAATAGGTTTTATTTCTATCTTTTAAAGATTTATTTAGGTACATTTTTATGGTAATTTTATAGTAGTCACGTAAAAAGGTAATCTAAGTGCTTTTTACATTTACATTGGCAGATTTTATAAATTACACGCCCATTGCGAGCAATACTTATTGACAAATCCTTCGTTTCTAATATCAGTCGTGCATATGAAAATTGAACGCTGTCGCCATTGAAAAACATAAACAAGAAAGATCAACCACGCATAAAGCATTGATTATGAAACACTTTCCAACTGCAATGCAATTTTATTTAAACATCTCTAAAATGTGATAAGTTCAGCGAAGATATTTTTTAAATTATCACGGTACTATAGTAACTTACTATACTTGAAAAATTAAAACTTCATCAAAAAAGACAACGCTAGTTACACGAAACGAACTTTATTCAAATGACGTCATCCAAATATAAATTGTCTGCCTCTCCATGCAAAATCAATAAATATTTCATTCATATCACTTACACTCCAGACTCCAGAGCTAAATAATTTTTCATGGAAAAATTCAATAATTCTTATACAACTCATACAATCGCTTGATTTGTGTACATTCTGCATGCTATAGCATTAAAATTAGTCCTCGTTGTAGGAATAAAGATAGTTTAGTAATCATATAAATAAAAAATACTGTAATTATGTTGGCACAGGTTGGGGGGAGGGGGGGGGGGGACCATTTTTTTGGTTGTCTGAAAATTAAAATTTTCAGCAGTGAAAATTAATTATATGCATTTTTGCTGCACAGTAGCTGAATAAAATATATATATATATATATATATATATATATATATATATATATATATATATAATTATTACTTGTTGTAGTTTAATTGATAAAAATTGATTGGGATTGATTTCAGGGGGGGGGGGCGGTCCTTAAGATCCTCCCTCTGCCTACGCCCTTAGGTCAAGCTCATATTCTCAGAAGCGACCTGTATTACAAGGATGAGTGAACAGAAACGCAAAACTAGTCCATGGATGGTACTACTTGCAATGAGAGTGAGCTCATAATTTTGGGACCCTTTTACAGATGGGCTCTATGAATAGGAACATCAGCGGCATGGATATTTATATTTTCCCGTTTTACATGAACCGGCTGAATAGTAAGGATAATGATCATAGAATCATATTTTTACGAACTTGTAAAACACTCTGAAGTTTCTTTATTTTCCTCTCACTTTCGTCTCTTTCGAAGACCAAATGGAAAAAAAACCCCGAACAGACAATCTTTTTCATGGCGTGAATCTAGGGTTACCATAAGCAGAAGTTCGAAGAAGGGCTTCCAGATTTGGAGATTTATCGCCGATTACATACATCCATACATACATCCCACAGACACACACACAAGCAGAGGTCATACTGAAAATGGTGTATTCGTGTTCTAGAGTGCCCAGAACGTGTAGATATGTCGATAACTCGATTTACAATTTTCGACCCCATTCCAATGCTTTCCCTATGCATTACCATGCATTGTAGGGAAAGTAAAAATAGAATACTCTTCAACATTACTCACAGTACAGATGAATAGCACAAATGTTTATAAATCGTTAGTTTGGGAACAGTGAGCAAGCCTATTTATTTTTAACTTAGATGTAGTCTAAAATATTTATTCTTCCGTTTGAATATCCACACACGACTGACACAACTGTTTTTTACTTCCCTTATATACATAGTATTAAGGAAAATATTGTGACGGGGTCGAAATTTCGAATTCGAGTTTTCGACGGGAGAGCACGTTGCAAGCATCTCTGATCACGAATCGACCATTTTTGAGGTGATGTCTGTCTCTCTCTGTGCGTGTGTATGTGTCAGTGACTCTGTGGAGACGATATCTCACGTACGAATGGAGCGATTCGAATGAAATTTGGTACAAAAATTACAATCCGTGAATACTGGAAGCCTATTGTTTTTAAACACAATCGAATGTTCAGAACCCCCCCTAAATTTTCGAGTGAAATTTTGAAAAAATCAAAACATTTAATAAAGTTACGCAAATAGACATTTCTTATGTAATTATTCCTTAGAAAACGATTGACATAAACTTTAGAACGCTAGCGTGAACTGTTTTCGAGATATTGCACATTTTTCAAATAAATGTATCAAAAAATCTCATACATTAAAAAAAAATATTAACTGTTGTATATGCTGTATATGTAATATCATGCGATAAATTTGGTGAGTTCATTCTCGTGGATCTAGCTCGTTCCATTCATGAGAAAAAATACTTTGAGTAATACTTTTGTATTTGAACGCCAATAGTCATTTATCTACTATAAGAATAACTTATTTCTCCGTCTATAACGCTTGGCGATATTTTGGCGACGAATTTGGCGGAATATCGCCAACTTGGTGACTTTTTAAAATGTTGCCAAATTAACAAAAATCTCGCCAAATGGATAAAAATGACGTTAAATCAATGAAAATGACAACTAATTGACGAAAATTCAATATCTTGGAAAGATTATAAGTATCTACTATAAGAATAACCTATTTTTTTTTACTGTAAAAGTAGTAAATTCATTGCATTATATAAGGAAAGTCATGTGCTGCCCACGTCAAATTTTTTTTTAGATGTAGCAGAAACATTTATTCTTTCCTTTGAATATCCACAGCACCATGTGGAAATGCTAAGTACCTTGACCATGGAGTTAGAAAGAAGAAGATAAAACCCCTCCGGATGAAACGTTTGAAAATGCCATAATGCTTTGAGGTGTCGCTATGTATCTAGGTATTGCTGGTGTTAGTAAAGTTGTTAGTTGACACAACAGAAAGGCGTAGTATTTAATATATGTATTTTTGATTATTTTTAAATTAAGGGTTCCCTAATTATGAGTATAATTGACCAGTATTTTTCATAGTTGTAGGATGGAGTATATAATATAGAGATACAAATAAATTGAAAGGTAAAATAATTTTGGATACGGAGGAATATTCCTTATTGCTTCAGTTCTATTTTGCATTACGCTAATTATTTATTTTTACAAAATTGACAGTTTAAATAAATATTTTAGGCCTTTTGCCATAGAAATGCATACAATGCAGGATGATTTATCTTATCAAAGCACCACTTGAATTATTGTCTGAAAAGATATCTGCGCTGTCTTAATATAGAGTTTTAACTCTTTACTTTTACCTCTATGACCTTAACTTTGTTACTACACTCTTCCTCAGAAGCAGTATTCCATTTCACCAAGTAAGTGAGACTCAGCCAAGAGGAAATTAAGCATTACGTATAAAACAAGTATTTAATGTATACATTTGAACACACGTATTCCTTTATTTCAGATGTTGGCGATTTTTGCGGTCCATTTCGTAAAAAAAAGTCTGATTCTTCTTTTCCGAATCGCACAAAAATTTTATCAGCACCAAGGTCTCTCACAAGCGACTTATCAACCCCATTTGGTGAAATATGGTCAATAACTTTTTCAAGCTAGAGTGGATACATGAGATTTTTGCGGGCCCCAAAAAAGGCGTTTTTTTTTTTATCCCGAATCGTAGCGAAATCTAATCAGCACCAGGGACACACACAAGTAACTTACCTATAAAATTTTATGAGATTTGGTTCATTAGCTTTTGAGTTAGAGTGGATGCACACATTGCACAGACAGATAGACACACAGACATACACACACACAGAAGTCAGACTAAAAATAGGTTTTTCGTATTCCAGAGGTCCCAAAACGTGTAAATCCGTCGAAAACTCGAGTTGCGACACGACTTTCGACACGATTCCAATACTTCCCTACACATTATACCATGTGTTGCAAGGAAAGTAAAAATCTGATGTGGGCAGCACATGACTTTCCTTGCAGACTCAAATTCATAGTTTCTTTATTTCTTTAATAATTCATTAGATTGAGTTTAATTGAACCAAATAACACTAAACTTGCATTTTTAATTCACTTTTTGTTTTTATTAGATAATTGGACTTTTTTTCCGAAATCGGGGTAACAAAAATGCAAGAAATCTCAAATATCTTGAGAACGGTTAGTCCTAAAGTGTAATGGAGTGTGTTATATTATTTTCCGCTTCAAAAATTGCGTATAAAACAAGAATTGAATTGATACATTTGAGCATACACTACTTAGTCTTTTTTTTTTTTTTAGATTTTGGCGATTTTGGGGGACCATTTCGTAAAAAAAGGCAGGTTGTTCTTTTCCGAATCGTACTAAAATCTAATCAGCACCAGAGTATCCCACAAGTAACTTATCTACCAAATTTTGTGAAATTTAGTCAATTAGTATTTTAGCTAGAGTGGATACATGAAATTTTTGCAGGCCATTTCGTTAAAAAAGGCGGGTTCTTTTTTCCCGAATCGTACCAAATTCTAATCAGCACCAGAGTATTCAACAAGTAACTTATCTACCAAATTTTGTGAAATTTGGTCAATTAGTATTTTAGCTAGAGCGGATAAATGAAATTTTTACTGGCCATTTCGCAAAAAAAGGTGGGTTCTGTTTTTACGAATCGTACCAAAAACTAATCAGCACCAGGGTCACATCTAAGTGACTTACCTACCAAATTTAATGAAATTCGGTCCATTAGTTTTTGAGTTAGAGTGGATACATACATTGACACACAGACAGACACACACACAGACGTCACGCTAAAAATAGTTTTTTCATATTCTAGAGGTCTCGAAACGTGTAGATCCGTCGAAAACTGGAGTTGTGATTTTCGGCATCATTCCAATACTTTCCCTATACATTACCATGTATTGCAGGGAAAGTAAAAATAAGAACGAGAATACATCTTTACATTTCCCACAGCACAAAAAACATTTGGTTTGAACTTGGATGTAGTCTAGAATTAGATGTAGTCTAATAATTTATTCTTCTGTTTGTTTATTTTGTCAGGTTTGTCTGTGAGACGTACGTGCCTGCGAGGGCGTAAGCTGAACTAGAAAATTTCTTTCTCGCCCCCCCCCCCCTTCTTTTTACATCTCAGATGTATTTTTAGGGCATATCAATTCTTTTTTGAGGTTATAAAGACATTTTCATATCTTTTGGGTTTTAAATTAAGAATAGCATGGTCAATTTGTTTTATTTTGGTGGAATGTAAAGGAATAAATATATATTAATTATTTATACTGTTTGTTAAGACGTATAATTATCTCTAATACACTTTACAAATTATAATATACTGTTTAAGTAATAATAATAATATTGTAAGATAGACCTTAAATCACCGCCGTTCGTTTATATTTAGTTTTCTGACAACGTTTTACGTCATTTCGCGTCATTTTTATCTATTTAATGGCATTTTGAATACGTTGCTAAATTTGTAGAAAGGATTACCAAATTTGTCGCCAAGTGGAATGGATAGATCCTATCAAAACACATATACCATTCTTCAACATATCGCGATTAATTTACGACCCTTAGACACTCTCACTAAATGTAACTATCCCACGAACAGTGATACTCTATATTTTGAGTAACGAATATTAAATAAATAATTTCCTCAAAGCGATATGAATTATCACATAAATTTAATTTAATTAATAGTGTAGATATTTTAATTTATTGAATCTTCGACAATTTGGCAACATTTTTGCCGATCTGGCTGGCGGCGACTATCAGTTTATTTATTAGTTTGAATGCCAATTATTTTCATAAAATTTAAAATCCAAATCAGTTACATTTTGATTTTTAAACTTATCAATTTGACATCCTTTTCTTTAATTTAGTGCAATTTTCATCAATTTGGCGACATTTTCGTAAATTTGGCAACGTATAAAAAAACTCGCAAAGTTTCCGAAGTTTGTCGCCAATTATGACAGACAGGCAGAATCTATTGAAACAAACTTTATATAACCATCCGTAAATCCGCCTTAAACTCGAATTCTCATTTTCGACCCAATCACACTAATTTCCCTAAACATTATACTAAATATGAAGGGAAGGTAAGGAGTGTTTGTCCTAATTCGTCAGTATCTTAAGAGACGTTCATGTCTTATGAGGTAGGTCTCTGGCAGGTTGTATCATCTTGGCTACATTTGAGTACAAGCAAAATATAATCTATTGCGAATAATGGCAACGCTTAACAAACAACATGTTACTCAGGGGTGCTTATCCCGTGCATGACTAATTTATTTTTTTTACATGGCTCTGCGCATGTGCTGTCACGGGAATAGCAAACGCGCGCATTTTGCTCTGGGATCTGTGTGAAGATACCGAATGTGTTAACTGCGCCTATCATTCTACACCACCGACGTCACTAAATCTCTTCGGACGTTACTGGTGTGCACAGCACAATTAAAAATCTCTGCGCCCGTTGTTTACATCTGGGTATTGTTACGTCAAAATTAGCAAACAATTTTTAATTGTAATAATGTGAAAACTTGGCAGTGTTTTGGAAATGACTCTCAAAGTCTTCCCTGGTCCATGACGTCACGAATGACGAAATGCTAAGCTCGCCGACGTCAAGTTGACAACTTTTGGATTGATTGCCCAACATAAAGAACTTTGATGTCACCACTAATGGCGGCAAGCTTGTACTCTTCAAGTGTGAAGGAGAAACTTGCAGCGAGGTGAAATATCATCGTATCTGTTAGAAAGTGAGTACTATACTATTTCACCTTTCATATCGCTTTCTGCATCAATGTGTTAAGTTCTATTCTAAGTTTACATTTGGGTATTTTACTAATGTATTTATTGTGCTGTTACGCCAATTTGCGAAGACAACATGTTTTGAAACAGGATTGAAACACCCAATATGGAAAATGATTTCATAGTTTTATGAATGTTAACGTTTTCACCAATCCAATTCATCTTTGGATTCAATATAAGTCAAAATATGTTTCAATTTACCAAAGCAATTTGATTTAATCAGTTTTTACCAAAAATATCTTAACTTTTATGTTATGATGATCGGTGTAATGATGATTGGTAATGATTATGGTATATGCATGGGATCTCCAGAGCCTGTTTGGTATTGTTATCGTGTTCATAATTTAAAAAAAAAACCAAACTTGCTAAAAGGTGACAGCAGCAAATTATGTTTTGATGTAAGCAATACGTGACTTGCTCTACATAATGTAATAACCTTACTTCTTTGACAGCAAAATAATGGTGCACATGATCAATAGCACCATGATTCTGGCATTGAATTAACACTACGTAAATTGAAATTGAGCGCTTTTAGTAACTTATGAGTCCAAACAAAGTAACTTACTCATACTCACGTGAAAAATCTTCATGAAAATGATATTAACTGTTAATGAATATTTCGTGAAATAAACGACTACTGGCAAATTCTTGGGCGTCAAAATACAAAACTAGTACATAAAGTATTTTCTCTCGTGAATAGAATATACTAAATCCACCAGAGTGATGTTAACAGATTTGTTGCATAATATTGGGCATGGAAGGTGAACTTACTTGATAATACTTACTACTTTTTAAAATTTTATGTAAATTTTTTTTTATAATTTTTTTCGAAAAAAATGCAACACCTTGAAAACGATTCATGTTAGCGTTCTAACGTGCAACACCTTGAGAAAGGTTCTTATTATCGTTAAAAAATGCATGTTATTCGTTTTATAATAAAACATTATGTCTGAGATGATTACTTATTTATCCTTATTAAAGATCTGAAGTTTTCATGATTTTTTCAAAAAATTATTCGAAAACTGAGGAAGGGGGGGGGGATTCCGAACATTCGATTACGATTAAAATCAATAGGGTTCTAGCATTCACTTATTATAATAAATCTTGCCAAATTATTATCGAAATGCTTTATTTGTTCGTAAGATATCGCGGCGTCCATATACTCCCAAACACACACATTAACATACCAACACACACAGAGAGACATCCCCTCAAAAATGTTTACTTGGTTTTGAGTTCAGGGATGCTTAAAACGTATTCTTCCTTTGAAAACTCGAATTTGCATTTTCGATCTTGTTGCAATACTTTCCCTATACATTATACTATATATATGTAAGTAAAGTACAATTAATCTTCACTTTTTGAAAATTAAAACTGCTGTGTTTTAATTTACATCTTGCTTTCGCAGTCCATAAGTAATATAAAAGTCCAATTGGATTTGGAATTCATAGTCGCAGACTAGTTATTAAGAAATGCGTATAGTTTAGTCATGAAGCCATGCGCAGCTGAGTTCTGAAGAAATGTGTAACAATTGCTACCGGAAAAAAGAAATCGATGGAACTGTATTAGTATTTAAGGATAGAATTTATTTATTTTTAGTAATTTTATTCGGAATCTAATAACTGAAGTTAAAATTGCAGAAATAATTGAAAATAAAGCATCCGTGTTATATTTTAAAGTAAACAGTACCTGCTGGATTTCATATTTACGCCACCAGCAAGCTATCGCAGT